>JADLZK010005341.1:0-389812 GCA_015847255.1 Hyparrhenia diplandra | reverse complement strand
CATACCGCAGCACTACTCTGTCCCCAGATCCCCACTCGTCGAATGGACTTTACTAGAACAAGAGCAAAACCCGAAGTACAATGAACCATTATCCCACCTCTAATCAAGTTAGGCATATGATGAGCATTAATAAACCTGTAATGAACATGTCAAGATTATGATATGTAAACTATATACCAACACAAGAACATGAACAAGACTATACTCTAGTTCATAAGTTAGGCCAAGAATGTAGAAATAGGGATCGGTAAATAGAAGAATGCTCCATAGAGTAGATGTATTACCAAAGTGCTTCTTCTAGGAGACAAGCCTCCTTGTAGCTCTTCTACTACCAAGTGTAACTACTAAAGAATAAAGAAGAAGAAAGAAGAAGTGAAGAAGAGAGAAAGGTAGAGGTGGTAGAGGAAGAGATTGCCGGGTTTGCTGGACTCCAAATGGTGTGTGTTGAGAGAGGAGAGAGGGATCTATTTATACACTTGGAGGAGGGGCCAGTGCTATTTTACAACCAAACCGACCTGGTAAACCTTCCATGTTCTCAAGAAAACCGACGGACGCAAGGCGGTATTCCCGCTTGAAGGTCAACGAACCGCCTCCCGAGTTGGGCGCGAACCTCCTGGGGGAGGCGGGCGCCAGGAAAAGCAGCTACAAGACCCCCGAGGTCAGTTCGCCCGAGCCCCTCGTGGGGTGTCGTGTTTCGTCCTGAAAGAAAGTTGTGTACCGGCCGCGCCGTCCAGCATTTGATGTTTTGGGTCGATTTGCTCCTTGGGCTTGGATTTGGCAAAAATGTGCTTTCCTAAGGCGCATTTTGGTTGGTTTTCCACTTGCTTTTATGATAAATCTGCAAAATAAAATACAAGACACTACAAGTGGAATTTATTAGTGGTAAATGCATATGAGTATAAAAAGATTTAATTTTACTCCCTTTATGGTAGTAAGTTGATTCGGTAAAATATGTCGTTGGTTACCGCCAACAAACTCCCCAAGCTTACCCTTTGCGCCGTCCTCGAGCAAAAGAGATAAGTACTTGGTTGTTGATCAGAGTTGCTACTATGCCGATTATGTTTCACATGTGCCGGTTATAATAAGATTTTCTACTAGAGTTTGAATAAAATGGCACATCTTTTCCCCACCCTTTATTACCTTTCATCGTAAGGGCTTTTTAGCTTTTCTCAAAGCCTTCCTTGCCAGATAGAACGGTTATAACAGAGGTGCTTATCATTCATCCTTTGATCAACCTTTATCCGATTTTATTTAGATAAAAAATTTCTTTTTCAAGAAAGTATGGGCTTTATTGCTATATATATATATATATATATATATATATATATATATATATATATATATATATATATATATATATATATATATATATATTTTTTTTTTTTTTTTTGGAGAGGTGGGCTTTGCCGCCCTAGACTTTTGTCTTTTTATTTCCTCTCTTTTCTTACTTTCTTCTTTTTTTTTTTTTTTAGAGATGTGGGCTCTTCTCTCGCCCCTGACACTTGTCCCTTTTTCATCTCATTTTTTTTTTAGCATAGCCCAACACATTTCTATTTTTCAAAGTATAGATTCCCTGGATGTCAAGTTTCTTTGGACAAAGTCATAGCAAATCCATTTGTACCATATCATACTTGGCAACAACTTAGACTAGATAGAGCATATGCAACCCACATGAATCAGGTTTTTTTTCAGGATGAATTTCAATTAGCCACTAAACTCAAACTTTAGAGAACTTGAATTATAAACTAGGCACATGCAAAGCATAAGACGTGAGCAACTATTCATCATTTCAACAAGGGACTAAGGTTAAACATTTTTATAGCTCATATATGTAAGCATTAAGGCACAAGGAAGAGCTACTTATTCTGCTTTTTGGATTTTTTTTTTTTTTTTTTTTTTTCTTTTTTTTCGATGCAATATTGCTGAAATGTAAACATGCTAAAATAAAAATAAAATTGAGGAAATTAAATATGCAATGCAATGATACCTGCCGGGTCCTCCCCCCTCAAGCTTACTGAGGTCTAAAGATCAGTGGTCGAAGCCTTGAACCTCCGTAATGCTTCCCTCACGCTCACGTGAGTAGCCATGTTGGACTCCAACCGTCCATCTCGCCGGCTCGCCGCCCCGCCTGGGCTAAATCCCCGGGGTGTTTTTTGCATGGGAATTGAGCGTGTGCTCAATGTTCCTAGTGCGGACGCCAAGGTGCCGCAGTGGATCCCGATAGCCTCCACCCCATGTGGTGGTCGCCGCGGCCGGATCTGGTGGGGGCATATCTTCTGAGTCGCCGTCCAAGTCATACCGCTGGCCTCCATGCCGATGTATCTCCTTCAAAGCCACTGATGATGCCGGTAAACCGAGGCGGCGTTCCCACCTAGGTCATACCCGGTATTACCCCTGGTCCCCATAGGGTGAGGCCATGCCGCCGAACACCTGCGGCCGGTCGGGGCCGCGGGTCGAGGAGTGGAGAGAGCCGCGGGAGGAGGATCCCTCCGCCTCCTCATATACCGCGTGAAGTACCAAGGGGGGTATCCTTCCCGCCAAAGCCATAATGCAGTCTCGAGCTCAAATGTTAGTACCGGCTCTTATACAACCTGTAAGTCCGGTTAGGTAACCGAACTATAGTTGCATAGCCGTGAAAAAAAGATGACCAAGCTCGCCAGATGGTAAAACCTTAATCAAGTGACCCCACTAGCCAAGCAAGAAATTCAAATAATCTTCTAGGTGGAAATGTACTCTATCTGTTGATGTTCCAAAGCCCCAATCGCAAAAAGCGAGGCGTGTGATGAGAGATGTGCAGTGACGAATAGCAACTTTTGTGATAACATGTAAAAAATTCCCGCACATCTCCACCACATCAGCTACCTTAACCTTGTGAACAACAAAGATAGAGTAATTTCAATTCAACTTCATTCACCCATCTAACCCCATGTCTAGGAAACAAAGTCATTGAGATCCAGCTGGTGGATAAATCTAAGTGATGGGTGCTTTGGATCTCGTGAGTGACGGGTTTGAAAGCACCGTGCTCATGTGCACCCGAAATTTCCTCCCAAAAGTGGTTTCGATAAAGCCGTGGAGAGCAAAGATCTATGTTTGTTGCACATCTAAAATGAAACTTCCAAAGGACGAGCTAGGTCCGCCCATGTAACGTGATAAAGTGTACCAAAGAGGCGTAAAGAAATTCCTAGCCGATCTTCTACTAGTGTGCATAAAAAAACTAATTGTTAGGAGATCGAGAACCTTCCTCCTCGAGAGGGGAATGTCATGCCACCCAACCGCTCCAAAGGATAGGGAATTCTTCGCCCATACCGACCGCTCGAGGAGGTCGGGGTCAAGTCCCGGGCGTGTGTTGGAACACACGATCCTGAGTAGGAGATATGCTTGCATCTCCCTGCCTCCATGGATGTCGAGGTACGGCGCATCGGGCTTCGTTGATTGCCGGGAGCTTGAGCTTCTTCCTCCCCCGACGGCGGCATCTTCTTGCATGGGCGATCCTTCAAGGTCATCGGGTTGAGGGCGGAGCTTGTGCTTGTATGTCGTGAGAGCTACGCCTCGACGACCGCCTCAACCCGGGCCAAGATCCTCCCGCTTTTTCCATGGCTAATGAAGACAAATCGAAAGTAGACCTCGGTGTAAGGGTTAGATGAAAAGTATAAACTTTCACACCCGTGATCTTGCTTAAGGCACAATGTTTTTGTGGAGAAAATGGAGTGTAGAACAAGTGGGAGAGAGTGTGAGAGTGAGAGAGAGTGAAAATGAGGGGTGGAGCTCACACCGCCTGGCTATTAATAGCCGAAACACAATCGGCGGGGTTTCGCTTCACAACCGCCCCATCGACCGCTGGCGGGCCCCGGCGCCAGCGCTGCGGGGCGCGCTACAGGGGGTGCCTTACAAGACTACCAGAGGCCGCCAAGGGCCAACCTTTGTCGGGCGCCTCCAACTGGTCACGAAATAGTTCGTGGGCGTGCCGTTGGCCAAGGCCGTTCGACCGCTTTTCTCCCATTTTTGATTTTCTCCAAAAATTTTCAAATATAAATTTATTTTAAATAGAAAAATCATTTTAAAAATATTTTTTGTATATACTTTTATGTAGAAAATATTTTTTTTTATTTTTCATGTAAAGACTTATTTTATTTATAAAGATTTTTTATTTTAGTTTTCCAAAATATTTTGTTAATAAAAATATTTTATGAAACACATAAATATATAAATATATATATATATAGATTTTTTTAATATACCCCATTTTTTTTTTTTTTTTTTTGATATACCCCATTTTTTTTTTTTGCGTTATTTATTTATAGTCATTTTCCGACTTTCCCCTCGCTATCGGCGGAGGCTCCTCGCCCGGGGTCTCGGAGCCGATCCTTCAACATTCCACACCGTCTTGATGACGATGATTGCCGGGTGTGTTGTTGTTGTACCCAATGAATGGGCACTTTACCGCCTTATCCTTGATATGGAAGACGATGAAGCCCTTCCCCGCATCGATGTCGGCCTTGGCAAAATAAAGAAATGGTCTCCCCAGAGGAGAGACACATCCTCCTTTAGGCCCATGTCCAAGACCACAAAAGTCTCCCCAGGGGATGTATTCATCTTTGGATCTTAATCAAAGATGTCCTCCAAAGATTCCTCTGGCTTTGTTGATTGATCCGCCATTTGGAGGACGAATTTGGCAGAGTAAGTGTCCCTCCATGGATCTTGTTGAAGGTGACCTTGGACATCACGTTGATATCGCCCCCAATCACAAAATGCATTTGCAAAATTGTGGGGCCAATGGCACGTGATGATTGGGCGCCCGGATCGCCCTTCTGGCAATGAACGGCGAGTCCCACGTGGATCTTTTTCAGCTCTCGGGTTGACCAGCCTTAGAGATATCATGTTAATCACTGTGGGACCTCAAAGTTGCCCCGATCCGCCCCGAAGTCGTTAATCGGCACTTGAGCAAAATATCCGGCCGTGTTTCTATCATCTTGTTAAAGCCGAAGCCGGTTCTTCCCAAATTGACGTCAACCCTTCAAGCTTGTTATTCACCCTCCAAGATCTTGTCTTGGTGGTTTATCTTTTTGGTGAGATTTTCGTTAATTTTTCACTTTGTGATGCCGTGTCATGGTGACGGACCGAGGGTTGTAGTTGAGTTGTACCCCCGTTGCCTTGGAATGGCGGCTTTGGGGATCGTTGTTCCAGCCCCGCCGGTTGGCGATACCGTTTGCCGTTGTTGGATGAAGGCGGCTTCTTCCCGGGTCTCGGGGGCAGTTATCCCCTCAGTGGTTAACTCACCACACGCCTCACAAGTCATGTGAGCGTAGCGGGCGTAGACCGGGCGCTGGCCGGGTAGTAGCATCCGGGGGCGCGCTCTTCCGGCCTCTTGCCGGTAGATCCATTTTGCGGCAAGCATATCGCCTCCCTTCACGGTATGCATGCCTTTTTGTGTTTTGCCGGGGCTCTGCCCTCGCCCCAGCTCTGATTTGCCACCATTTTATCAATCGCAGGATGCTGCCCGATCGACAGAGCGATATAATGCTGGCCACCGCCACGGCCGCTGAGGTGCTCCCTTCGATATGGCCGTGAGACCATTGTAGAAGTTCTCGAGCACCAGCCGCTTCTCCATCCCGTGGCATGCCTGAATCGTATTCCCCGCAGCCTTTCCCCACGCCCGAATGGGTTCCATTGCCCTCGCTGAATTGGCGATTCTTCCCCTCAAAATTGGTTTTGCCCATGGGGAAGAATCAAGCGAGGAATGCCGCGAGCACTTGGCCTAATGCATCGACTTTGACTTCCTTTTTGTTCTTGTAGAACCATCGCTTCGCTTTTCCCACGAGGGGAGAAGGGAAATGCTGAGCCCGATGACGCCCGCAATGGCCATCCTTGATGACGCATCATCAGCACGCCTCCGTGAAGTGTTGAAGATGAGCGCTTAAGCCCCCGCCGGCAAATTATTTTAATGGACCGCCTGCACCATGGTGACGCCCAAAGACGGTTTCCTCGTTTTTGTCCGCCACGCTCACCGCCGCCCCGGTCGGCACGCTTGGTGACAATGGAGTTGAGAAATCGCGCGGCGGCTTTCCGGCCATCGCTGAGGTTCTGCTTGGTGCAGGGATGTCGGTCTCGACCGTCGGTGTTCGGCTGAAGAAGAAACGCACGAGTCCGGTTCTTCCTTAGAGTGCCTCCGGATCGGAGATTTAAGTTTTCCTAAGCCAGGAAACCCCGATTATACTATCCTCGTTTTCATCCACAAATGAGAGAAAACATAAAGATAAGCCTCAGATGAGCAAATGGCATCCACGCACATAGTTCATATTCATAGCCAGCTATTTATTATTATTATTTTTTCACAATGCCTTCCCCAAGAACGGGCGCTTAGAAATGCTTGTTGACATTTCTTAACGCAATCAAAGGAAATAGGTATAAAACCCATCCCCGATGAAGGCGCCGAAAAATGTGCATTGACATTCCCAAGTAAACCACCATGTCGGTGATTCAAATGAGACCGTTAACGGGATAGATCTTGTCATTGTAGATATTCATCCGCTAAGCGCACCATCTTATCTATCGTTGTAGCATTTCACCCGGAAAATATTCGTGGTATCGGTATTTATATTCGCCCAAAGGAAGGCATGTGATTAATAATTTAGCATGGCATTTGAATAGAGGAACATGTGTTTTGCTTAGACCAAAATACTCATAACGGGGGTAAGCATGAATGGTTAAAGATAGTGTGACACACACACTTGGAAATCCACCAAAAAAAGGATAAAAGAAAATAGATAAAGAATAAATGAATAAATGAATAATCCTAATGGAGTAGCACTAATGTATCTAGCCTTGACCATACAAATGAATAGTTAATCATCATATGCAAACCGATCTAAACATGGTTAAGTCTAGGATAACGGGAGACTTCCGGTTACCATACGCCCGATAGGAAGCATTTACGAACTCCTACAAAGACAGGCGAACGTGGGGGATTTCAAGGGGATCGACAAGGCTTGTCACGACCAAGCCGCCTACCCCCTCAACCGTGGCATGCACTCATATTCACCGGTGTCATAATACCCGGCACCATGCCCGCATACCGTGAAGCACTACTCTTGTCCCCCAGATCCCCACTCGCCGAATGGACGGACTAGAACAAGAGCAAACCCGGAAGGTACAATGAACCATTATCCCACCTCTAATCAAGTTAGGCATATGATGAGCATTAATAAAATCAGTAATGAACATGTCAAGATTATGATATGTAAACTATATACCAACACAAGAACATGAACAAGACTATACTCTAGTTCATAAGTTAGGCCAAGAATGTAGAAATAGGACTCGCAAATAGAAGAATGCTCCATAGAGTAGATGTATTACCAAAGTGCTTCTTCTAGGAGACAAGCCCTCCTTGTAGCTCTTCTACTCCAAGTGTAACTACTAAAGAATAAAGAAGAAGAAAGAAGAAGTAGAAGAAGAGAGAAAGGTAGAGGTGGTAGAGGAAGAGATTGCCGGGTTTGCCGACTCCAAATGGTGTGTGTTGAGAGAGGGAGAGAGGGATCTATTTATACACTTGGAGGAGGGGCCTAAGTGCTATTTTACAACCAAACCGACCTGGTAAACCTTCCATGTATTCGCAAACCGACGACGCAAGGGCGTATTCCCGCTTTGAAGGTCAATCGAACCGCCTCCTCGAAAGTTGGGCGCCAAACCCTGGAGGTGCGGGCGCCGCCAGGAAGGCCAAGCATCCCCTCGGTGGTCCGTTCGCCCGAGCCTCTAAAATGTCGTGTTTTCGTCCCCGAAAAGTTGTGTACCGGCTGCGCCGTCCAGTTTGATGTTTTGGGTCGATTTGCCCTTGGGCTTGATTTGGCAAAATGTGCTTTCCCGTATATGCGTTTTGGTTGGTTTTCCACTTGCTTTTATGATAAATCTGCAAAATAAAATACAAGACACTACAAGTGGAATTTATTAGTGGTAAATGCATATGAGTATAAAAAGATTTAATTTTACTCCCTTTATGGTAGTAAGTTGATTCGGGTAAAATATGTCGTTGGTTACCGCCAACAAAGAGCAAACGATCTACCCCACCTTACCACCAAAGAATCATGGGAAGACCTCCAAGAACAAGTCGGCAAACGTTGCCGAGGAAACAACAACAAAGATGAAGTACCAAGAACTAGCGAAGACAACTTATACAAAGAAATTACCCCCAAGAGGACCAAAGCGAAGAGACAACAAAGTTACAAGAGCTAGAAGAAGAGTTGATCAAAAGCAAAAGAACTTGAGGCTTGCAAAGCAAGAACCGTAGAGAAAACATTGAAGCAAAGAATAGAGGAAGCCGAAGCAAAGATAAGAAGATTGAATGAAGAACTGATGAACCAAGACAGAGAAGTCATCATCACAAACGAAGATAAGACCCATCAAGACAAAGAAAAAAAGCAATAGTCACAATCGACCACGACTCACCTTTTATCAAGAGACTTACAAATGGCAAAATGGCCAAAAGGCTTCAAATTCAACGTCATACCAACATACACGAGGCTTAATGGACCCAAGACAATTCTTGATGAGCTTCGGTCCGCCGTTGAATCGAGGAGGAGATGATAAAACATTGGGAAAAGCACTCATCATGGCAATGAAAGGATCAGCCAAGAAATGGTACTCTTCGCCAAGCCAAGATCATTAAAAAGTTGGGAACAAATGAGAACAACCTTGCTAGTCGACTTTCAAGGATTCCAAAGACACGGGTCTCACAAGCGATGACCTATTCGACATCAAATAATACCCAAAAGAACCAATAATCCAAGATACAAGAGATTCATACAAATGAAGACTCGAGATCCCCAACATATCGACGAAGTTGTCATAATCGCTGCAATTAGAGGACTCGAGCAGCCAATTGTCTTCGCATCCTAAAAGAGAAAAGACCAACAACCGCTGCACAATTATATGAAGAATTTCAAAAATATGCAAGATCGATGATCGACTATAGAAAGAAGATCGAAGAGGAAAAATGCGCAGAGAAATCAAGCGAAGCCAAACAATCAATTCAAACCACAAAATCTTGAGCGAAGACAATACCAATACCAATACCACCCACCACTTCGCATCAATCAAATCAACAATGAGCAAAAGCGGAGACAACACACGACACCAAACAACCAAATAAGTCAAAAAGTCGTGATAACAACGTAAACTTCAATAACAACCAAAGAGGAGGCTTCAACCAAGCAAGATTTGAAGAAAGAAAAATGTTGAAACCCGAAGAAATGTATTGCATTGTCCATGGCAAAGGGGTCCACACCTCCAAGATGTGTCCTATAGTAAAGAAAAGCATAGAACAAGTACAAAGAAGAGAACAAGTCTGAAAATCAAAGATCAATAAACTTGTCTCAAGCAAGCTCTTCGCACAATCAAGCATATTATGACCCAAGTTACAACCAGCAAGTGTTACCGTGACCGCCAATAATATACAATTGCCAACCTTTGGCAATAGCTCCGCCACAATGGGACAAATGCAAAATACACACCCCAAGCTTCGGTGGCAAATAACATCTCAAATACCCAAAACAACGGTTCTCGGCCCGTGTCAACAAAGAAGCGTGAGGAAGAATAATAACAATTTCTGGAAACAAAGATAGAACACTCAACAAACAATGAAAGAAAAAATTATTTTCAAGAGTCAATGCAATTTCAATGGAAGGGCCATACAAGAAAACAAGATGGTCACATCAACCAATCATATTCACTTTAACAAGACATGAAACTCAAAGACTATCCACATATGGACGCAATGGTCATAGAAGCAAACATTGATGGGTGGGATGTTACAAAAATCCCGGTAGATGGAGGTAGCTCCGCAGACATTCTCTTCGCAGATCAACTCTAGATGCAATGCAAATCAAAAGACAAAACTTGGGAAGAGCGAAATATCCATTAGTTGGCTTCGGCGGCAAAAGGATAAACTCAATCGGAAGAATTGTGTTGCCGCCTCTTTCAAAACACAAAACAATGCAAGAACGTAACAAGTCACATTTGATGTTGTCGAAATGCAATGCCAATACAATGCCATATTCGAAGAGGAAGTTTGAACATCTTCGGTCAGTAATCAACTACTCTTACTTATGCATGAAAGTTCCAAAGAATCAACGCCCAATATCAATCCATGGAAATCGCATTTAAGCAAGAAACATCGAAAAAGACTCAACACCGCACAAAAAGGAATGTTTTGGCCATCGAAGAAATCAAAGACGAAGAAAAGGAAACGTAAAATGTGAAGTCACGTAAAAAAGCCAAGACCTCGCACAAAAGCATAAACCAAAGAAGTTTTGTTAGATCCAATGGTTACGGACAAAAAAGTTATCATAGGAGCAAACCCCAACAAAAGGAGAAGAAGAACAATTGATAACTTTCTTAAGAAGCAACCAAGATGTCTTCGCTTGGTCGCCAAAAGATTTAGAAGGAGTCACAGGGACATCATTGAACACCGCCAACATTGATCCCAAATACAAGCCAAAAAGAAGCAAAAGCTAAGAAAAATCTCCTAAGACGTAACAATGGCCGCAAGGCTAAAGTTCAAAGACTACTTGATGGTAAGGTCATAAGAGAACTTCAATTCACAACATGGTCGGGCAAATATCGTGGATGGTGAAGAAAAGCAATGGAAAATGGAGAATGTGCATAGATTTCACGATTTAAACAAAGCTTGCCCCAAAGACAACTTCCCTTTACCAAGAATCGACACATTAGTCGACCAAGCTGCAGTGAAGTTTAAATGTTAAGTTTCCTGGATTGTTTCTCGGATATCATCAAATCTACATGAAAAAGGAAGACGAAGAAAAGACAAGCTTTATCACACCATTTGGAACTTATCGCTTCCAAAGAATGGCGAGAGGGGCTTCGCAATGCCGGGTCAAGCTTCATCGAATGACTTCGGTAGCACTCAAAGATCAAATTGAGACAACCTATTGGCATATGTTGATGACATAATAGTAAAAAGCAAGAAGCGCAAGGACCATATAAAGGATTTAAAGCAAACATTCGAGAACTTGAGAAAATCAAACCTCAAGCTCAATCCTGAAAAATGTACCTTCAAGTACAAAAAGGCAAAATCCTCGGATGCATAGTTTCAAAAAAAAGGCATCGACCCAAATCCGAAAAAGATAAAGGCAAGAATGGAAACCGAAGTTCCAAAGAACATCAAAGACATCCAAAAGCTAACAGAAGGTTGGCTTCACGAATAGATTCATATCGAAGTCGGCCAGAAAAAGCTTTCCAATATTTCAAGCGTTGAAAGGGGAATTCAAACTTCGCATGGGGAAAAGAGCAACAAGAAGCCTTCAAAGAAATAAAAAGTATCTCTCCAATCCATCAACATTAACAACCCCAAATGTTGATCAAGAATCGCCCTTTACATCTCAAAGATCCGAGAAAGCCGTAAGCGCAAAGCACTAGTTCAAGAGAAAGAGAAAGATCACACAAAAAAGCAAGAACCAATCTACTTTGTGTCCGAAGCCCTATCCCCGGTCAAAGATGTATTATTCGAGATAGAAAAATAGCCTACGCAAAGGCTCATGGCAACAAGAAAAACTCAAGCACTACTTTTTTGGCACACAAAGTAAGAATACCAACAAATCAACCGCTCAAAGATGTTTTGCAAAGTCAGAAATCTTACGAAGACTTGGCAAATGGGCCCAAAATTTTCACAATACTTCATTGAATTCAAAAAGAACAAAGAATAAAGTCACAAGTGTTAGCAGATTTCATCTCGATTGGACACCAACAACAAGTCACGAAGACCAAAAAACCATCAAGAATGGACTTTATCTTGTCAAGAATGGACAATAAACCGCGATGGAGCATGGGGCTCAAGCGGGCCGTGTAGCAAAAGAATAATCACTTCGCCATCCGGTGTCAAGATGAAATACGCAAAGAAGATTAGAATTTCGATGCACAAACAACATCGCGAGTATGAAGCAAGATTCTTTGGGCTTCGCAAAGCAAGAGCAATGGGAGTGCAAAAAATCTTGATCAAGACCGATTCACAAGTTGTAGCGGGGCATGTTGAGAAAAACTACAAGGCAAAAAGACCCCAACTAGCGAAAGTATTTGCAAAGTATCGGGGATCAAGAAAAACACTTTGAAGGTTTCACAAGACACGAAGCATTTCAAGAACAAATAACGAAGAAGCGAGATGAAATTGCAAAAGCAAAGAGTTTCAAAAAGTCAAGTTACCACCAGATGTGTTCTATCACGTACTTTCAGAATCTTCGATAAAAGTAAAGATTGAAGAACCAAAGTACATCCATATCATTGAAAGCGAAGATTGAGATCAGCAATAATAGCCTTCCTAAGAGGGTTCTATGAACCGTAAAAGCCAGCCAAGAAATAAAAATGAAGCACAAAACAAGAAATTACAAGCTTATCGACAACCAGCTTTTTCAAACATGGCATTTGTGAACCATTACTCAAGTGCATCTCAAGCAAAGAAGGAAAGGAATTACTTCAAGAAATACATAGCGGAGTATGTGGGAATCATGCAGGCCCAAGAGCCATGGCGGAGGAAAAGCATTTAGACAAGGGTTCTATTGGCCAACAACTCAAAAAAGATAGCAAGGAAATAGTGAAAACTTGCCACAATTGCCAAATTTCAGCAAACAAGTCAACTGCTCCAAAGAAATCCAATTCAACATATAGAACCAACTTGGCCACTTGCAAGATGGGAATAGACATTTATAAGCGGAAAACTCCCCCGACTCAAGGCAACTATCAATATGCGCTTGTAGCGGTTGAGTATTTCACAAAGTGGATAGAAGCGAAGCCAATCACAAACATGTCCTCAACAACAATAAAAAATTCCTTTGGCAAAACATTATATGCAGATTTGGGGTCCCTAGACAAATAACTCGACAATGGAACCCAATTTGACAAATAAGATTTTAGAGATTATTGTGACAGTTTGGGAATCCAAAATTTGCTTCAAGATCGAATATCCACAATCAAACGGAGCTGTTGAAAGAGCAAATGGCATAATATGTGTGGGAATATCGAAAAATCTAGTCGGATTACCAAAAGGAAAATGGGTCAAGAACTACCGAGGATTGTTTGGAGTCACAACACTACCACAACAAGATCAACAAAATTCACACCTTTCAAGTTGCTATATGGAGATGAAGCAATGACTCGAAGAAATCCAGTTCAAAGGTCCAAGAACAAATGTGGGAATAACAAGCGAAGAAGATCAAGAGACAAGCAAAGATTTGCTCAAGAAGAAAGAAACCAAGTCAGCGTCTTTGAATTTGAGAAAATATCAAGAAGAAACAAGCAAATGGTACAACAAGAAGGTAGTAAAAAGAGAACTACAACTAGGAGACTTCGTGCTCAAGAGGAAAAGAAACGAAGACACCGTGGGAAAATTCCAAAGAAAAGTGGGAAGGACCCTTCATCATAACCAAGTCAAATAGGCAAGGCTCATACCACTTGGAGAATCTCAAAAGGAGAAGAACTAAGTCACACATGGAACATAAGAGACCTTCGCAAGTACTATCCTTAGATTTTTTTCTTTTCCAAAATTTTGTAAATACGCAAGTTAGATTCAATTTCTTAGAAGCAATTTATCAATTTCAATCAAGAGCCACTCTTTTTTCCACTTTCGGGAAGCCCTTCGGGGTGAGTGGTTTTTAACGAGGCGAACTCTATTGTAAATTCTCATAGCAAATATAAATGAGAAAGTAGTTTCCCCAAATTGTGCATTCTTTACTATTTTTTATTTTCCCCAAAGCCGAAAAGCAAAAATGCTTCAACATCGCAAAGTATACACAAAAACTTATAAGTAGGTATAATTTTAAGAAAAACTAAAAATTATTACCTACAATATTTCTCTAAGGAGAATTTCGCTTCAAAACGAAGTCTTCGCTCCTACTTCACAAAAAGAAGAGGACGACGTTTTCAAATTTCTCTAAGGAGAAAATTTTGGCTTCAAAACGAAGTCTTCGCTCCTACTTACCGCAAAAAGAAGAGGACGACGTTTTCAAATTTCTCTAAGGAGAAAATTTTGGCTTCAAAACGAAGTCTTCGCTCCTACTTACCGCAAAAAAAGAAGAGGACGACGTTTTCAAATTTCTCTAAGGAGAAAATTTTGGCTTCAAAATAAAGTCTTCGCTCCTACTTCGCAAAAAGAAGAGGGCGACGTTTTCAAATTTCTCTAAGGAGAAAATTTTGGCTTCAAAACGAAGTCTTCGCTCCTACTTCGCAAAAAAGAAGAGGACGACGTTTTCAAATTTCTCTAAGGAGAAAATTTTGGCTTCAAAATAAAGTCTTCGCTCCTACTTAAAAAAAAGAAGAGGGCGACGTTTTCAAATTTCTCTAAGGAGAAAATTTTGGCTTCAAAACAAAGTCTTCGCTCCTACTTCGCAAAAAAAGAAGAGGACGATGTTTTCAAATTTCTCTAAGAAGAAAATTTTGGCTTCAAAATAAAGTCTTTGCTCCTACTTCGCAAAAAAGAAGAGGACGACGTTTTCAAATTTCTCTAAGGAGAAAATTTTAGCTTCAAAACGAAGTCTTCGCTCCTACTTCGAAAAAAAAAAGGGGACGACGTTTTCAAATTTCTCTAAGGAGAAAATTTTGGCTTCAAAACGAAATCTTCGCTCCTACTTCGCAAAAAGAGAAAGGGTACGTCATTTTTAGATTTCTACAAGGAAAACTTTTGACTTCATAACAAAACTTTCGATCTCATAGAGATAACAATAAAACGTTATTACAAGATTCTTCAATTCACGAAGATAAAATGTGTTATACAAAGTATTTATTCAAATATACATACAACACAAATATACAAACTCTTCAAACAAAACACAAAAATCAAAAATTCTTCGAGGCAACACTAGTTGCAGCCTCACTCAAAATATCTTCAACCACTTCGTTGATTATTTCATCGGTCGTATTTTTTGTAAATTTTCTCCAAAAACAAAGCTTGAGACGCACTTGAGCACGATGACCGAAACAAAAACACAAGAACTAAGAACAAGCACAAGTAAGACACAAGAAAAAAACGCTTGATTAAACAAACATTACCCGCCCAACAAAGACTAAAATCGACAACTTTAGGCATCCTATAAGAGGACTTCACGTTTGATTTCTTAAAACTTTTTCAATAAAAACACCAAGGTCCGCATCACCAAAGTAGCCGCAATATTCCATGAACTCAAACGTTTCAAAAAACAAAGTTGTCCTTCGCAACCATCAACGGCATAATAGGAACAATAACCTACGCAGGCTTTCGGCTTGAGGAACTGCGCGGATATTCCAAAGTCAAAACTAGCACAAATAGACAAATATAAAACACACAATTTTCTTCACCAAAAGTAAACTTCGCAACAATAGAAACCATAAGTTAACAAATTTACAACTCCTATTGCCAACATGTTTTCAATCCTCTCCAAAACCCTCAAAATAAAAACCCTAAGACTAGCCCAAATGACTAGCCCCTATTCTCACGAACATTATCACGGTTCCTCTCCTCTTCTCCACGAGCCTTCTTCTCTTCTTCCTCCCTTAGCTTCTTCAAGGCCTCTTCCTCCCGTAGAATATCAGATTCAATCTATTAAAAGCTAAGTTAGCAAGTCAAAAAAGAAAACAAAGAAAAAGGAAAAAGAACAAAACAAAAATATAGTCACATAGTACCTTTCTTAACTTCTCCTTAACCTTCTCAAGGCAATGTTCCCGGCCACAATTGCACCAATATTGCTCAAAATTTCTTACACAAAAGATGAGTGCGCGTTGAAATCTTACTAATGGCATCCCCCGGAAACTTGAATGAATCCTCCGCGAAGGTATCATATAGAGGATCTTTAGCATCTTTCATCAAATGTAGCAAGGCACGCGTGGAGTACATCACACTAGAATCACGATGCGGCTTTGAACTAGCACTCCAAGATCTTCTTATTGCCTACAAAGCCAGCTAAAAAGAATGGATCATACTCCCCAAGCTCCCAACAAGGATCCTCGGGTGTAGCTCCCCACTTCTCATACGCAACTTTGCGAGCTCCCACATTCTATTAAACTTTCTTAGCAAAAATTGATCCATCTCGTACTCTTTTTTCTCAAGATATTCTTTCTCTCCGGTAAGGTTAGCAATGGTAGTCTTGCGGCCTCAAGTCTGCCGATCTTTTTTCCTTGATAATATCCGATGCTCCATGATACAACCGATCAAGCTTATGCCACTCATCCACAGCTTTGCCTCTTTCCACCTCTTTTTAGCCGCAAGTTGAGACTTCAAAGAGTCAATTTCGGACAAAAGAGATTTCTCGAAAAGCAAAGCAAGAGCGCTGTCCTCAAGAGATTTTCTAAGCCCTCGTTGAACAAGTACACCCTGAAACACAAAGATAGAATCAAAACAAAGCACAAAGCGAAGTGTAAAAATAGCTAAAAAGGGTACAAATATATACCTTATACATCAAGGACAAACCCGCATCGGCAAGTTCGAAAGGATTCTTCTTGGCCAATTCACCTTCGGCATCGGGAACCGAAAAGCATCATCAATGCATTTAGACAATTGCAACTTCGGGCTTCTTCGAAGCACACGAAGCTTGTCTATCCCAACTCCGACAAATTTATAAGAATCCGGTTGACTCCGCTATCCAAACAAAACTTCAAAGTATTCTCCAAAGATTTTTGAAACATCTTCTAAAGAAAGTCCTTGAGCATCAATGGCCACCCTCTGAGTCGGATGATCTTTCGACAACGTCTTTCATGGAACCAACATCGGCGGTCTTTTCTCTAGATGAAGTCGAAGCATCGGGGAAAAATTGAGCTGAAACAAACAAACAAGAAACATTAAAACATCGCAATCAAAGAAAAAAAAGATAAAACAACATAGCAAAGCTAAATAAGAAAACTTACAAACTTTTTTTTCCCCTCTTTCAAAGGACAAGGAATTTTCTTCTCGAGCTTCGACATTTACCAACGATTCCGACAAGCGGCCGCCACGACCTAATTCAGCATCTTCATCTTCAACATCATCAAAATCATCAAAAGAAAAATTAGCGGTTCGAGTCCCCTTACATTTGAAGTTTTTTCCTTCACAATGTTAACCGCTTCATGAGCTCTTTTCGATAAAGTTTTCTCTACAAAAAGAAGAGAGAAAAGTAAAATAAAGCAAGCCTCAAGGTAAAAATAACATCACAACATCACAAAAATAAAAGAAGTAAAAACTCATACTTGGAACATCCTCCTTTGGCACACCAAATTTGTTTATCACTCTCCGAAACCTTCGAAGGATCTCGAGATAGGCTTCATAACCAACTTCTCCACAGCCCAACTCGCCATCTCCCTCAACAGCCTTCTCGAAACTATGTTCTCGTGAACTGAAGCATGATGCTCTGGATGGACCAACAAATGACTCATGTGAATACTTTTAGCTAACCCGCTAAGCTAAGAGAAGTATGTTCATCATGAAAAGCGTGTTGATAAAAAACAGACCGCAACAAAAACTGGAGTTGATTGCCTAAATCTAGGCGGAAGTAGGAGTAGCAAAGATCCGAGAGGTGAAGCCTCCCTCATAATAGCATCCACATCTTCGCATACCACCCGGTGCCCAAATTCTCGCTAAGCACCAAAGTTTTGTAAATAATCGCCAGTTTTTTAAGCAATGACAAGTGTCAACCCAAAGAGAAGCAAAAGTCTTGCAAATCTTTCTCACCTCCAAGTCTTGAGCGTAAGTCCCAAGAGCTGAGGCATCAACTTCACTGTTGGAAAGATCAAGGTTTCCAAGCAAATCCTCTGTTGTCTTCTTAGCTTTCTTCTTCCGAGGCTTAGAAACCATGACTTTTGAAGGCATCTTCGGCGAAGAAGTTGCCTTCGCCGCATCACTTCGCTTCCGCTTCAAAGATTTATCGAGAATCTTTTTTATCCTTGACACGAGCATATAGGCGGGAGGTGGACGGACTTTGTAGGTAATCTTGGCAAGATCAAAAATCCTATTCAATCTCACATAATCCCTACCAATAATGTCATCCACAAACTTTCTCTCCGTATGAAGATATTTTCCAAGCAAATCGACAGCCTTACTTTCAACGGCAGCAACAAACTCTTCTTCAGTATCAAACTTCGAAGGTTTCACAGTATCCCTATCTGGAAAAATATAGTCCTTTCCTCTACTTTTCTTCGTATGATATCGAAGAAAATCCCACCCAAGGTGAAGTGGCCAAACACCAGCAGCAACAAATTCTTCAACAAGATCTCGAGTAGATTGTTGAAAAACAACTCGACCAAAAGCTTTAAGACATTCAGCATAACTCGAGATTTGGAGAATTTGGGTTTACAATCAAATCGTTCCTCGTGCATACGGGCAGCCAACGGGTAGCTTTTCACCACACCTCTTTTACCAGTCCTTTCTTCAACCATAGGAACTTTGTGGTAAAACCAATAATTATACCAACCATCGGTCCACTTGTTCTTCGATGCGGGGAGAAATTTGCTTCGACCTCGGGCAGTTTTGAAACTACAACATCCAAAATAAAGCTGAACCTTATTGTTGCTCTATAGTCCTATTCCGAAATTGAGTATGCAACTCATGCGGGGCACAAAAAGCATCAATGTAACGGCTGAACATTTTGACTTCGCACAGCCCAAATGAACAATCGACAGCAACGACTATAGCATTGGGAGTCGGGTGGTGCATCTCAATATTGTATCTTTTAAAAACCTCTTCAAGAAAAGCTTGAGGAGGCATGCGGCCCTGCAAAGGAATAAATCTTTGAACACAATACACTCATCCGCTTAGGCTTCGAGTCTTTTCATTCGGCTCGCCGGGTCTCAGACGACCATCTCTTAGAATTCCATCCTTCACCATTTTCTTAAAATCAGCTTATGACATTTTATCGCGACCAAACACAAGTGAAATTCGGTCATCGAAAGCAATTCGATTCAAGTAGAAAACATCGACAACCCTTCATCCGAGTTGTCATTCTGAGAATTAGCTTGCTCCTCAATCTCATTCTCTTGAGACTGGCGCTAAATTTTCATCGAATCAGCCATCCTAAAAAAAGAAAAGGAATAATCGGATCCGAAAAAAAGACGTAAACAAAGTAAGAAACAATCTTCGGAAAAATGGCATACCTAGAAAATATAAAACGAGAAACCGCGCAGAAGACTTGGACCGGAAGAAAGAAGCTTCGCGGAAGAATGTTGACTTCAAGTCATAGGAAAAAATTTCAAAATGGTGGCCCCTCTTCGAAAAGATAAGGAAAAAGGGGGGCCTTTTTCGCTATTTATAGACTACTTCGGTCAAACGGTCAAACTAGCCGTTAAAAAAAAACTTTATCTAACAAAGATACTCGCGAAGTGAAAGTCCAACTTCAAAGTCTAGGACGACGTTTTGGTTGAAACAAAGTTTTTAGAAAAAACTTAAATTCGTGGGTTTCACGCCTTTGAAGTCGGCCTTAGCCCAGGGCTCTTTGTTGGGTTCTAACTTTGATTTTTACTTCAAACTTTCGTCCCAAACTTTGAAGATTGCGAGGATACTCGGACTAAATACAAGAGAGAAGCCAAGACGAAGTATTGAAGGTGACTTCGCAAGGTTTTGGCTTCGCAAAGGAAACAACAAAACCGTAAAGAAAAGCCACAATCAAAGTTTCAAGCGAAGATGTTTGCAACGTCTTCGCCAAGAAGCCATGAAGTAACCACGAAGACAATAAAGAGCATCGCGAAGATAAAGATTACAACTTCGCGAGAAAGATAGATTGTAGAAGTCCATTTTAGAATTCCCGGTATTTTTGTATCAATACGAAGTCGGGGGGCCTATAAATACCCCACGATATCCTTTGTAGTAGCCATGTTGAATGGCCACCTTGTAAAACCATATCATCATCAATAAAGTGTTGTGTTGAGCAATCACCCAACAGTAGAAGAGTAGCCTTGCCGGGGAGGGGAGGAGGCTCGCCGCCGGCCGCACGTTGGATCTCGCCCGGCCCGGGGAAGGGAGCTCGTCGGCCAGCGGGCGGATCTCACCCGCAGCGGCAGCGGAGCTCGAGCTTTCAAGGCGGCTGGCGCGGCTCGCCGCGCCAAGACAGGACAGGAGGGGAGGAGGCTCTCGCCGGAGCCAAGGGAGGAGTGGAGGGGCAGCCGGAGGAGGCGGAGGGGTCGCCGACGAGGATGACCGGAGCTGGAGGAGAGGAGTGGGCAGATTTGGGATTGGGAGAGGAGAGAGTGGGAGGGACATGACGAGCGCGATGGTATTAGCGGGTGCATTTCGGACCCGATAAGAATAGGCGAACCCAACACCACAGCGCCACAGATAGCAGGCTCATCCAACAGAAGACACGCGGTCGCAAGAGATGGAACACGTAAAATCTTTCAACGACGGATAGGAAAAGTGTAAAAAAAAAAACACCCTAAATTAAAATAACTTGACTTCAGTCTTTCCCTTCTGTGAAGTTCGACACGTCTCTTGCTTTAATTATCGCCATCTTCATGTCAGTAGAATCCGAATCAAACTTGATGATGACGTCATGATCTCTTAGACGATTCCGATGGCAATATAAGTTAGCCGATACCGCAGCTTATCCATTCCAAAATTTGGTGTCATCTATTTATTATAGTACAGTACATTCTGGCAAGCATGCCGATATAGGCTGTGGAATATTAATCTTTCATTTGTTCTTTTTCTAGTACACTCCTTTATTTCTTTTATTATCCACTAAAGCTCAGTAGCTAGTTGATCACCCAAGCCGGCTGACTGTTTGTTCTTGTTCATACACCGATACACGCAAGGTAAGGTGAAGGTGTCGCCTGTCTGTGCACGCGCGCAATTTGTATATTGCATAGATCTCTGCCTCCAGTCCAGGGTCTTATCCATCGGTTTCGAAACAAAAGTTAACCACCAAAAGTAAAATATTCTGCCTCCAGTAATTCATCGACAGGCAGGCCGACTACCTACCAGCTTGCCACGCCTACTCCTGCACTAGTTAACCACCAAAAGTAAAATATTCTTGCGGCGATCTAGCTAGCTACATGTGTGTTGTACACAAACCAATTTACCTCAAAATTTTAAACCTTTTTAATAAGAAATTCAGGATCGATAATTCCCCAATTTCCATCTTAAACGCATAGCTAAAGCTAAAATTTTCAACTAATCACATATATTAAACATATATGGAGGTGTTATGCAAATGGCAAAGAAACGCTATATATGCATGTGAATAAAAACGCTACACATTTCTAGTTAGAGGGTCAAATTAAGGAGTCTCCAAGTTAATCTTCAAAAGTGATGCTAGGAAAAAAGATAAATTCTAGAAACTCTTATAATAATCAGTAATATCTGACCTTTTAGTTAATTTGGTAAATTCTAATCATCTTCGTCATTAATAGCCATTTAATCTATTCTATTACCTAAAAATAATATCGACTCACACATTATGAAAATACATAAAGTAAAACCCATTATAAAAATGATGTTTAACAGTTTCGATTACAATATAATTACAGGGACAACACTCTTACTGCCTTTGTAGATGAATGGGGAAAGCTATATAATTAGAAAAGCCAAAATTATTTATAATTTGGATCCGAGAGTAAATTAATTAAAATATATCCTAACTACATAAATAATTGCAAAGTGTCTATGTGAGTATTGTATTATTAGAATATATATTTTTTTTGAAATGGATTTAAAAGATTTATTTTTAAACGGACTTATTATTAGAATATATGAACAAATATATAAGAGGAGAGCGCAAAAGTAGGCAATTAGAAATATATACTCGTTCGCCTAATTAAATTTATCTGCGAACTTGTCTTTTGAATTTGAATCTAGTAAAGTAACGCGTGGTGGATCATGGGTTTATTATGATGGTCTAGCTAGCTAGCTAGCTAGTAGGTTCCTATTGGAAAGCGAGATTAGTTTTGGTTTTGGATCCCCGTCATCAGTTGTTACTAGTTGGTCACTGACTTTTCAACAAGCTCACTCTGCTAACAAAACAAACAAAGCTAGAGAGGCGGATCGGGACACGCACATCTGTCCGATCGATTTGAAATAGGATAGAACGGGGGCGCGTGTGGTGCGCGTGGCTCCAGCGAGGGGAGGAAACAGAAGCTAGTCCGCTCCTCTGATCCTAGCAAAGATGCGGTAGTCAATCAAGAATAATAATATTGTCTGTCGACGCGTTCGTACCGGACGATGACGGCCCGAGTGACCAAATTCGCGAAAGCGATGCGCGCGTATCTCCTGAATAATTGCTTGCTTGTTGGAATGGAATACACCTAGGGTGTAGAAAAAAATTTACCATATATATATATATATATATATAGAATACACCTAGGGTGTAAAAATTTTTACCATATATATATATATATATATATATATATATATATATATATATATATATATATATATATATAGAAGTATTACGCTGTAGCTAGCTACAAGATATCAAATTCTATAGCCGAGTCCAAACTGCGAACGCCGACCGACCGGCAGCGTCCCACCAGGCCACCAGCCTCGGCCAGGACATCTGTTGCATGCATGGCTCAGTAATTGTTAATTGCCAATAATTACACTTCCAAAACCAGCGCTGGGCCATGCTGCATGCCCACTGAATCACCGGCCATAAACACCGGCCGCTAATCGTCGTCGTTTATTTTAGACCACTAAACCGCCGTCCACTCTACTTTCTTCCTCCGCACGGCTGATTCCGTCCGAATCGGCGATGGCAACGGCAGCCAGGTTCAGGCCGCCTCACCACCCGGCGCGCGACCTTCACTGCGGCCCTCGAGATCGGGTTGGCCTGCCGTGTCGTGCAGGGCCGGCGGCCCCGTGCCCCCGCGCCTACAGCCCCCGCGCGGTGACTACGGTTGTAGGCTGGCCATGATCTTCTTCGCCTGACCTGCGCGGCCTCCAGCGCCGGCGGCGGCCTCAACATCGGCGTGGTGCGCGATAACGCTGGCGCAGGGGGACGATCGACTGGAGGCGGACGGGCAACCACCACCACGATTCTTCGGCCCCGCAGCGGACGGACCTCTGGGCACCACCGACGACGCCGTGCACGGGCAACCGCTGCGGCCTCCCTTCTTCGGCGCTGCAGCGGAGGCTTGACACATGGCGGCACGGCGCAGCCCCTGCAGAGGCCAGCAGGTCGATTGCCAGGCCATCGCCGACCCTGCTCGTGCTCCTTGCGGCGTGGAACCCCCGTGACCGACGGGGAACTCCACCACATCGACCTCGCCGACGGCCACTCTCTCTACGGTACCCCAGCAGCACTCTTGCCATGGTTGATCTAGGCGAGGGCTCGTCCACGACGAACGCAAGGAGGAGGAGGCCAGTCCAGAGCTCCCCGTCGTGGTGTTGACGGCGACTTCCCTATGGTGCCCGGGCGGCCTTCTGCATGCCATGGCGGATGCAGGACCACAGCAGGCCTCCTCCACGACGAGGCACTGATTCTGGTACATTACCATTCTCCGATAATGAGTTATCGTAACTAACTGTACAAGTTGTGGTAAATTACTAAAAGCATTCTCTAATTCCTGCACATTGGATCCACGGCGGCGCGCGGCCCGGCACGGAGCAACCCCCGGACCACGCCCAGCGGCACGCAGCTTCCCCCTGATCCGATGCGGCCGTGCGAATCAGCCTTTGCAGATCGACCGTGATCGCTGTTGACTGTCCCCAGCCTCCACCGGCGGTGTCTAGGTTCTGGTCATCACCTTGGCCGATTGATGCATGCCATCTATCCAACGGACGGTGGGCAGCAGCTCCTTCCATCCCTCCTCAACTACCGGTGTTTGTGCCAATATATATTGGTGAAAATTCTAGGACATATTGTTAGTATTGTTGTACCATAATTTTGTAACCATGATGCAACTTATGCTGAAGTCATTCTCGTAAACAAAAGATACATCCCAAAGTTCATGTGTGATACATTATCGACCAAAACAGTAATTGAATTTTTGTTGAGATGTATTAAGTTTTTATGAGAAATTTGCAGCAAGTAATGCAAATTCTCGTAAATATTTGTGCAAATTCTCGTAAATATACTGATACAGATTCTTTTGTAAATATTTCTTGTGATTCTCATAAATATATTTTGTTGTCAACTCTCGTAACCATTACTGGAAAGTAAAAAAAAAAATCTACCTACGGCACACCACGTACATGCATGGACTGCATGCCACAGTAATTCATTACTAGGGCAAATCACGGAGGGACTTGCATGGGCCGGTCAGATGGTGGACGGAATTGCCGGATCCAATTATGAGCACGGGCCTGGATCGGTATTGCTCGGCTGGTCTGGCCTGGCTACATATATATATATATATATATATATATATATATATATATATATATATATATATATATATATATATATATATATATATATATATATATATATATATATATATATATATATATATATATATATATATATATATATATATATAAAATTAATATTCACAGATCGATAGGTGTGTGGTGTGGCTGAGGTTGCACGAATGGCCTGATGATATGTGGTGCTCCTTATGCATGTGTGGCGCTGATGGATGGAGACCTACCTAGCTTTAATTTCCATGGAAAAGCCAGCTAGCTAACCGTCTCGTGGCATCTCGATCGCGTGTCGTCCGTATCGCTTGGTTTGGCTGCGTGTGTGTGATGCTAACGCACGCATGAGATCGATCGATGACCGGCCACGCACACAAAAAAGCAAGAGATGGAAAAGAGCCAATTATTTGGTCATTCGTGGCTACATGCCGTTTATATATTTCCCTAGCTAGCTAGGACAGGGACACGCGCGTATCGCCATAATATAAACCCACCCCTGAGTGGCTCAGGCACCCAACTTTTTTCACTATCCAGACACTATACAGAGAGCACTTGTGCGTGATTATGGTAGGTGAAACAGGGCGAGTGAGTGATTAGTGAATATGTGCTAGTGCATGATTAACAAATATGCGGATTAATATCTCTCAGGATCTTCTGCAGGCTGGCAAGACCAAAGTTTCAGCCGGTCGTGTGACTATGCTTGTGTAAGTCCTACTCGATACTCACCGTATGCATCACTAGTTCACTCTGCAATTAGGCTAGCCCGGTCTTCTTCCCTCACTATCCCCAGCCACGCACACACGGGACTCAGGCTCTATCGTCTGCCTGTGCAGTTCCACCCGAAGGGAACACTTCTCTCAAAAAACGAGTTCCCTACAAATGCCACTACCCTGGCTATCATGAGAACAATACACGCAGAGGTTTCTCCTCTAGGGTCCCTAGCATAGAGACATCGTCTCATATGGACGAGCTTAAAGGAAGGCAGTGATTAAAGCAAGAAAGATTAATATTAACAGAGTTAAGCACATACGGCTTTTCCTTTCGAAAAACCCCAATCACTTAGCATAAACCTGATTACTTTACAAGCGCCAGAAGATTACTCGGTGAGAATTTTGTCTGTATCCCCTACTAATAGGTTAGGTTTAGGGTTGAATTTTTCTCTTCGTGAGAATTTTGTCACGAAGTTTCTTGTTTCCTCCAAGGCTCTTCGGGTGGCGGTGATGTCGGGCGTAAACGGAGTCCGGGTGGCGCCGAAAGGTGTGTGGAGCATAATGTTGGCGTTTATTGAGGAGGATTCAACATCGATGAGGTTCTCTTTGTTCCTTTCTTATGCGTCGGTACTCAATTCCTCTCGTGTGTTTATCTTTGATGCTTCGCCTCGACGACGCTAGTAGAGAGACGCCACTCGCTACCAAAGACATGGCCGCCGGAGGCTCGAGGATTGCTAGTTCCCTCCAAGGTGGATTCAGAGTCCGCGGCTGCCTTGTGAGGTTAGTTTACCATTTGCTCGTGTGTACGGGCTGGTGGTCTTTTTGTTCCCCTTGCGTGTTTATCGCTTGTTGACCGGAGGTGGCGGTAAAGGCGACCGCCGCCGGATTCCGTGAAAATAGGGTTTGCCCGGAATGTTCAACGGACAAGAAACACAATTCCAAAGTGTGCTACTCATGGACTTGAAATTTGCGGTCTCTTCGTTGACCGTGGTACCGGCCATGAGCTTCATTCTAGTTTTCCTTCATTGCGGGGAGGTGGAGGAGGACCGACTGCGGCAACGGCGGTCGGCAGCCGCGACGCCGTAGTGGGCTCCCTAAAAAGGACTTCTATGTATTTTCTATTTTACTCGGGGGTGCCCTGTCAAGGGGATGTAATAGTCTTGTACCAATAAAATCCAATCCTTTCTCTCAAAAAAAAAAAAATGCTAACCCCACAAAAAAAGCACTCCTTTATATTATTTTCTTTTTTCCTAATAAAGAACTAGCTCATTATCTAAAAAAATAAAGAGCTAGCTGGTAGCAGCAGCTCACGCACCACTCCGCACCAAAGCAACCCCTTTTTTCTTTTCGGGACGCCTGAGATTGGGATGATCTTTGGACATATAGGGTGTGTTTGGTTCGCTTTCCTAGTTGAGCCCCGGCTAGCCAATCCGGACCAGGCTAGCTTTAGCCGCTCAATCAAGCCAAGATGGATGTGTTTGGTTGCTCGCTTCATGTAGCCCGGCTAGGGACGATGGTGTTTGGTTGCCCGGTTTGGTTTGATAGAGTCACCACTTCTCTCAATCGGTAAGGTTACCCTTATTGAGGCATTTAGTCGACCAAGTCATGGGCATCCTAGGTGACCTCGGTGAGCACCGTCGCCGCTAGCAGCAAGTTCACCGGAGGCAAGCAAAAATCATGGCACGAGCTGAGCTATGATTACCACAAAAGCTTCACAAATAAGGTATCAAAATAACCGATTAGCCCGGCAAAGAAGCCAGGTCCGAGCAGCAGCAAAATAAGCTAGTCACTTCTCATCTAGCTTGGGATGTCCTCGCCAATCAACGCGGCGTCCTCGATCTCATCTAGCAAAATAAACATCTCGGCCAGCGCCGGCGACCAACGACTTGAATCGAAGTTGCTGGCTGCAGCACACCTAACGCGGTGGACCTTGGCGACTCCGAAGGCTACGGAGACGCATGGAGGAGCTTCCTTGATCGTCGCCGGGCGCGGCGGCGCCCGCTGCTTCGCGGGAGCCCGTGCCCTTCCTTCTCCCACCTCGCTGCCGGCACATCTCTACTTTCTTTTAAACCGCCGCCTACGCGCGTATTTCCGCCACCACCTCCGGCGCAAAGAGCGCGGCGGGGAAAGGGGCCAGCGGCGTCTCCGCCCTACGCGCCCGGGGACGACCGAGGAACGCGCAGTCCCGTGGCTCCTGCGGACGGCGGTGTCAGGGCCGGGGTCGGTGACCATCCGCGGCGGAGGAGAGCCACGGCGGAAGAAGACCGAAGGGGTGGGGAGGATGATGGGGAGGTGAGGGGAACGATAGCGGGGAGCCAGCGAACTGGCTCTAGAAAACACGACCCCGTGTGATTCAATCGGGCACGGCTATCGTGCGGATGGCTCCACGGAGCTGGCTCCAAGGCGACCAAAGAACCAAACAACCAAATGTTGGTCAGCCTGGCGAAAAGCCAGCCTAGGAAGCCAACCAAACACACTCACAGTGCCACCATGTGCTAGCAAACCTAACAGTCGAGCGAGCGAGCGAGTACATAGCATGCACGTAACGTATGTAACGGCATGTATACAGCATACCACTGTGCTCTGTACTGTTGTTCAAACATGCAAGGTATATCAGCATCACGTGCTACGACGTGCGCAATTTGTACATTATTAGTTTACAATAGACCGTACCGGGATCTTATCCATTGATCAGTTTCGTCAACAGGCCAGATTCGCCCGGCCCGGCTACGACCTACTACTAGTTTTTTTTTTTCCTATAGCTATCTGAGTTTACCATCAAATCTATATATACCTACTAATAAAGAGAGAAAAATTCTCGTTTACCTTTACCTTTTTTTTTTCTGCCTTTTCTGCCTGCCTACCGATCTGCCTGCCCAGCGCAGGATACGGCAACTGATTTTCAGTCTGTATAAAATACGTATGGATTCTTTTTAATTGGCAAGCCCAAATCGACAAGAACGTGCCTGGGACCAAATCGAGTGTGAAATAAAATCCACACAACACAGCGATCCAAATCCAAATCAGACTAACTTTAGGAAGACCACAACATATAAAATCAATACAATAGGTGTTGACAACCTCAAGAAAATATGACGATGGCCACAAATTAAATATGAGCGGAGACAAATTACAAACCCTAGGTCCTCAAATAGACGAGCCCACGGAGGTGTGGAGCATGGCCAGCTGCTTCACGTTGCGGGGAACCTGATCGGCGTCGGACCGCCGGACGAAGACGGTGACATCAGAGACCATCAGGGGCTCAGGGCCACGGCGTCCCTGAAGGCCACAATGGCGGCAGCGAGGCACACGAGGAGGAGGCCGGCACCGGAGGAGCAGATGGGGCTCGGCGCGGGGAAGGGCGAGGCCAGCGCTGGGACCTGGGAGTGGTGGACGGTGGCGTAGGAGGTTCCTCCGAGGCGGTGTCGGGAGGGATGGAGCACACCGGCGGCGGCGACGAGTGATGCGGGATGAACACGCACGGGATAATAAGGATAAGGTAGAGAACCTTCCGCCCGTCCGTGTGTTGTGTATGTTTTGGTTTTCCTTTGCCTTTTTTTTTTTTTTTATATTAGTATATTTATCTTTTTCTCCTTATAACAATAAAAACAAATGAAGAATCTGATATTATGGTTATTTGAACCTTGACACTTTCCTCAAATATTGTCAATAAGTTGTTGATAATATTTTGATTAATAAAACCTATTCTTCTTAGAAACAGGATTAATTATTCTTTTAAGAAAACAAGATCAATCAATAATTCTAGATAATCGTTAAACTAAAATAGTGAACAGTTTGGTATCTATAAAATAAAAATAAATGTATGTATAAACTGTACATGTATGTCAGTGCAATCCTCGATATGACTCCTACGTACGCAAGACGTGTCCCAATACAAATAAAAAAACAAATCTGTCTAGCATCAATGGCGCGGAGTCTGACTCCAAAATATATGGATTTCCATTACAACCACATGTCCAACTCCACATAAAAAAAATATATCATGGATTTTATTAACCCGTAGCAACACACGGGCAAATTTGCTAGTTAATATAAAAGTCAAATATTCTTAGCTTGTTGGAACCTACTTCCTCCTCCCAAAATAAATGCATATCGCTTATTGAAGAGTCAAATATTTTTAACTTTGACCGCTTATAGAGAAAAATAATTTCAATATTTATATCTCTAAATAAGTTTATTATGAAAGTATATTCCAATATCATCTAATGATACTTTATTAAACATAATAAACATGAGTAGTTTTAAAAATATACTTAGTCAAACTTAAAATGAGGTGTGCACTTATTTTAGAATGGGGAGTAGCATGCCGACAGTTAGTGTTATGTTAGATCTATCGATGGCACAACATAGAGGAAGAAAATTGGTATCCATCGATGCAAAGGGTCCATCCATGATAAAGATGGCGATGGGGAATTCCCGTTGGGGGTTGGTAGCCCATCCCCATCACCGCGGGGGTTGGGGGGTTGGTGGGGGTGTTGAAATTTTCCCATCCCCTGTCACCGTTATCACTCAAGGGAAATTTTCATCCCATCCCCTCAGAACAAAACGTGCTCCATTGGAGCGTAAAGGGCATAAGCAAATCGATCAGAATCTCATAGAATGCAAACAAAGAACCATCGCTACTTCTCATATGTCGAATAGAACATTGCTAGCCCTCTTCTCTCGTGATCCAAAGAAATTACATGGCAAAAAGAAAGAAGACTATATTTTGCCCACTCCTTGTGTATTTGGAAGGGGACCATGACGGAGATTTAGAAGTGAGCAGCAGGTAGGACAGAACCACACGGCGGGCGTGCCGGTCACGCCATCTCGCGCACCTGCGATTCCAGCATGCCCTTGTGGTGGCGTGGGTATGCAGACAGGGGGCGAGCCTGGTGGGAGTCGCCGGTGGCAGGCGAGAGTTAGGGGCTGGTAGAGAGCGGAGGCACAAAGTTGCGGCTGGGGAGAGGAATTGAGGAGCGATAGGGTTAGGGTTACACAACTCACGTTATTTATATTCTTGGCTGGTTACTGGGCCTTTAGATGGGCCTTCTGCTTCGGTAGTTCGATCACGTGCGCTTGTACACGGGGCAGGGTAGCGGGGAACGGAGACGGAGACTAGGCAACCATCCCCGCCCCCGCCATCCCCGATGGGGACAAGTTTTCTACCGTATAAATCCTCGTGGTGTTAGTTTTGTCCCATCCCCATCCCCTAACACCGGAATTCCTCGCACGGAATCGAGGAACGGGGCCCGTTGCAATCTTGAATCCATGATGTGAGCTCAACTACTCAAGTTACTATTAGTATGGTGCAATTTTTTTTAGTGGTCAACGGGTAGGGTGGGGGGAGGATCCCAACCACCAAAGATTTATCTTTTCATTGATCTAGGCCTAATGGAAGGCCAATCAGGTACACAAGAGTCTTTTTCATCATCATTTACAGCACTTAGAAGCTGCAATATTATTTAACAGGCACACGCAGCTAGCTGCCTGTGGTATATGATATAACCTCTCCAACCCTTTGGCTATGCCCTTTTGGACAAACAACAGATGCATAATATCATCATATCATATCATATGGTATCAAATCTTTAGTTTTTGAGCTGCACTAGCCAGCTACAGTCCTACATTCCCGGCATCCTTCTCGGCCCGTCCGATTCACCTGCTAACGGTGCTAGATTTTCTATAGTCCTACAGTAGCCCACGCTTGCTGGTCCCTTCGACGCGTGCCGCTTGGACATCCCGCTCCTCCTAATAGGTTTAGTCCCACGTCAAAAATTGATGGTGGGAGAGCACAACATATAAGGCGGAGGCAGTTCTCACCTATCTGGCTAGTCTTTTTGGTTAAGTTAGACCTAAGGCCTTGATATGTTATGGGCTCCGGTGGACCTGAGCCTGAGGGGGCGACGGCTCATGGGTATAGCGGGCCGAGCCGGTATCCGTTACGCACTTAAGTGGTATCGAGCCCGCGTGGTCGAAAAAATCTAGAAAATCTCCGGGGTCACATGGTGACGGGGAAGCCCGTTAACGCCTCGAAGGTCACATGGGTGTGTGTGACATGGAGCTGTGAACACATGGTGGAGATGTGCCTATCTGTGTGTGATGAATGATTGATACATGTGTGAAAGGTCTGAGGCTTTCCCCGTTGAGTCATATTTTATATGTGCTTGATTACGCTAATGGCTAATTAACCGGAGGTGTTGTGTTGAGTTGTGTTACATTAAATGTGTTGTGCAACATATCTCTTGGCATTGGCGAATCTAGCATTTTAACTTTGGGTATGCCGCCCAAAAATTTTTCATATACAATTTGGTAAATCCATTTTAGCAATTCGGTAACAATTGTAAATTTTGCAATGTGATTTGGTATACATGCACTAAGTAACATGATAAAGCTTAAATTCAAGGATTAAGTTGAAACCATCTACTAAATACAAAAATAAATAGTTCAAAAGCCATACCGATTGTTTAAATATAGGCATAAGAGTACCAGAGACTTACAATGCTATTTTTTTTCATATTGTTTTATTCGACGCTTTCAAAGGAATATGAATGTCTTACTATATCTTTTTCATCAACCAGATCAACCACTGCTCTTCCACCATTGGTTCAACGGGATCAGGGGGACGATTAGAAGGTTCAACTGGTTATGAATGTTACAAATAGCTATTAATGTAGAAAACAATTTTCTAAAAAAGACGAAGAGCAAAGATTAAAATTTACCTAACCACAATAGCGAATCAAGACGATAAGACCTGACTGCGTGACCGTATATACTACAGACGGGGATATGGGAATTAGACGGCGATCCTCCGATCCAGCATTCCGAGCATGGCGGAGGGTGGCAGGGCACTAGGGGTCGGCTGGCCGGGGCGTCACACACTCACCAGTTAGGCGGCGACGCATGTGCTCCTCCGTGGCTCCATCTGATCGAAATTAGATTAGGAAATTCGAAGGGTCGTATACAGAGCGCACATACCGGACGTTCCCTTGCCACGTGGGCCGCGTCAGTGCATCATATCGGCCTCCCGTCCTCACGTGATGGTGTCCAGGTATGTTTTTTTTTTCTTTTTTCTTTTTAACAAATACAGCGTATATACAATATAATAGTGTATATACTACTGCTGGCCGGTTTTGCTGGCTCCGCCACTGTCTCTTGGCTTGTGCGCACGCAAGTGTTGGGTGCGCTAAGACGGTCGGCGGCATGAAGAAAGTCAAGTGCAGAGTCCGTGTGCGATGGACCGGGAGCGGTGAAGGACAGAGATGATGGCTTGGACCGAGGGACTAGAGGCTGGAAAACAAACCGTGTGCAGCTCACATTGGGCACAGGAAGAGCAAGAGTACGTGGGTGATGAAGATGGCATCGACCAAGTCGAGGAGGAGGGTGACGGCATTGCACTTGGCGGAGGCCGGACACGCATCTGCATGGGTGATGTAGATGGAGTCCGTCAAGTCAAGAAGGAAGGTGAAGACGCTAAGTTTGACGGAGGCCGAACACGCATCAACATTGGTTAGTCATGCTCGGCGAGGCGTGCACGAGGGTTTGCCGGTTTAGTCCTCAAAACCAGGGATGGACATTTTGACGGTTTGGGTCTCAAAACCATTGGTGGAGGATTTGCTGGTTTGGTGGTTTGTGGTTTGGACCTCTAAACCATCTATACCTCAGATCGACAGGTGTGGCTTGTGGTTGCTGCCTAGGATTGCCTGGACAAGTATCACTAGTACGTAAATTATTAACGGTGGCGGTTTTTGGGTTTTCCGTGGGCGGTTTTCGTGACCGCCACGAATGGAAGGCCACCGCCACGGTTAATCGACAACCGTGATGGTTATTTAAACAAAAAGCCGCCACGGTTAATCGATTCTCATTGTCATCGGCCGGGCTGCTGTGGCCGATGATGATGAGGGTTATTGTCCTCCTCCGTCATCCACCGCCTCCGTCAATGTCGTTGACGAGGGTCATCCACCGTCGGCACTCGTATCTTCTTCGCCATGATACTTCCACACAATGTACTTCGGATCCTTGATGAAACCCCACCGTACCAAGTGCTGCAACACCGCATTATCTTCTTGAAAAGGTGTTCTTGCACCGATTGCACGGACACGCCTCATGCGTGACCGACCCGGACTCGGCCGATGCTTCACAAGAACGGGAAGAAACTTTTTCCTCATATTTTCTAGAAAAGGCGGCTCGATCCTTGACTTGTACATCCAATCCCTTTCCATTGCCACCGTGACCTTACAAAAGCATCAAAAAAGTCGAAAAACAAGAGAAATATGCTCGGTTTACATCTAGATCTGTTTTTTTCTCTCCTCCATTTGGATCTAGATCCAAAAACACCCCAAATCAAGGAAAAGAGAGAGAGATTAAGGTAGAGGAGTAAGAATCTACCTCTTTAGGTGCCCCCTTCGACAAATCAAAGTGCAAAACTCCTCCCCCCTAAGAAATGGCCACTTTCGTGGTTTTGGATCTCAAAACCTTAAAAATGGAGGTGGTGTCGCGGGGAAGAAGAAGGGTGGGTGGGGCATTTATAGCCCCAGACTTAACCGTGGTGGTTTTCTAACAAAAAACTGTCATGGTTAATGCTCATTAACCTGGCGGTTATTTTTAAAAACCGCCACGTTTAATGAGCATTGATCGTGGCGGTTATTTTACAAAAACTGCCACGGTTAATCTATTAACCGTGGCATTTTTTTTTAAAAAACCATCACAGTTAATGAAATCTAAACGCCATGCAAAATCTTTTTTTAGTAGTGTATATGGACAGGGTAACAACAGGTTGATGCACGAATGGCCTGATGATTATATTTGTGTGTGGCGCCCATTGGAAAAGCTGGCGTCGTAGCTTCTCATTCGCGTCGCTGCTGCAGGCGTGCGTGTGTGCGGATAGCTACGTACAGTACATCTTTGCTCTAGCCTCTCAATCGAGAACCGAGAACCCAGGTTTCCAGGAACCGAAATTCTTCCGGTTAATTCGGTTCCTGGTCTCGGGTAACCGAAATAACCTTAATTACCCAAAATTTGTGTAAAGGCCCAATACATTCCATCCAGCCCAAGCCCAACACTGCAAACCCTAGCACTCATCTCCCGAGTCCCGCTTGTATCCCAGATCCAGCCCCGCGACGACCCGCCCCCACGCCGCCCGCCGAGCTTAGCGGCCACCCCGCGCCGCAGCCGCGACGCCCTGCTCCACCTCCAGGGCCAGCGCCACCGGCACCGGCCGCTATCCGCCGGCCGCCGCGGGCATCCCTCGTCCCCGCCCGCCGGTCCCTCTCCACGACCCGAAGCATCGCGACCCCACACCAGCCGCCCGACGCGAGCCGCAGGGTAGCACCAGCCGGCAAGACGCACACCCGGCCGCCGGGCCCTCATCCGCCATCGCCCACCACAACGGATCCATCGATTGCCTCCTGCAATGTGAGTGACATTGCTATTTGAATTGTCCATGTTGAGTGCATCAAAATCAAGCAAAATGCTGCCAAATTTGCAATTGAATCGGATGTTTTTTACGAAGCCTGAAAATTTCGGTTCCATTCGGTTAGAACCAAAACCGAACCGAAATACCTCAGTTCCGAAGTTTTCCCAGAACCGATCGGTGCCACGCGTTCTTCGGGAACCGAATTAGCTGGGAACCGAAGAACCGAACCGATCGGTTTCGGTTACCCGAACGCCCAGAGTGACTAGCCTCTAGCCATAGCGTACGTTGTCAGATATATATGGCTCTTTTTTTTTTTCTGCTGCAGCGCCACCTGTGCTGTGCTACCGTGTCTCCGTATGTCTTGGTTTGCCTGCGCGTGCGTGCGTGTCAACCTTGTGTAAAATCCTAATTAAATCCATAAAATACAAGACAAATCAATCTGTTGCCGCTAAAATACAACACCAGTTGCTACTTGATTTTTGTATAAACTTGTACTATGCACATAATATAGTTGACAATTATACATAAATAGTTTCCAAACATAGCAATTTGCATGGATCTTGTTATGTAGATCTCGTCGTAAGGAATGTAGCGATGAGCGTTTTAATTTGAAAGAAAAACATTAGAGCGTTTAAAACAAAATTTATCAAATCCAGGTATATGTGTAAAATCCTAGTTAAATCCATAAAATACAAGACAAATCAATTTGTTGCCGCTAAAATACAACACCAGTTGCTACATGATTTTTGTATAAACTTGTACTATGCACATAATATAGTTGACAATTATACATAAATAGTATCCAAACATAGCAATTTGCATGGATCTTGTTATGTAGATCTCGTCGTAAGGAACGTAGCGATGAGCGTTTTAATTCGAAAGAAAAACATTAGAGCGTTTAAACAAAATTGATCAAATCCAGGTATAATGATATCATAGATGACGTTAGATGGGAAAGCGACATTGCTGTTGCTGGGAACATCTTGTTTCCCATGCACACGAATGGTCGGATTTTTTTTCCCTCTTCATGCGACCGAAGCGATGACTCTGATTTTCGTCCAAGCGATTAAAAAGGAGTCTTCATCAAGTGAAGCGTGGCCCAAGCCAAAGACGCCCGCAGCTGCAATCTAAGCCCACAAGGCCGGCCGGGTGTCAGGTCCATTTCCCAGGCCTATGTTTTTCTTCTTCTGCTGCAGTGTTGTTTTTCTTCTTCTGCAAATCAAGCGTTTGCTTTGCATTGGCCGGCGGTTGTTTTTCTTCTTCTGCTGCACTGTTGAATCACGCGGACAGCACTATGCATATATACGTGGGAGGGTGATTAAGCAGAGAGAGAGAGAGAGAGAATTCTGCTCAAATCTATCCATAGATTTTATATGGTCAAATTTGTCAGATTTTTTATAAATGCGATCCAATAATTAACAGTTGTAGCACAAATCCTAAAGCACAATCAAACGTATAGAAATTTGACAGATTTAGTATAAAAAAATGTCAACATATAAATAGCAAAAGTCAAAGAAAAAGCAAAAAAAGAGAATCTAGAATGACTCTCACCAGCCACCTTGTTTGGAATATAAAAGGAGGCCGAGGGGTAGCAGTTTTCCTTCTGTCTACTGCATGCAAAGCAAAGAAATAAAGAGCTCCTGTTCCCTTCCTACTTCTGTGTGTTTATAATTGTGCTCTGTGTGTATGCATATACTGATTAATTAATAGAACGATTTCTCATGTACCGAGCTGAAAGGTAAGAGTGAGAAATCAACCTCTATCAATTTATTATTCTTGTACTACTCTGACAAGCACAAGAATTACTGCTTATATTATAAGCACGATATATGTGGATGCGTGTAGCACCACAGTCTCACGATTGGCGCCGAAGTGCCATTCTGCCTCACCGGCCCGGAAGCGTCGAGTTTATACATTCAGTCTCGAAATGCCGAACACCAATGTCGAAGACGGACAGGTGCCCGAAGCACGAGGACAACGACCACATGTCATGCGCATGTAGGGCCTAGAAACGTCGTTGCAGAGTGCGGAGGTTAAACCCCAAAATCTTATTGAGCGCATCTGCGCTATGACCGATGGCAGCGCGCGGGACACATGCTGGCGTATGATTGGAGGATGCAACATCAAGTACCATTGTCTTCCTCAGGTCCGACCTCAGTGCTCGTCGAGGTTAGCGTAGGGGTCTGCGATTTCAGAAAAAGGAGCGCCCTGGGGCGATGGCGGTTGCGGTTCGTCCAGCAGTGAGTGATACGGCGAGGCGCCGTCGAGCCGGACGGCGGGAGGCATCTGGTGGGCGGAGTCGATGGCGGGCAAACGGGTCCCTCCACCGAAGTTTAGAGGAGGGCGCAGAAAGACCGACAGGGGTGGTTGGGGGCTGTACGGCCCACGCCGGACCACCGCCAGTCGCCGGTGATGGGCGAGGTTGGCGGTGGTGGGCAAATCCGATTAGGGGTAGGCGGGGAAGCAGCGGTGGAGGTGTACGGCGCGCTGTGCGCAGGCGGTGACAGCCCAAGGGCGCCATGGGCTGCAACTTTTCTAGGAAGATGAAGAAGTGGAGGGAGAAGAAAGGAAATGCGCATCACTACATTTAACAACCACTACTACAGAATTGATGATTTTGCAAGACGGTGCCCAAACATTAACCGAGGCGGGCACCAAATCCAACCGCCTAAAAAAAAAAAAACTAGGCTATTAACGGAGGCGGGAATTTTTATTTACCAAGGCAATCACATTTGCCGCCTCCGAAAATATATTTACAGAGACGGGCACCTTAAGGCAACCGCCTCCAAAAATATCCTACTTTCGGAGGCGGTTTCCTTAAGGTGCCCGCCTCCGTAAATCTATTTTCGGGCCGGACACACTATAAGGCCCGCCTCTAAAGATGGCCAGGCCCAACAAGCCCCATCCAAGGCCCAATAGCCGAAAGTACATATAAATATTGAGGATTTAGGATTTCTTCCTTCACCTCTATCTCTTCCTCTCGCTCCGCCTCCTCGGCCGAGCGCCCCTTCTCCCCTCGAGCCCGACGGAGGCCTTCTCCCTACCGCGCCCTCTCTCACCGAGGCCGACGGCGCGGGGATGCCGATCCTTCGGTGGCGGCGCAAGGAGGCCGATCCGACCGGTGGGGCGAGCATGGAGGCGGATCCGCTCCCCTTTTTCGACCCCGGCAGTGGATCTGCCCCTGCTCCTCCTCGGCAGCGGATCCGCGCCCTCCTCTTCCCCATCGGCGCTCCCCTGGCCGGATCTAGGCGGCAGCATGGCTGTGGAGGCGGGCCGGAGCTGGGGTGGCGAGGCTCTCCACCACCACGGCGGCAACGCAGGCTCCATCACCACGGCGGCGGATTCGGGCGCGGGTCTCCACCACCACGGACCCCGGATCCGGCGGTGCTCGGCGCGCCAGAAGCGGCGGCGCCTGCGCTGAGCATGCGGGCTCACCGGGTGGGCTCGAAATAGGCTCGCCGGTAGCCTTTCATTTTTTTATTTTTAAAACGACCGCATTAGCGGTGACCTTTCGTTGGAGGCGGTTGCAATGCCCACCTCCATTAGTCCAAATAGCCCGCCTCCAAAAAGATTTGTGTAATAGTGAACGCACACGCGCGATGAGTAAGATGCTCGGGTTAAACCTCTATACCACACGAAGCAGCCATGAGCACGTGACCCGGAAAGTGTCACAACAGTCAGCAACACCAATGCAAGTGGCGGCATGAGGTCCGCACTCAAAATCACAGCCTACAGCCCAATTTGACGGATCTCTTATATGTCCAAAATAGGTCTTATCCTAGCACGTAGGAAATCTTTTTCACACACAATTTTACAAGTTTCCCGTGAGATAAGATGAGTTTCTAAATAAAGAGATTTGCTAAAATTCAGGTGTCTAAATTTAGTTTCCTTTCTGGCGACGGTTATTACGTACTTTATTTTAAAATTGCAGATTTCATTCACTGTAATTTCTGTAGGCGCAATCTGTAATTTTTGGTACGGAGAATAAAACCCTGATTAGACAAAACCATAAACCCGACAAAATCTGATTTGTGTTTACACAAAGATAATTAATAATTTACAATTATTTCTAAGGAAAAAAAAGGGCAAAAATGTAATATGTTATGACACAAAGTCAAATAACAAATCATAAAAGTAACAATTTATTACTTATACTAATTAATGGTACAAGAGTGTTGACTGAAATCACCTTAAAATTCAAGCACCTGAAATATAGGAGGAGTGCTAAATAAAAGACACAAAATTGGACTCGGACAGTCAGACTGCCAAAACCGGCTTGGGCTGTTTTTTTTCCAGATGTTGCCAAATATGTCCAAAATTGCTCCAAATTTGATTTTTTTTTTCTTGTTTGCACGTGTTTTTCCAATCCATCTGCAACTATCCGATCATATTTTGGTCATTAAAAAATAGCTCACCACATTTACATGGCTAAAATTCAAAGGAATATGTCCATCAAATCCTTGGACAAAAGATATCCAACATATCCTTCCACATAAGATGTCCAAAAAATTATGTGCACCATTTCTTCAGCGTTCAAGATCTAACAAACAGAATATTAAGAAAATATCTTTGACAATTTTGCTGGATTAAAGTTTAGTGACCCGTGAGCTACTGAAGCTTGGCGAGCGGAGCAGACAGGAGTCACTGGGCTAGTGGCAGGCCTGGAGAGCGAGCTGCACAAGCACATGGCATGGTGTCCAGCTGTCCCGCTGTTCACTGTGAGCAACTTGGTACAATTGTCAGCTCAAGTTTAGTCCCTATCACATTGGATCTTTGACACTAATTTACAATATTAAATATAGACTAATTGCAAATCTAATTGCGCAGATTGTGACTGATTTGCGAGATAAATCTATTAAGCATAATTAATGCATGATTTGACAATGTGGTGCGACAGTAAACATGTGCTAATGATGGATTAATTAGGCTTAATAAATTCATCAAGCAAATTATCCTTCATCTGTGTAATTAGTTTTATAATTAACTCATGTCTAGTCCTCCATATTAGCATCCGATCGTCCAATGTGACAGGAACGCGCGGTGGTGTGTGAAGTCAGTAAGATGTGGCTGTGCTGCGTTGGTCCATATGACAGCGCAGCATGCAAGCTGGTCCAACACCCTTCGATGACTGCGCAGCTGGTCGATCACATGCTTTTCCCTACGGAGTACACAACAGCAGAACAGGAGCAGGGCTAGCTTGTGAGTGAACAGAACCAAGATCGAGAGGCGTACCAGCGAGAGAGAGAACATCAACAATGGCGGAGACGGCGATCGTGGGTCGCGGCGGTGCTCTCAAAGTTCGGAGGGCTCGCAGCGAGCGAGGCCAAGGTGCTGATGGAGGTGGGAGACGACATGATGCTGCTGCGAGACCGGCTGGAGTGGCTGCAGGCCTTCCTCTGCGACGCCGCCCACAAGCGCCGGACCGGCGCCGATTGGTTGACCTGTGTGGGGTGCGTCCGACGCGCGACGTCGCCTTCGAAGCAGAGGACGCCCTCGACGAGTTCTTCCGCAAGGTTCCTTCTTTCGATCCCCTGCTTGCTGAAATTATTACCATCGCAATGACACCATTAATTAATTTCATTTACTTATCTGATGAAAAGGTGATAGCTTCACTTATATAGTGGGGAAATAATATCGGTTTTGTTTCAAGAATTTGTAACAAAAGTACATAGCTAATTAAGTTCAGGGGAAAATTGGATTGGTACCATTAAAAGATCCGAAGTTTAGAAAAATAGCGTTGAAAGATCCAGCTTTTAGAAAAATAGCATCAAAAGATCACTGTTATCCTATTTCTACCATTTCGTTAACTGAAATGGTAGAAATAGTTAACAAAGCAATCTTTTTGATGTTGTTTTTCTACAGCTAGAGCTTTCGATGTTATTTTTCTAAACTTTGGATCTTTTAATGGTACCAATCCGATTTTCCCTTAAGTTTACATATGCTCAAATTTTCTCTTGTACTAGTGCTTGAGCTTTCTAACCAAGCCTACTAGAGAGTATTTATTTCCCCCTGACTGACCTTCAATTAGACAGAGAATACCAAAGTTGAAGCACACCTTTCTTTTAAAAAGTTTTATTTTTATATTGTGCAATACTACATTAGACATATATAATTGCACAGCCGATGTGAATTTTGAAATATTTGTCCATGTTTACGGTGGGGCTTCAACTTTAGTCGTAAGGTGTGAGGTGACTTGGAGGCGAAGAGCGCACACCATCGAAACCCCGCCCCGCATGCGGCAGCGGCAGCCGTGATGGCACCCAGCTAGGCGGCCGCCCTCACTCCTTCCCTTTTTCCCCTCGCTCCTCTCCACCTGTCTAGCTTCAAACCCCCGCCGCCTTTTTCCGCCACCGGGGTGGAGGTTGTTGCTAGCCACCGTGAGACCGATCCGCCATGCCAACACTATTCTTGGCACTGGATCTGCTTCCTCTGATCCTGTCATGGATCTTCTGGAGGAAAACCTAGTCCCTATTGGACGGGCAGCGGCGGCGATGTCTGGTTTTCCTTGGATGCATTGCCTCTAAAGTTCCCTTGCCATGGTGCGTGCTTGGGCTGCCTTCCCCACTACCTTGGTGCTGCATGTGGTTGTCGTCGATTCTTGTAGTACTACCGTGTCATCCGTCCGGCTATGGAGCTTTGTTGTGCCTGGTGTGCGCTTCATATCCTTCAACACTTGTGTTTGTCCTATAGTGTGGTCGCTTCTCTAGCAGATGCTTTGCCGCTCCCTTTGTCGCTTCTCCGGTGGAAACTTTGCCGCCAAAGTTTGTTTACTCTTTTCCGACCGATGCTTTGCAGCCGGTGCCGCTGGTTCTCGCTTAGTGGATACTTTGTCGTTGTAGTTCTTGCGGATGCTTTGTCGCCGTTATTTGCCTTTTGTAGCGGACACTTTGCCGCTAACCTTGTGCATCTCATCTCCAATGGATACTTGGTCGTCATGGTCTCTTCTCTAGCGAGATGCTTTGCCACTATGTCATGGTCTCTTCTCTAGCAGATGCTTTGCCACTATTATCATGCCAGCTTCCGTGGTGGATGCTTTGCCACCGAGGTTGCCTTGGTCCTTTCTCTGGTGGATACTTTGCCGCCACTACCATACTGGAAGCTCATCTCATCTTCTCTAGGTGAATGCTTTGCCACCGCAGTTTCATTGTTGTGTAGGCTACCAGTGTGTTGTTGTCTTTTTTGTCATAGATTCAGTCTATTAGGTTGTTGAAGCTGAGGGTCCTTTCCCCTCCGTTTTTCTCTTGCTGCTTGTTATGTCTTTTGGGGCTGCTATGGTAATCCTAGGATTACTAGCTATTCCTATATACCTTTTTTAAGATCTACTTCCTCTTATAATGAAAAATGTGCCTTAGGGGTAGTCACGAATAAAAGAAAAATTTGTCCAAAACTATAATAAATACATATTTAATAAACAGAACAAAAAAGATCACTCTTATGTGTTGCAATATGAAAAGGTGTTTTTCTAAATCTTATTAATAAGGCTTCTTTTGGTTTGAAGGAGTGACATATAGGATTTTGGGAGGATTCCATTCCATAGGATTTTTTTTCCCATTAAGACCCTTTCAACTAAATAAAGGAATAAGCATGATATATATGTGATTTCTAAAGACTGCATTCGTGTACCCCACCCCTGAATTCAGGGCATGTTTGGAACACAGGATTTTTTTTCCTTTTTCCTATGTTTTTTTATAAAATTAAACTAATTGTGAAATTCTTGCGTTCCAAACAAGCCCTCAAAAGATTTCTACGATGAGGCTATACACTAGGGGATTTCTATGATTATCATAGCTATGGCATACATGCAAGCCCTATGAATATTAGTATGATTTTCTGACGGTTCTACATAACAGCCTCTGCAACCTATACCATCGGATATGATAATGATATCTCAATCCTACATTCTTTTCAATTACTGTGTTCCGAGAAGGAGCTCTTAGACTTACATCATGGTCCCACATGAAAACCAAACTTAGACCTTAGAAAAAAAATAGAGCCCTCGTTCCTGATAAGTATGAATAACTCGTTGGCTCACCAAGTTCAATTGAGTGAAATTGGCGCAAAATAAAAGTCTCAAGAAATTTTGAACAAATCACTTATTTCATAGTATTTATGTGTTTGGTCATTGCAAACACTGATGCAAAAGATTAGATGTTTTGTGTGGTTTTTAACAAATAATATTGCCTAGCTTCGTCCCTAATTAAGTAAGCCCGACCGAGTTTATAAAGAAACACATCAATATCTATAACTTTAAATTAGTTTAATTAAATCCACCATAGGCGCCGGGCGAGGGGCGCGCGGCGCAGCAGCGGTGCTAGGGTGCGCGGTGCGGTGGGCGGCTTAGGGGCGGCCGGCGCGCGCTGTGGGCGGCCGGCCGGGGTGGTTAGGGTTTCGGAGCGAGAGAGCAAGAGAGCTAGATGACCAAGCAAAGGAGCTTTCGCTCTTCTTTATTTTTACTTAATCCAACCGATTACAACTCACACGTATTTATAGTCTCGGGAGGACTTGACCCCTAAGCAAACTAGAAGATCCTTATCGATCCGATTCTCCTTTAACAAACTCACACGTATTAACATGGACTCGATATGGAAACTGAATGACACGGTGACGGCGGCGCGGCGTCACCCCTCCCCTCCTCTTGCGCCTAGGGTGGGCCTGCCCGGCTGCCTTCCGTAGTGGCACCCCCCGTCTTGGGCCTCGCTTGGCCCCTTGTGGTCATCGGAGGGTACAACCCACATTGGGTGTGTGGCGAACAGTAACACCCCCATCTCTGCTCGGCGCATCCTCGTGCTGAATCACAATCCATCCGTCCACACCATTTGGTGGTAGTGGCGCATCCAGCGGTACCTCTGTGACGTTGCCTGTCAGACACCCCTCAATTGGCGCCTCCATCACAGGGTCGTCGTCGGGTGTGAACTCAAAGTAGTACCGGAGGTTCCCGATGTAGCCGAACATGTAGTAGAGGAAGTAATGAGGTGGGTCTCTAGCTTGGTCCACACCCATTGCTCCTGTTAGAAGTGGTTGTGGGACGGTACCTGGTAGGGCGATGCAAAGCATCTCGATCGGTGGTGAAGTGAATCATTTCATGTGGTCGTCTGAGTCGGGCACCAGGATGAATGGTAGTTGGCGCCAAATGGTTCTTGTTGTATGTGTTTGTGGGGACGTCATTGTTGACTAAATGTGCTCGACAGTCCACTGAGGGGAGACCCATGATGGTAGATTTATGTCGAGGGATGCGTAAGACCAAGAGCAAGAAGGTAACAGAAGGCACAAGACGCACGATTTATACAGGTTCGGGCCGTCAATGTGACGTAAGACCCTACATCCTGTGCTCTGTTGGTTGTATTGATTGGATGATCTGATGAGATCGTGGTGATCTGAGGTGTAGGATGATGATCCTCTAGGGGACCCCTACCCCTCCTTATATAGTCTCGAAGGGGTGGGGTTACAAGTAAAGTAACCGATGTGGTACTATTATATGTCTTGCGGTGCATGCCAGGCAGCGCCGTGTGCCGCACGTCTTCATCTCGTGGGCCGGGCCACCTCTGATGGTGTGGCCCATGTATTGTCTTGTGGATATCGGGGGCCGTATTCCCCATAGTCATGAAGTCCAACATGGAGCCAAACATGAACGCTCCTATGTCGAATTCCATCGGGGATATGTACTACTTGTCAGAGATTGGGGCAATGTCGATGTTGATGCCCCCAATGCGTCCGAGCAAATGTCCTGCTATGACAGTGAAGATTATTGTTGGGGCCGTTACTGGCCGACGGGGTTCCCATATTTGACATAAGAGGACATATGAAGGTGTTAACACTGAAATTTGGTAAGTCCGGATGACAGGTGGGCCAGTGCAAGATGTTAATAAAGGAGTTCGGCAAGCGTTCATTCGGCATGCTACCCGTGCGGTCGGGATGCCATGGTCATTCTAAAGCCACCCGAGCGTTATGCGGCATTCGGCAGATCACCGTGGTGGTCGGGTCCTCACAAATTCATTCGGAAGACGGAGGCAACAGGAAACGAGCTACCCGAGGGAGAGAGGCCCACGATGCATATGCCACGTCGACTCTAAAAAGGCTTGAGGCCTAAGTTATCTTTTAATTAGGTTTTATCTATTATAATTGTAGTCGGTTAGGACTCTTATTACGTCCAGGGTATAAATAGTAACCCTCAATCATTGTATGCACGGAGGATCTTTCAATCAATACAACCAAACCGGCCCCGTGCCACCCTTCGAGTCCAAGTCGTGTCGTCGAGTTGCTGCGAGAGGAACTATCGATCCGTCAACCTCCGTAAGTATCAGCAACCTTGCATCATGTCTAGTATCATACGGTGGATTTAGATATGTGCAAGTAGTCTTGTTTCAATGCTTAGTATCATGCGGTGGATTTAAGCGTTGGCAAGAGCGTTCTCTATTAGGTCATGAGTCGTGCGGCAGGCTAAGATCTAGCTCGGAGCTAGTTATCGGCTCTATTAGATTTGGCAAGATCTAATGGATTCATTAAGTTATCATGTGTTGCAATATTCTTATATTTATATTTATTATTGCAATCACCCTTTTGCCCAATTTAGATTGATAAGGCTCGACTTCATATCGCTCATAGGTCTATCTGTCCATTAACGCTTTTAAGTTTTTTATGGTAAGTAGATCTCGCAATTATCATAGCCGAGCTTAGATCAATCTAGATTGTCGCGTGTTTGTTGACGGTAACCAACTACATAATTTAAACGTCAACATACTAACAAAAAGGGAGTAAAACTAGACCTTATCATGCTCATATACTTTTATTACTAATATATTTCCACTCTTGTAGTGTCTAAATTATTATTGTGCGTATATTATACAAAAAAAAGGTGGAAATACAAAATGAAATACGCAACCCCGGAAAGCGTACTCTTGAGGATCACAAGCCTGGGGAGTTTCGGCCAAAACGACCAACCGACCACCACCCGCCAAGGCCCGGGCCGAACCAGGCCCGGGTGCGCGCTGCAAGCACGGGGTGCGCCAAGCACTCCACCGGAAGGCTGCTTCGGGCCCGGCTTTGGTCGGCGGTTCATTAACTTCCAAGGAGGACGGTGCGGGCGTTGGTCGGCCGGTTCAACGTACCTAGACGTATTCCTTAGGTCGGTTTGGTGTATTTTAGCACTTAGCCCCCTCTCCCATTTGTATAAGTAGCTCCCCTCTCCCCCTCTCTCAACACACACCACAAGGAGTTCACCTACACCAGCACACTACCTCTCCCTACCACCACTACCTCTCTCTTCTTCTTCTTCTTATTTCTTGGTTAGTACTTGGAGTAGAAGAGCTACAAGGAGGGCTTGTCTCCTAGAAGAAAATGCCTTGGTAATATATATCTTCTCTTATGGAGCATTCTTCTTGCAAGTCCCTATTCTATGTTCTTGGCCTAACCTATGAATTAGAGTATAGTCATGATCATGTTCTTGTGTTGGTATATGAACTAGCATATAGTTGGTATATAATAATCTTGACATGTTCATATTTGTTCGTCATCGATCATCGTATGCCAAACATGATTAGAGGTGGGGTAATGGTTCGTTGTTCCTTCGGGTTTGCTCTTGTTCTAGTCCGTCCATTCGTAGAGTGGGGATCCTGGGGGGACAAGAGTAGTGCTCTAATATGCGGGCATGGTGCCCGGGTATTACGACACCTACGAATATGAAAGCATGCCACGGTTGAGGGGTAGGCGGGCCGGGTCGTGACAAGCCTTGACCGTCACTTGAAATCCCCCACGCTCATATGTGATGTAGGAGTTCAGAAATGCCTTGGTGGGTAGCGTACTACCCGGTGGGGTCTCCCCGCTATCCTAGACCTAACAATGCTTACATCTTGTTGCATATGATCCTAACTATTCATTTGTATGGCCATGACTAGATACATTAGATTACTCCGTTTGGTTATTCATTTATTCTTTCTCTATTTTTTTTTATCCTTAAGAGGTGGATTCCTATGTGTGTGTCACACTATCCAAGAAACCGTTTACACTTACCCCTCGTTATGAACAAGTTGGTCTTAAGCGTACACATGTCTCATTATTCAAATGCCATGCTAGCATCTTATGCACAAGCCTTCCTTTGGGAAAATATAAATAACGATACCCTGAATACTTCCGGGTGAAATGCTACAATGATAGATCCATGCGCTTGCGGATGAAACATCTATTATTGCAAGATCTATTCTGTTGATGTTCCCAGTCGGATCACCGACATGGTGGTTTCACTTGGGGATGTCAACGGCGCATTTCTGAGCGTCATCATTAGGGATGGGTTTTAGACCTGTTTCTATTGATTGCGCTTAAGAAATGCAACAAGCATTTCTCGGCGCCGTTCTTGGAAGGCATTGTCATAAGAAAACACTAGCCGGCTATGAATATGAACGTGTGCGTGGGCTACCACTTGCTCATATACGCTAATCTTTTATGTTTTTTCTCTCGTTGTGGATGAAAACATGATAGTGTATGTCGGGGTTTTCAACTGCCGGAAAACTACATCTAGAATCCAGAGGCACTCCTAAGGAAGAACAGGTCCCGTACCTCTTCTTCTTCGGCCGGAACCCCGACAGTTAAGGCTGACATCCCTACACGAACCGTACCGCATGCTATGGCTCAAAAGTCGCTTTGCGATTTCTCAGTTCACGCTGTCGCCAACGTGCCCACTGGGCCGGTGGTCAATGTGGCGGACAAGAACTTTGAGCTGTGCACTAGGCTAATTACCATGGTGCAGGCCAGTCCATTCTGTGGACTGCCTAGCGAGGACGCCAATGCTCATCTCCAACACTTCCTTGAGCTATGCGACACTATTGTCATCAAGGACGTCGAGCCCGACGTTATCGGGCTCGCTTGTTCCCCTTCTTCCTTGTGGGGAAGGCGAAACAATGGTTCTACAAGGACAAGGAAGCCGTCGATGCGTGGACCAAGTACTCCACGGCGTTCTGGCTAAGTTCTTCCCCATGGGCAAAACCAATGCCCCGAGGGGAGAATCGCCAACTTCCAGCCAGACGTCGATGGAACCCATTTCGAGGCGTGGGAAAGGCTGCGGAATACATTCTAGCATGCCCACACCACGGGATGGAGAATTGGTCAGTGCTCCAAAACTTCTATAATGGTCTCACGGCCATATCGAAGGGCATCTCGACGCCGGGCCGCTAGTGGCGCATTCTTATCGCTCACCATCGATCGGGCAACAGCCCCGACGACAAGATGGTGGCAAACCCGTAGCCGGGGAAGGACGTAACCCCCAAAAACACAAAAAGGCATGCACACCGCGTGAAGGAGGCGGATATGCTTACCGCAAAAATGGATCTATTGCTGAAGAAACCGGAAGAGCGCTCCCCCAACACCGATATCCAACAAATACCAATTTATGCCACGGATGCTCACATGACTTGTGAGACATGTGGTGAAGTTGGCCACTTTCGAGATAATTGCCCCGGGACCCGTGAAGAAGCCGCATTCATCAACAACGAAGAACGGGTATCGTCAACCACGGCAAAAATTTTGGAACAACCGATCCGTGGCCACCATTCCAAGGCAACCAGGGGTTACAATTCCAATTATAACCCCGGCCACCCATCATTGAAGGACCTGGTATTGGGCCAAGCCAAGATCAACGAAAATCTCACCAAAAAGATGAACCAAACTGATAAGATCCTAGAAGGAGTGAATAACAAGCTAGAGGGTCTGACATCAGCTGTGAAGAACCAGTTGAGCTTCAACAAAATGATAGAGACACAGCTGGCCCAGATAGCCGCTCAAGTACCAGTTAACGAATCGGGCAGGATCCCAGGTCAACCTGAGACCCCGCATGAGTCGGTTAACATGATATCTCTAAGGCTCAGTCAACCCAAGGAGCTTGAGAAGATCCCTGTGAGCTCGCCGTTTATCGCCAAGAAAGGCGACCCTAGACGTCCACTCATCAGCTGCGCTATTGGCCCCCACACGTTTTTCAATGCATTTTACGATCTTGGGGCCAGTATCAATGTGATGTCCAAGGCCACCTTCAACAAAATCCATGGAGGTACACTTACACCTGCAAATTTCGTCCTCCAAATGGCAGACCGCACAACACGGCGGCAGGGAATACTCGAAGACATGCTCATCAAGGTGCAAACGGAGTACATCCCCGAGATTTTGTGGTCTCGGATATGGGCCCGACGGAGGATGTGTCTCTCCTCACGGGAGGCCATTCCTCTATACGGCCAAGGCGATATCCGCATGGGGAAGGGCTTCATCATCTTCCATGTTGAGAGTAAGGCGGTAAAATGCCCATTCATTGGGTACAATAAACGATGCACCCGAAGAAATCATCAAAAAGACCGGTGTGGGTGCATCGAAGGATCGACTCCAGAGACCCTCGGAGCGGTGCTTACCGCCCGATGGCGAGGGAGAGTCGGGCGGGGGTGACTATAAATAACTTTGCCCCTTTTGCCAACGGGTAAATTGGCATTTGAAAAAAAAAATTAAGTATTTTGCTATTTTTGAAAATAAACAAAAATAGTTATTCACAAAATATATAATTATTTTGAACATAAAATAATAATTTTTATAAATAAAATAAATAATTTCATGAAAAATGAGAAAAATATTTTCTAAATAAAAAATATATACAAAAATATTTTTAAAAATAATTTTTTCTATTTAAAAATAAAAAATATTTTGAAATTTTTTTGGAGAAAATCAAAAGTGGAGAGGTCGGCCACGTTTGCGGGAGCAAACAACGGTCACAAACTTTTTGTGACCGTTGGCCACCCCCGCCAAAACCGGCGGCGCGCGCTTGAGTGGGTGTGCGCGCACCCCAAGGTGCGCCAAGCACCTGGCGCCGCCGCTGCCGGGCCAAAGCTTTGGCCAACGGCTCCTAACCGCTGCCCCGGCCGCGCCCATGGTGTTGGCTCGGCTACAAATAGCCATGGCGCCGGTGTGAGAGCACCCACCTCTCATTTTCACACTTTCTCATCTCACACTCTCTCACTTGCTCTACACTCCATTTTCTCCACCAAAAACATAGTGCCAAGCAAGATCACGGGTGTGGAAGTTCATCTTTCAACTAACCCTTGCACACCCGAGGTCCTTGCTCAAGCGTTTTGCAGTAGCCATGAAAAAGTTCAAGGGAGCTCTCGGCGGGTTGAGGCGGTCGTCAAGAAAAAGATCGCAAGGCACAAGCACAAGCTCCGCCCTCAACTTCGACGACATAGAAGGCTCCCCATGCATGAAGAAGCCGCACCGTCGAGGAGGAAGCTCAAGCTCCCCGACAATCGATGAAGCCGACGCCCCGTACCTCGACATCCGCGGAGATCGGAGATGCAAGCATATCTCCTACTCAAGGATCGTGTGTTCCAACACACGCCGGGAATCGACCCCGACCTCCTCGAGATGACAGGTATGGATGATGAATTTGCTATCCTTTAGAAAGCGATCGGGTGGCGGGATTTTCCCCCTCTTGAGGAGGAAGGTTCTCGCCTCCTGACAATCCGTTTCTTTGCACACTAGTAGAGGACAAGCTAGGAATCTCTTTCCGCCTTTTGGATAAACCTTATCATGTTAAGTGGGTGGAACTAGCTAGTCACTTTGGGGCTTCGATTATAGATGTGCACTAGACTTGGATAATGCTATCCCCGGCTTCATCGGGCATCGCTTTTGGGAGGAGATATCCGGTGCTCACGAGACCGGTGTCTTCAAGCCTCGCCACACGCTTGATTGTTGACGGTAGAAATACCCTGTTTTTTTACATAGTCAAACCATCAACAAAGTACTCTTTTTGGAAGCTAACATACATATAAATAATGATTTCTTATGCAAATAACCTAGTTCCACATGTAGATGTCATTATTTGTATGCGAGATGTGAAACTAGAGGAAATCCGGCTGAAATGACACATTTGGTCACCATCCGAATCGACACCCCAAGTATGGCCATTGGACAATTTGACATCACCATCATGATCTCCATGTCCTATGAAGCTTCCACACAAGATTTGAAGTCATTTGGCCACAAGACCTACATCGGCGATGCATGACCATTTCATCGACATGTGGGACACCTCCTAGAAGAGCCGGAATAGGCCAAGGCCCAATGGACCCACATCGGCCGACCAATGACCATTGGCCCAAACTCTTCCAATGTGTCCTGCCACGTCACCAATCCATGGGAAACCAAGAGAAGGCACCTGATTGGTCCGTCAAAACATCCCTTGGATCGTGTGGGTACAAAAACAGATGTCACGGCGGTTACGAGTCAAGACGCCAGAAACCGGCGGTGGGGCCAACATCTCGGCCTGGGGGATGACCCACGGGTCATGGACCATGGTCGGCCGACCATAGCCCAGTTGGCCACCGACATCCCCCCACGCCTACCACATTGTCCACGTGATTATTTCATCCAGCCGTTGATTCTAAGGCGGTTTATCCAAGGGCTACGAGGTGGGATCACGCGGATCGATGACATGGCGCTGGAGTAGCCCCTACTCCACCTTGGGCTATAAATACCCCCTTACCCCCTCACTTCCAAGTCATGACCACAAGGAGAACTCCACTCCAATGTAGTAGGCGAAGCCCTGCTCCTTTAGTGTAGTAGTAGAGTGAGAGAGGGAAGTCTTACGGAGGAAGCCCCGGTGCATCGGGAATCTCCTCAGAGGTGTACCCTGGCGGTGTACTTCTTCTAGTGAGTAATACATCCGAGTTCTTTTATACTTTGCATATCCGGTTTAGTATAGTAGCTATTCACTCGTTCTTCATTGGTACATTGCTTTGCTTTAGTAGAGTGTTCTAGCCTAGCTAAGTACGGGGGTTAGAATAGTAAGAGTTAGCGTAGACGTGGTGTCTAGGCTATACCTTACCGATGTATGCCGCTTCTTTGCACGGGATGGATTGTGATAGCCCGATGGGGTAGTGACCACGTGTTTAGGCAAGTTCTTAAAAGGTAAGGCTCCGATAAAATAGTAGTTTGGTAGTGGTGACTTTATTCACCGGGATTATCACCTCTTGCCTCCAAGTGTCCGAGGGCCGATAAAGCCACGTTTAGCTACCTAGCCTATCCGGATATCATAGCTATAGAAAACCTCTCAACTCAACTACCAAATACACACCTTGTGTCATCATAGGGCGAGTCTTGATTCTTTGTTAGTTCACTTCACGTTCCTCGTGGAAATCGATACACTGAATACTCTGGTGAAAAGCTACAGCGACGGTGCGTGCTTGCGGTTTACCGTTGCCATACTTAGGTGTATCAGTCCTTTAGTGGTAACACTAGAGAACTGTCAACAAGCTTTTACCGCGCCGTTGTCGGGAACGGTAGCCGCCTCTTAACATTGAATTGGGTCGTCCGAGTTATCTTTTATTTTTACCTTTCTTTTCTTTTTTTTTTTTCCTTTTCCACAATGAACCAAACACCCATATCCCATTTCGCCGCTCCAAAGGGCGCTTGTTTGGAGCCTCCACCATCATCACAACCCATCCATACATCTAGCTATGAGCTTCGCCCGGGCTTCATAGCCATGGTTCGAGAAAAACCTTTCTCCTGGGACAAAGATGAGAACCCCTATGCTCATTTGCGTGAGTTTGAGCAATTGTGTTCATGTCTTCACATTGAGGGCATGACACGAGATACCCTTTCGTTGGAAGCTCTTTTGCGTTCTCTTTAACGGGAAAAGCTAAACAATGGTATGCTCGCTATGTAGAGAGTATAGGAGGAGAATGGGAAAAGCTTCAAACCAAATTTTGTCTTACCTTCTTCCCTATCTCCCGTGTTGTCCATCTTCGAATAGAGGTCCTATCCTTTAAAACGAAGGAAAGGGAATATCCGGGCATAGCCTTGGGCCCGTATCACCGATTCAACATCATATGGCCCTGACCTTGGTATTTCTAAACCGGCATTATTGCAACATTTCTATTGCGGCCTTACCAAGGAATCAGCCCAAAACCTTGACATAGCTTCCGGGGAGCTTTCTTGCGTCTCCATTTAGTGAAGGGAAGAAAGTTCTCTCTAGGATCTTTGAGAACACCCCTTACACTAACATCTACGATGAAGCTTTAGAGGAAAACCCAATCCCCAAGCAAAAGGAGATCTCAATGGCACAAACACCACCATTCCTATCCAAAAGTCCTGCCATCAATCACGAACCACAAATACCCCGTTGCGAAGGAAGAAGAAATTCAACCTTCAAACATCCTTACAAATTCGAAGAGGATCTATTTCCTGATTTTGCTGATTATGGGAACACCTTGAATCACCATTTCCAAAAGGGACCTTCAAAGAGACACCATTCTAAATCCCTAAATGAAGGATCTCGTCAAAAGCATCCCAAATCATCATCATCTTACCTCTCAAAACCTCAAGTGGGGCATAAGTCTGTGAAGAAATGTCGAGTGAGCCCATAGAAGGAGAATCAAAACATCAAAAAGAATCTAGCCTCTTCCCTTCTATGCCCACAACCGATATATTCTCAAGACCCAATTCTAAACCAATCTATCGCCACGAGCACACCCCCATTGTACTTTCCCTTATGAGTCTTATGATCGCATGATCAATGACTCTAGGAATGCAAAGGATGAGCTCAAGTCAATCTCTTCTATCCCCGTGACTCATCCAAGTCTGGGAGGACTCGAGATAGTCATGAAGAAGAAATTGCTCATCCTCTTATAAAGCTCGGTCCGAGACCCCTCTATCCAAGAGAAGTCTTGGACAATAAAGATGACCATGGAATGTCATAGGCATGGAATGACAGAACCAAAGTGTTTACCTATGGAAATTCATGAGACATCAACTTTAGAGCTTGAAAACAAAGAAATCAAGGATGATCATGGAAGCTATTTTCTACCCTTCTTTCAAAATTCATGCTTCTTTGATAAATATTCCAAATATATCCTCCACTTTACCACCACCAACCATAAGAGCTACAACCCACTATTGTTCCTTGTCCATAAAATATTTGAAATCATGGTTGTAGATGCTTATGTTTATCATAAGCATTCCAAATCTCATAGTAGTTTTGGCGTGACGTAAAGATTGGTGTTGGAGGCGAAAACGCTATCACCAATATGAGATTTTTAGAGGTTTCCCAAAGACAAGCTTATGTCTTAAAACAAGCACTTCCTAAAGACAACTCGAGATTTCATCACACTAATAAAAGTTGTCAAATGACTCTCAAAAAGAAATCTTTGAGACATAATTGTGAAAGTTTCCTTCGGGTATTTTTGTCACTAACCCTTTCGTGGTTTACACAAAAATAATGAAGGATAGAACTACAAGGTAAATCAATCTAAACACCTAGGCAAAGCATGTTCGATGGAGGACTCCATCACCTACACTTGGTATTGCTTTGCATCAAACGCTACAAAATCCAAGTGTGGGGGATGGAAGTCTCTAAAGAACTCATGACATGCTTCATGTGTTGTTTAGTTGTTTCTACTTTGCTTTTGCATAATGTCTTGCTCACTTTGCTTAGTCATAAAAAAATGTATCATTAGTTCACCATTAATGTCTCATCTTAATTATGCAAATGAATCTTGTTAGACCTTTTACTCGTTCTAAACATGTTTGGTTTGAGAGTAATGTATACAAGGCTCTCATAGGTTATTTAAATTAAGCATGGTGCTTAGGTTAAATGCCCTTCCTTAATCAAACAAGACATGGTGTCAAGTTTGATTATTTGAACCAAAAGATGTTTTGCATAGAATTAGGATGCAAAATTTGATTCATGTTCTTAGCGTAAGTTAAAGAATGTTTGGTGAACAATAAATGGTTGATACTCCAACAAGGGAAAGTTGATCTCTACTAAATACTAAAACCTATATTTGTAGCATGGAATATCACCCTTAGCTAGATAACACCATTACCCCAACTTTGCTTCCTTTGGGTATGTGTTGTCCGCTAATCTCTTTTAGGAAAGAATATGGACACGCCATGGCAAGATGATTAAAGGGTTCAACTCCAAAGACAAGACGATCCTCACATCCAACCCAAGACCCAAGCTATTAGGACATTGAAGATGCTAGAACATCAAGATGGCCATCCCTCATCATCAACAAGTATGATGACAACTTCTTTGAGGTAAGTGGCTAGCAAATTAATTTCTTGTTCATATGCATAGCCAAAAAGATGACATGACAAAGTACCCTTTCAATAATGATTTAACTAAACCGAAACCACATGTCCTATTTTTGTGGTTTGCATATGAAATTTGACTAGCTCTTCTAGATCTACATAGTTGAAGTATCTACCACGCAAATTTTGAGCATGTTTGGCCATCAAAGGTGCATCGGCCGATGCACTAAAAGTGGCCAATAGGGCCCAACTTTGGTGAATATGTAGAGGAGAGCGTAGAGATGAGTGTGACGCCAGTTCTGTTTTCCCAAATCCAAAAATATGAGGGTCGGTCGACCCTAGGAAGTGAGCCTTCCGAGCTCACGGACACTTGAGGCATTTTTGGGAGAGTTCAAGGATGACATCCCACTAAGCGGTTCGGACCGTTGGGTCGAACCCACATCGGCCGACTCATCCATTCTAGTCATTTGGCTCGGGGGCGAGTGAGATGAGTATAGGAAGTCATAGTGATCATGCTTAGACCATTAGGATGGGTCGGGGACACAACTTGGCACATCGGCCGACCCCCTACTAGAGCCTTTTGGCTCGAGGGCAGTGAGGTATGTTCTAGACACACTATAGAACACGTCTAGACCATTGGTTCGACTTAGTGTTTTGGTGCATGAGCCAACCTTGTGCACTTCACACCAAATTGGTCACCTAATGTTCGAGGCCTCCCTATCATTGATGGAGGAGCGTCCCGAGCTCGAGTCAAACCGGGAGTCGTTGGCACACCTCTCTCCTTAAGCCTTTCTACCCTCACTTCTCTCTTCACCATCGACCATACCCACCACCACAATTGGCGCCCATCAATGATGCGGGTAAGGAACCCAAGGGTCCATCCATAAACCCATAGCGCCCAACATACATCAAAATGACATCATGATCATGGACGTCATTGATGTGACTCCACTAGCCATAACCCCCTACTAGAGACCAACCTAGGCATCAGGATGTGACGGTCGACGTGACCTTAGGTTGGCCAATGCAGTCCACGATGCCAAAACACACATGTGGCATGCCTTGAGCCCGGTCTCCACATAGGGAGGTGCCTGAGTTACGTCCATCGTATGAAATCTCTAAAAAAAATGAACATTTGAGTTACGCTAGTGTTTTCCACTAGCGAGAACACACCGCACTGATGTTTTCTTTGCCGATGTGTCTCGGGCCGGTGCAAAAGCGCAGTGGGGGGTGATCGGCCAACCACCCAACGAAGGATATCAACGTTTGGACCACCACGTTGATCGCCGCATCAAGAACACACTTGTGAAAATTTGAGCCCGAATGGCCATAAGAGGCACATCGGCCGACCACCTAACGAAAGGATCACAATGTTTGGACCCCGCCACGTTGATCACCTTCGCATCAAGAACACCTTTGTGAAAATTTGAGCACGAGCGACCACAAAAGGTTGGTCGGGCCGACCAATCAATTTTCAAGAATTGGAAAACCGCCCGGTCAGGGATTGATCTATCGGATGAGAGGAAGAGCACCACGGTGGCGATTTGTCGATAGCTCAAAAAGTGGCATCGGCCGATGCCACCTTGGACCCCCGGGCCCACCAATCGACATCCGGGACACTTCCCAGCGGTTTTGCAATTCTCATCCCCTCATTTTTCTATTTATTTTTAGATTATATCTATTGGTTTTATCCCTTTTTTTTAATTTATAAATATAAAACTAGAAGAAGCACACGAAAATAAAACTTTGAAGATGTAACATTTTCATGGCATCTTGGAGATAGAATTTATCATAAGGTTTATTTCTTGTGCAAACTTATGTTTGTGGGAAAAATACATTATTAGGAAAAGTTCATATTGACTAAGTTGTTGTGATTTGTGACATAGTTCTAGCTTATGCATCAACCTTTTCTATTCAAGGTACTTGGAGATTTGTTTTGTTAAAAAAAACATAGAACCATAGTGTCACATACTCCTCAATGATGAAAATACCCACCAAAGCCATATGCATTGTTCATACATGTTCAAAGCCCCATATAGGCTACTTGTAGTTGTATTGAGTTTTGGCAAACCTAGTGACCCTTGTTGAGAATTATATCATGTTCCCAAGATCAAGATCACATACACTCCACATTCATACGCTACTTCTACACTAGAAGTACGCACAACAAGCCTTTCCCTGTTCCACCATTAAAATGCTCTATGCTTTAAGTTGTGATCTCTCTCTAGGTATATAGATGGTCAAAAGAGACATGAGCTATGCAAAAGTATTAAAAAAAAAGAAGAGAGGAAATAATGGACACAAGTCCAGGGTGAGTAGAACCCACCTCTCCAAAAAAAAGTTGGACACATGAAGGTCCAAGTAAAAAAAATAGTTGGACACATCAAGGTCCAAGTAAAAAAAAAAGTTGGACACATGAAGGTCCGATATATATATATATATATGGTAGCCATGTCTCAAAACAATAAGATAGAGAGATCATATCCAATAGAGGAGCAAAAGTTATCCATATTTTCCACACACATGCACATTCTTGATCTAAGGGCATGATACTTTTCTCTTAGGATCCTAGTTTTGACTTTACAATACATGCAATGCAAGTATGCAATCATGTTTATCCCTACCTCGACTCCACATAGACCTTTGTAGTAGGATGAAACAAAAGGCACTTTCATGTTATGCCTTGGTGAGGATCTATACACTATTGAGTGACTTGAGAGTACCCAATCGAGGAGTATAAGTGATCTATGTGATTTTCTTTTTTTAAATTATATCAAAAAAAAAAAAAAAACTCCAAGAACTAAGATGTGAATGCGGAAGATGACTTGCTTTGAACTGTTCCATTTCCCAACTTCTCAAGGATTTATGATAGACACAATCGCATATCCACTCACATAGGAAATGCTTAGAAATAATCTTATGGTAGTTCAATATCTCGGAAGTGTTATGTCCATGTTTACTTCAACCTCCCTCCTTTGCTTGAGGACAAGCAAAGATGTAAGTGTGGGGATCTTGTTGACCGGTAGAAATACCCTGTTTTTACATAGTCAAACCATCAACAAAGTACTCTTTTTGGAAGCTAACATACATATAAATAATGATTTCTTATGCAAATAACCTAGTTCCACATGTAGATGTCATTATTTGTATGCGAGATATGAAACTAGAGGAAATAAATTTGAAATGACACATTTGGTCACCATCCGGTCGACACCCCAAGTATGGCCATTGGACAATTTGACATCACCATCATGATCTCCATGTCCTATGAAGCTTCCACACAAGATTTGAAGTCATTTGGCCACAAGACCTACATCGGCGATGCATGACCATTTCATCGACATGTGGGACACCTCCTAGAAGAGCCGGAATAGGCCAAGGCCCAATGGACCCACATCGGCCGACCAATGACCATTGGCCCAAACTCTTCCAATGTGTCTGCCACGTCACCAATCCATGGGAAACCAAGAGAAGGCACGATTGGTCGTCAAAACATCCCTTGGATCGTGTGGGTACAAAAACAGATGTCACGGCGGGTTGCGGTCAAGGCGCGGCAGGCGGTGGGGCCAACATCTCCGGCACCGGGGGGATGACCCGCGGGTCATGGACCATGGTCGGCCGACCATAGCCCGCCACACCGACATCCCCCCCTACCACCATTGTCCACGTGATTATTTCATCCGGCCGTTGATTCTAAAGGCGGTTTATCCAAGGGCTCGAGGTGGGATCACGCGGATCGATGACATGGCGGCCATTTGGAGTAGCCCCTACTCCACCTTGGGCTATAAATACCCCCTTACCCCCTCACTTCAAGTCATGACCACAAGGAGAACTCCACTCCAATGTAGTAGGCGAAGCCTGCTCCTTTAGTGTAGTAGTAGAGTGAGAGAGGGAAGTCTTACGGAGGAAGCCCTGGTGCGTTTCGGGAATCTCCTCCTCAGAGGTGTACCCTAGCGGGTGTACTTCTTCTAGTGAGTAATACATCACGAGTTCTTTTATACTTTGCATATCGGTTTAGTATAGTAGCTATTCACTTGTTCTTCATTGGTACATTGCTTTGCTTTAGTAGAGTGTTCTAGCCTAGCTAAGTACGGGGGTTAGAATAGTAAGAGTTAGCGTGAGGCGTGGTGTCTAGGCTATACCTTACCAATGTATGCCGCTTCTTTGCACGGATGGATTGTGATAGCCAATGAAGGTAGTGACAGCCCTTACGGTCTCTGTATAGATCACCACGTGTTTAGGCAAGTTCTTAAAAGGTAAGGCTCTAGTAAAATAGTAGTTTGGTAGTGGTGACTTTATTCACCCGGATTATCACCTCGCCTCCAAGTGTCCGAGGGCGATAAAGCCACGTTTAGCTACCTAGCCTATCCGGATATCATAGCTATAGAAAACCTCTCAACTCAACTACCAAATACACACCTTGTGTCATCATAGGGCGAGTCTTGATTCTTTGTTAGTTCACTTCACGTTCCTCGTGGAAATCGATACACGGAATACTCACGGTGAAAAGCTACACCGACGGCCGTGCTTGCGGTTTACCGTTGCCATACTTAGGTGTATCGGTCCTTTAGTGGTAACACTAGAGAACTGTCAATACAGATCCAGCACCCATCACTTAGATTTATTCATCGCTGGATGTCGTTGGCTTTGTTTCCTAGACACGGGGTTAGGTGAGTGAATGAGCCTGAGCTCAAGCTACTCTATGCCATTGTCCACAAGGTGAAAGTAGCTCCAATGGTAGAGATGTGCGGGAACTTTTTACACATTATCACTAAACCTGTAGTTCCGATTACCTGCATCACTTATCACACGTCTCGCTTCTATGATTGGAGCATTGGACAATGGCGGGTAGAGTACATAGATACACCCGTGACTATTGGGCTCGCTGCGCAACTTGTTCGAGGGCATTTGCTAAAATCTTTACCATCGGCGAGGTTGCTTTCACTTTTCACGGCTATACAAGCCGTAATCCGGTTACCTAACCCGGACTTGCGGTTGTACAAAAAGCGATCACTCACCTTTGAGCTCGAGGCGCGCTAATAGTGTGCGCGGGGAAGGAGACCCGTAGCGGCATTACGCCGCGGTGGCGGGGGCGGCTGGATCAAGCTCACATGCAGCATACGTCACGCCACCACCATATCCTGCTTAGATGCCTCAGGCAGCATGGCCCTACCCTATGGGGACCCCAGGGGTTATACGGGTATGATCCTAGGTGGGAGCCGCCGCCTCAGACACCTGCACCATCAGAGTGGCCCGAAGGAAATGATGCAGCATGGAGAGCCAACATGGCCAGCCCGGACAACAGCTCTGAAGATATGCCTCCACCAGTCCAACCCAGACATTCATCATATGGGATGGAGGCTATCAACGTTCAGCTGCAGCACTTAGACATCCGCACTAGGAATATTGAGCACACACTCAATACCCATGTGCACAACACCCGGCAGTGACAGCAGAACTTTGAGCAACAGAGTCGGCAGAGATGGGACGGATGGAGTCCAACATGGCTGCTCACAACGCCTGCGAGGAAGCATGCAGGAGGCACCAAGGATTCTACCCGATCGGTAGGCCTCCGGATAGCTTGGGGGACGACCCCCACAGGTATCATTGCATTGCATATTTGATTTCAACAAATTTTTATTTTATTTTAGCATGTTTAAATTCCAGCAATCATGCATGAAAAAAAAATCCAAAAAATAGAATAAGTAGCTCTTCTTTGTGATTTAATGCTTATACATATGAGCTATGTCAATGTTTAGTTTTAGTCCCTTGTTGAGATGATGAATAGTTGCTCTGTCTTATGTTTTGCCTCGTGCCTAGTTTATAACTTAAATTTTCTCTAGTTTGGGTTTAGTGGCTAAGTTTGATTCACCTTGAAAAGCCTGATTCATGTGGGTAGCATACGCTTTATCCGGTCTAAGTTGTTGCGGATATGATATGGTAAAATGAGCTTGCTATGACATTGTTCTTAGAATGACTTAATATCCGGAGTTTTCTTTTCGAAAATCAAAATCAAAAGTTCCTCAATGATATGCACGGCCCCACGAGCCATATGACATGATCTATGATCTTATATGCAAAAAAAAAAACTTAGTCATATGTTGCTTGTTTTCATGGTGAGCCTTTGTCAAAATGTTGTAACCTATGTTGAGATTCTTTTCATATGCCCATGATCAAGATTCACTTGCACCCGAGAAATAAACATCGATTCTCACACCGAGAGTTGCGCACAACATGCACCCATCCATCCACCCAAAAAAATATAATACTCCACTCATTTTATCATGCTCTCTCACAAAAACTCTTGTTACAAAGGAGAAGTATGGGCTATGCTAAAAAAAAAAGAAAGATGGACAAATGTCCCAATAAAGACGAGGAAGTCAGTACTCGTCCAAAAAAAAAAAAAAAGAAGGAAAAAGAGAGAAGAAAAAAAAATAAAGGTAGCCCATACCTCCTTCCTCCAAAAACAAGAGAGAGTCATGATACTCGGAGTCCACCAAAAATACCAAAGATATTCCACACACTTGCACATCTTGATCAAGGCATATGACTAGTCTCTCCGGTGATTCGGTCTTTGGCGAGGGCAACATGACATGAAACAGGTATGCCAATCTTTTACCTACCCAAAAACTCCACATATCAGCCTTATAGTTGGTAGGAAAAAAAGAAAGGCAACTCTAAGCCTTTGGTGAGAATCAACCACTTACAAATATTGGGCGTCGAGTGATCATTCGAGGAACTATTTTATTTGCAAAAAACTTTCAAAACCTCTCGAATTAATAGTCACTCAAAAAGAATGAAAGATAAGCAAGTTTGTGGAACCGTTCTATCCCGCAACCACCCAAGATTCGGAGACGGCTCAAAAGCCCCAAGAAACGATGAAAGGTAATAAAGGGTGAATAAACATGCCATTTTATTCAAACTCTAGAAAACTTTTTGTTATAACCTTGGCACTTGAAAAACATAATCGGCATAGTAGCAACTCCTGATCAACAACCAAGTATTTATCTTTTGCTCGAGGACGCGCAAGGGTAAGCTTGGGGGAGTTTTGTTGACGGTAACCAACTACATAATTTAAATGTCAACATACTACCAAAAAGGGAGTAAAACTAGACCTTATCATGCTCATATACTTTTATTACTAATATATTTCCACTTGTAGTGTCCAAATTATTATTGTGCAGATATTATACAAAAACAGGTGGAAATACAGCTGAAATACACAACCCTGGAAAGCGTACTCTTGAGGATCACAAGCCCAGGGGAGTTTCGGGCCAAAATGACCAAATCGGACCGAGCCAAGCCCATGGCACAACTTTTCGGATCAAGCAACACCACCCCGCCAAGGCCCAGGCCGAACCAGGCCTGGGGTGCGCTACCACCCTGGGGGGCGCCCCGCCCACCGAAGGCGGTTCAGGCCCGGCTTTGGTGAGGCGGTTCATTAACTTCCAAGGAGGACGGTGCGGGCGTTGGTCGGCCGGTTCAACGTACCTAGACGTATTCCTTAGGTCGGTTTGGTGTATTTTAGCACTTGGCCCCCTCTCCCATGTGTATAAGTAGCTCCCCTCTCTCTCTCTCTCAACACACACCACAAGGAGTTCACCTACACTAGCACACTACCTCTCCCTACCACCACTACCTCTCTCTTCTTCTTCTTCTTCTTCTTCTTCTTCTTCTTCTTATTTCTTGGTTAGTACTTGGAGTAGAAGAGCTACAAGGAGGGCTTGTCTCCTAGAAGAAAGTGCCTTGGTAATATATATCTTCTCTTATGGAGCATTCTTCTTGCAAGTCCCTATTCTATGTTCTTGGCCTAACCTATGAATTAAAGTATAGTCATGATCATGTTCTTGTGTTAGTATATGAACTAGCATATAGTTGGTATATCATAATCTTGACATGTTCATATTTGTTCGTCATCGATCATCATATGCCTAACATGATTAGAGGTGGGGTAATGGTTCGTTGTTCCTTCGGGTTTGCTCTTGTTCTAGTCCGTCCATTCGTAGAGTGGGGATCCTGGGGTGACAAGAGTAGTGCTTAATATGGGCGTGGTGCCCCGTATTATGACACCGCGAATATGAAAGCATGCCACGGTTGAGGGGTAGGCGGCGGGTCGTGACAAGCCTTGACCGCCCCTTGAAATCCCCCACGTTCATATGTGATATAGGAGTTCGTAAATGCCTTGGTGGGTAGCAGACTACCTGGTGGGGTCTCCCCGTTATCCTAGACCTAACAATGCTTAGATCATGTTGCATATGATCCTAACTATTCATTTGTATGGCCATGACTAGATACATTAGATTACTCCATTAGGTTATTCATTTATTCTTTCTCTATTTTCTTTATCCTTAAGAGGTGGATTCCTATGTGTGTGTCACACTATCCAAGAAACCGTTTACACTTACCCCTGTTATGAACAAGTTGGTCTTAAGCGTACACATGTCTCATTATTCAAATGCCATGCTAGCTTCTTATGCATAAGCCTTTCTTTGGGAAAATATAAATAACGATACCCCTGAATACTTCGGGTGAAATGCTACAATGATAGATCCGTGCGCTTCGGATGAAACATCTATTATTGCAAGATCTATTCCGTTGATGTTCCCGGTCGGATCACCGACATGGTGGTTTCACTTGGGGATGTCAACGGCGCGAGCTTCGGCGTCCCCATTAGGGATGGGTTTAAACCCGTTTCTATTGATTGCGCTTAAGAAATGCAACGGTGTTGCGGGTTCATGCACGTTAGATGCAAACTTAACCTTGACGAGGACCGGGTACCATGCGCGGTCTGGGTCTTGGGGTTACTCTAGAGCTAGTCATCCGGTGGACTAGAGATCGGTTTTAACCCGATAGGTTTTAGTTTACGTTTTTGCGTGTTTGTTCCTTCTTCATGGACCCGATTCGGCAAGCTTGCGCGAATACGGTTATGCTTTAAACGAGTAACGTGCACTTATAGATTTATATAGGTACATGCATGCTTTTAGCTTCTCATGATTAGATTGTATCATGCGGTGGATTGATCTAGTTGGAAGGAGTCTTTGAAATATTAACAAGTCGTATCATGCGTGGATTAGCTTGTTAGGGTTTATGCTTGATGGGTTAGGAAGGCTAGGCGTCGCGGCAGACTAGTTGGAATAATTTATGCATGTGTTATTTAGATTAGATTTATATTTATGAGTTACCTGCTTATTGTTATCATGTTGACAAATGACATCGATCTATGCTTTACAATCGTATATCTTGATGATCAGATTTCACTTGTTCATACATGTCTATTTACATTCATTCGGCAAGCATGCTTTACATGTCTTTGTTATCAATACATTACGAATGCATCATTAAACCTATTGGCAAACAGCTTCTATAGCTGTATGTCATCGTAAGTGGCCCGGGGGGCCGTACATGTGGAACCTGTCTTGGTCATACCGGACATGTTCTGCTCTCATGGTTTCATCCCTTGTTAGTTGTAGGTCAAACCGACCGCACGCCTCGAATCAAGACGCCCGGGCTCTGTTTCAAGCTAGCTAATGCGGCTTGGCGTGGTGCGGCACAAGACGATTTTGTGTCGACACACTTTTTGGCACACTCGATGGGACACCCAAGTTCAAGTTCAAGATGCCCGGACGACAACACCAACAACGAGGATGACAAGAAGGTCACTATGGCTGATCTACCGCTGAATGGAGTGATCCGGTGCAAAAACAAGACGAGGATTTCGCGGATAAGTGCTGGCCGAGTTTCTCCAAGAACAAGAGTGGCAAGATCCTCTAGAAGACAGAGTCGCCAAAGATTTGGCTTCCTAGCCAACCCGATCCTGGGCCGATGAGGAAGGTTACCACAAAGGTTGCAAGAAACAATTCACAGTGCCATGGGTCAAACGATGGCCAATCACAGCGGTGCTTTCCTCAAAACGTTCTGCACCAGCATGAAAGGTACATTTGGGTCTAAAGCTGATCGGTATTTTGAAGAAACCATTGGTCCGATCTCTCGGACCTACGTGCTTCCATCTGCTTAGGAAAAGAAACAAAAGAAGAAAAAACGAGATTGCGAGAGAGCGAAAAGATCAAGAAGATGAAGAGGAACAAGCTGAGGAAACACCGAAACCTAAGCCTAAGTCTAAGCGCCAGGAGCAGAAGACGCGGCATCCAACTACTTATGGAGATCCGGCGTTCACACCGCGATCCCGCACCTTGCTACTTTTAATATCTCTCCATTGAATAACAGTCCGCGGAGGAATCCCTTTGGACCTGGCTATACCGAGTTCACCGGGACACTCTCTCTCAATGCCTTGCCGAATCCACGGATACCGGCCGCATCGGGCCGGCCAGCTGCTCCTCGGGGTTCGGGTGTTGATATGCTTCTAAGCAAGATGGCCGATATGATGCAAAATGAATTTGGATTGAAACCCAAGAATCAGCCCCATGCGTATCGCTCTCCATATCCAGAGTGGTACAACAAGGTGGCGCTACCTCCAAGGATGAAGCCTCCAACTAACCTAACCAAGTTCTCTGGCCAGGATGACACCGGCCACAATAGAACACATCGTCGCTACCCGATACAGCTAGGGAACTTGCTACAGATGAGGCATGGAGGATCCGCTACTTCCCATTGTCGCCACACAGGACCAGGCTTTTGTGTGGTTCACCACGGCTGCCACCCGTTCCATTGGCACATATGCGAGCTGGAAACGTAGTTCCATGCATACTTTTACAATGGTTCCAAAGTGAGAAGGAGTTGGTTGATCTGATGGGAATGACACATAAGTACAATTAAACACCCCATGAGTTCATACGCAGGTTTAAGGAGACAAAGAACTTCTCCTATTCTTTGAGTCTGCCCGATAGCCAAGCTATGGCCGGTTTGCTATATGATGCATGCACCCAAATGTCGGGGAGAAGCTAGCCGGCATGGAATTTGATGATCTTGGCCGGTTGTCGCGGCGCTTATCTCTCATGAGCTGAGCCGGTTTAGAGCATCAAGAAGGATAATCGCTACAAGAAAGGAGACGTCGCCCAAATGTATAAGAACTTCCTAGAAGACATGGGGGAGTCCGATGACGAGGATGTGGAAGATGAGGTAGCTGGCTGCTGAACCGGTTTGGGGAAAAGAGCCTACAAAGATCAAACAACGCTGGTTGAAGCAGAATAAGGGGACTTATGACTTTGATATCTCCAAATCGACAAAAACCGTTTGAGCCGCTTTGGTCAAGGATGGGCGCATCAAGCTATCGGAAGGGCACCCGATCTTTGCGTCCCGAGGGGTGAAGTATAAGAAGTTACGTGGATTCCATAATACCAACTCTCACTCTATCAAGGACTCCGCCGAATGTTCAGGCAGCGTATCCAGAGGGCGATACAGGAAGGCCATTTGAAGTTTGATAATCATATGAAGATAGACAAGCAGCCTTTTCCTCAGAACATGATCTCTTTCTCTGTGAACATGATTGATGTTGTCAGCAAAGGAAAGATGAAGGTGCCGACCTACGATAGAGCGAAACAAAGTGGCTCGATTGACCCCCGTAGTTAGATTACTGATGAAGAGCTTCAAAGAAGCGGGGTTCGGTTCCCCGAATAGCTGTGCGAGAAGGGTGAAACCTCAAAACCTAGGGTTACCTCACGCATACTTGCTCAATAAATGGCAAAGGCGGAAGAGAAGCAATACCGCAGGGACCAAATTCTTTGTCAAGAGCGATTAGAGGTATGAGGAAGAGATGTATCGCCATGAGCAGGAGGAATACATGCGAGAGCAAGAAGAATCTCACTAGGATTGTCCTTTCTTTAGGCATTGTTGGAATGAGGGCTTGAAATTGCTTGCCAAGAACAATTGTCCTAAATGCAAGGAGCAAAGATGCCAGGTACAAAGTGCGGGCACGAGTCAACCGCCGTCCTATCCAAGAAAGACTGGGGACACGTTTCCCAGAGGATAATCGGCGTCTAAAAATAGATGACGACAGGTTCCATAATGGCAAAAGAGTTGCTGATCAGGCATGGGCCGATTATGAGAACTATGATAATGAAGAATTTCCTCAGGAGTGTACATGGCAAAAGGGACAGTGGTGCCCTCCGGATTGAGGAAGAGCCAGAAGAGAAGGGTCCAACGTCTGAGGAACAAGGAGCTTAAAGAAGCAGCAGCTGAAGGAAAGAAGGTGTGGCGTCCAAAAAAGAAGCTTGATTGAGTCCGGACCTTCTACGATATGAATATAGTGTTCTTTCTTCCGAAAGAATTTATGGCTCCTATCAAGAGGAAGAAGACACTTATTCGATGAAGAGGCCTTCTCTAACTTTGATAGCAAAAGAGATGCTTGATCTCTTAGGTTAGTTAACTCTGAGCAGGTAGGCAGTATTTGACAAACCCAGGATCCATAATCACTTGAAGCCTTTATACCTGAAGGGGTATGTCAATGGGAAGCCTCTGACCAAGATGTTTGTGGATGGAGGTGCTGCTATCAACGTCATGCCCTACACAACATTCAGGAAGCTAGGAATGACTGAACAGGACTTGCAAAAGACAGACATGATCCTCAGGGACTTCGCTGGCAATCCTTCAGACACCCATGGAGCCGTACATGTTGACTTAACTATCGGCTCGAAGATATTGATCACTACCTTCTTTGTCATAGACAGCAAGGGGTCTTACGCTTTGCTTGCTCGGGAGAGACCGGATTCATGCCAATTCTTTGTGTGCCATCCACAATGCATCAAGTCCTCATCCGGTGGGATGGCGATGAGATTGAGGTAGCGAGGGCCGATGACTCTATGAGTGTAGCCGCCACCGACACCGCCTGGGAGTATGATGGTGTAGAATGCTTCTCAGGAAGGAATTGGGAACAAGGAGGCCCTGTCAATGCCTATGGCCAGGACCAACAGCCGATCAAAGCAGTCGGCTCTCATAGCAATTTTTAATGGGTAACCCAATCGATGGCAATAAGGGAAGCTAGGGCATGGTTTTAAGTCGGCCGATAAGTTGGAAGAGGTAGATATTGGTGACGGAGACAAGCCAAGGCCGACATATATCGGTGCTCGGCTAGATCCAGTTCGGGATAAAATTGATAGACCTTCTCAAAGAATTCAAAGATTGTTTTGCATGGGATTACTCGAGAGATGCACGGATTGGATTGCTCCATTGTTGAACATCGATTGCCCATCAAGACAAAGTTACCATCCTCACAAACAACATCCTCGGAAGATATTTGAGGACAAAGTATTGGCTGACGTGAAGAAAGAAGTTGAAAGATTATTAGAAGCAAACTTCATTCGGCCATGTAGATATGCGAAAGTGGATCTCAAGTATCGTTCCTCATACAAGAAGAAGATGGAAAGGAGCGAGTAGTAGCTTACCTTAGCCAAAAATTGTTGGTTCCCAAAACACGGTATTCGGGTCAGAGAAATTGTGCTTGTGTGTTTACTTCTCATGTACTAAATTTTGGCACTATTTGTTGAATGCCGAATGTGTGATAGTTTCCAAGTTTGATGTAATTAAGCACATGTTATCAATGCCGATTTTAAATGGTAGAATCGATAAATGGGTTTTAGCTTTATCCGAGTTTGAGCTAAGGTATGAATCGGCAATGGCCGTTAAAGGTCAGGTCATGGCTGATTTTGTTACCCAATATCATGATCTTTCGTTGATATGGTTAGCATTGCACCTTGGGTGTTATTTTTCGATGGATCGTCTTGTAGTAAAGGCGGTGGTGTTGGTATTTTGCTAGTTTCACCCAAGGGGGCAACTTTTGAATTTGCTATTCCTATTAGTTCAACTGCTACCAACAATCGGGCGGAATACGAGAGCATTGCTCAGAGGACTTCAACTTCTTGTGGAAGTAGAGGCCATTGCGAGTTGAGATTTTGGGTGATTCGGAGTTGGTTATCAAGCAACCGGCCGACGAGTATGAATGCAAAGATGATATCTTGAGGAATTACTATGAAGAGTGTCAAGAGCTCCCGAAAACCTTTCGGATAGTGGTCTTGCATCATATCCCGAGAGAACGCAATGAAGAAGCAAACAAATTGGCACAAAAAACGCTTGGATATCGTGAGAATCAAGAAGTCTTTGTTGTTGATGAGCATGCTTTCGGCATTAATCAAGCAAATAATGATTGGAGAAAGGAAATTGCCGATTACTTGAGGAATCCATCACAAAAGGTCTCCCAAAAGCTTAGGTACAAGGCCCTTAAGTTCGTGCTTCTTGATGATCAATTATATTATAAGTCTTTAGATGGAGTCTTGCTTAAATGCTTGGATCAAGAGGAGGCCAAGAGGATGATGTATGAGGTGCATGAAGGACCGTGGTGGTGCACACCAATCTGCCCACCGAATGAAGTGGATCATCGGGGAGGGACTTATTTCGGCCAACCATGTTGGAGGATTGCTTCAAGTATTATAAAGGATGTTAAGATTGCTAGAGATTCGGGAACATTCGAGCTCCATCATCCGTCTTGAACCCCATTGTCAAACCTTGGCCATTCGAGAGGTTGGGATATAGATTTGATTGGTTAGATTCATCCATCATCCGGCAAAGGCCACCAGTTTGTACTTTTGGCCACAGATTATTTCACCAAGTGGGTTGAAGCCATTCCTTTGCAGAAGGTCACATCGGAGAATATGGTCAACTTTGTTAAGGAGCATATAATTTATAGGTTTGGGATCCCTCAAACTATTACAACCGACCAAGGAACTCGGTTTTACTTCTTTAGAGTTTTGTGATTTTTGCCGAGGAGATGGGAATCAAGTTATACAACTCTTCTCCCTTATTATGCTCAAGCCAATGGTCAAGCGAGAGGCATCAAACAAGATTATGATCAAGATTATTCGAGAAGAAGATCGGTGAGAACCCTAAGAAGTGGCATTTGGTTCTCGATGAGGCTTTGTGGGCTTACCGAATGGCTTGCCACGGGTCAACTCGGACATCCCCCTATGAGCTGGTATATGGACATCATGTTGTGTTGCCCCAGGAGATACAATTGGGTTCTAGGCGAGTCATGTTGCAAAAGGAGTTGAAGGACGAAGATTATAAATGTTTGATGATGGACCAATTAGAAGACTTACACCAAATTCATCTAAAGGCATTGGAAAACATTGAGAAGAATAAGATGCGTGTTGCCAAGTACTATAGCAAGAAAGTCAAAATCAAACGATTCGCGGAAGGAGACTTGGTTTGGAAGGCAAGGTTGCCGCTTGGAAGCAAAGATCAAGTATTCGGCAAGTGGTCTCCAAACTGGGAAGGGCCCTTTTGGGTTCTAAGGTGTGTACTGGCAATGCATATATTACGAAAACTCTACTAGGAGAAGAATTCAGGTCAGCAATCAATGGAAGGTTTCTCAAGAAATTCTATCCTAGTGTTGAAGTTGGGATTTAAAATATTGTGACAATTTCAAACAAGAGAATAGCCGATGGATGAACATCACCTTTAGGCGAAAAAACATCTCACACATTTGGGAATAGCCGACAAAGAGCATGTCGCCTTCAGAACAAAATTTAGAATGAGCAAAAATAGAGGAGAAAATGTTCAAATATGGAGCAGTTGGCAAGACAAAGGGAAATTTTATTGACAATCCACCCTAAGAACAAGACTAATCTTCAAAGCATATTGAAGACAGATTGCGCCTGGATAGACTGAGCCATGGCGATGGCGTGGCCCTCGTACTTGTCCATGAGTTCGTCGACGTTCTCGACGTTATCCGGAGCCCCGTCATGGAAGCCGACCAGTTGGACGGAGTAGTCCTCGCCAGTCTAGGTTGACAAATACCGCTAAGCCCATGGCGGTGCGAGGTGGATGCCTTGGATGGCAACCCGGTCAATGCGGTTATCCGCCGCATCATCGAGCATGCCTCCACCGCTCTCGCCTCGTGCCTTCACCTTGTTGGCGACTCGGTAGCCGACGCCTTTATGTGGGCGTTCTTGGCCGTTAGCCGAGTAACCTCCTCCATCAACCGCCACTTGTCATCAAACAAAGCTACATCAAGGAAACAGGTCTGTTAAACAAGGAAAGCGATAAAACTCGGAACAGCATGAACAGGGTTTTTCATCAAACCTTCGTGAGCGGCGCAGAGTGCCTTCGTCCCGATCGGCCTCCCGAATGCCGGCCCTTCTAGTGTACTCGCTGTACTCCTCCCTGATGTGATTCCTCTCCTCACACACCTGGTCGTACCAATGCCGGAGACCATGTCTTCCTCTTCCGGTGACCTGTAAGGGTTTGAGTGGTAGGAGTCGCCGGACGCCGCAGACGGCGAGGAATGGCCAGAAGAAGACGGCGAGGATCCCGACAGAGATGAGGGAGAACTCGGGGCCGGCTCGTCCTCCTCACTGAAGGAAGGCCGCGGAGACGAGGAACCGCATGACAAAATGGCGCTTTAAGGAAGTCAATCGGATTGAAAATCAAGGAGATGAACAAGAATTTGAACCGCCGGGGGGGCAAAAGAAAAGATCTTACCCGGAGTGTTGACGCTGTGGTGCGCAGCTCCCTTCCACTTCGTTGTCGGCACGGCGCTTACCGCAATCGTCTCTGCCACTGGCCATGGATGCTCTTGAGGGGTTTTTCGCTTGGCTAGAGAGGGAAGGTGAGAAGATGAGAAGACAAGGAAGCAGAAACGGTTTGACTCGGGGTGATGATTGCAACAAGGGAGCGTGTTTCATTTATAGGCCGACCGAGCAACTACAATGCATATCACGGAACAAGCTCTAAGGTATTGAAGCTGCATGAGGTTTGGCTTCCTTTCCGGGCTAACTACTAAATGGGTCGAAATGCCAATACTTACGGGTCTCTAGATCCATTCGGCTATGTTCCATTCGGTTACACTCTATCCGGCTGATACCAGAAACGATTCGGTTAAGTATGACAAAGTCAGAACATCTGATTATATGTAGTTTCAAACAGGAAAGTTAGAATTGAAACACAATAATGTTTGAGTATCAAGTCCACAAAGGACGAATGGATAATTACAAACAGGTCACATGTTCAAGTAAGACTTCATGGCGGCTACAAAGTCGGCCTTGCATCACACTCATTTCAGCCAAGATCCGCTTATCTTGTTCTTCATCATTTGACAAATTGGAGATCTTGGCTTTGAGTTTGTTGTGCTCCTTGAGGTGCTCTGTCACTAGTTCCTTTGCCGAATGTATGGATTCAGGCAAACCAGGATGTTGTTTCTCCCGCACTTCAATGTCCCGGTTGGTTTGTGCTGGTTCGGCTTTCTTCGAGTTGGGCTTTTCTTCGCTTCTTGGCATCGATTCAGGTTTCACCTTGTCGAGAAGTTGTTGATCGGTTTCGCATTTTAAGTACGCCTTGGCCTTTTGTTTCTTGGAATCCATACAAGCCAACAATGAAAACTTTGAAGCGAAACGCTTGTTAGCTGAGATTCGATTTGCCGGGACCTGATTGTCAAGGTGGCGCACATAGTACATTGCGACTTTCAAAGGAGCGGGGATCTCTTGATCAATCAGCTCAGCTAAGTCCTTTATTTTATTGGCATTACGGACTGATGTAGTTATATCATTTCACAATAGGGAAACAATTTCTTCGAGCCAAGCTTGGTTTTCTTCGCAAGTTTGGCTTAGATGTGACCTCTTCGCCCTTGTCCAGGAAGTCCTTGGGAAGGAAAGAGAAGGCGATTCTTTGGTTCGATTTGAACCTAAAGGAATGAATTTGTCGATAAGCGAAGGAAACTTTGCCAAGTAACAATAGATTAAAGGGATATTTCCTTTCCAATTGGATGGCCTATTTGGAGACGGCACTTTCTTATGCGAGAGGAGGAGGATTGGTGGCATTTAAAGCGAGAAGGTGATTCCCTTCGTTCGAGAGATTTGCGTGGTGACGGGAGGTTTCAAGAGGGACTGGCTTGGTCATCGGGCCGAGCATCTTTGCTGAACGAGGTGCCGGCATGAATGGATTCATCACCCGAAGCTTTGTGACTATCATCGGAACTAGCAACATCGATTGCTTTGATAAAGTCCTTTCGGTTGAGGGGATGGTGACCTTCGTTCATCGTTAGAAGATTCTTCTCCTATCTTTTGAATAATTTCATCTATTTTTGAGAAAAGAACAAAAAGGCCCGAAGTGTAAAGCTTTTGCAAATTGTTTTGGCCAGGAAAAAAATGAAAGAATAATAGTTTCAAAGATTACCAATAGCCTTTTGCGCTGTTTCGGCATCTTTGCTCTCGACAAAAATCCTGGAAGAACTTTCACCCTGTGCTTGAGGATGTACTAGCTGGGTGTCAACCTGCAACTATGGGTAAGATCAATATAAGGAAAGGATTCCTTACCGAATGGATGAGAGGATGGTCATACCAGAGAAATTGGTTTGGTTTTTCTAGTTCTCCGCTTCTTGGGCACCTCAGTACCCTTCAGTGACTTGATTGGGGATTTTCTTTTCCTGCCGCCGCGAGATGCTTCAATGAAGGCCATGTGGGTATCCATAAACACTTTCATAGTCAATCCTTCATTACCCAAGGCTGGGAGAGGACTAGGAGTATAATATGAGACCACCTTTGAGGGACGAGTTGGTTCAATATCCTGAAAACACATGACAGTTGAGCCAGGAATAAATGAGGAAGGCAGTAAGCCATGAATACAGGAGGAAAAGTTACCTCACTCTTAGTAGTAAAACCAGGAAAGAGTTCCTGACACAGAGGATGGGCGGATGAATTAAAGATATGGGCATGCAACTCTTGCCACCAAGACAGGAAGAAAGGATGAGCAGCTCGATCGGAAGAAAAGGCTAAGGATTGTATCCTGTCAGATTTGACCCTAGCTCAAACACTTTCCTAGCCTGTAGTTCTTCGGTTATGGTTTCCCTCGGCTTTATGACTTCTGCAAAAATCAGTTTTGGAGGCAACTGGCCACACCCCAATTGTCTTGCTGCCATATTCGGGTAGTAGAACTCATAAGTGGGGTTCCTGTTTCTACTGTTATGAAACTCTACAGGCAGTATACATGGCTTGATAATTGAATTAAAAATCTCTACTGAAAGCTTGTCTGTACAACCCTATTCATAACTGAACTGGCAGGGAAGAGTAAAGTCTTCATTCTCTCGTGTAAGGGAGCCCTTGTAGAAGAGGTTGAAAAGATGACCAATGTCCATCTTAATGATGATGGAAGATGCGACTTCTCCATATGTCCGACATGGTTTGGTCATTCTTTGTTTTCAAGTTCAAAGATAATTTGATGAAGGAAAGTCTAGATTACGAAGGTCAATTCCTGACCAATTTATGCATATATAGTCTGTAGCCACATCTGAACCAACCACCAAAATAATATTAACACAGGATATATTTTTCCCTTTAAACATCTAAGTAGTAGTCTAATGCATCATATGGTATACAGCTCCCAAAAGGTACTTGCCTAATGGAATCCCCATTTTCTTGGCAGCCAGATCTTCAGCCATGACTATATAATTCAGAATAGGCTCATTGGACTTTCCACAGAAGACAAATCTGCACAACGAGAGGTTTAGGAAAGCTTTGTACTCCTTATCGAGATACAAAGCCATCTTTTTCCATATAAGCATTGATATGATTTGTCCAAGCAGCACCACTTTTCACAGCTGTTTGGTTGCTACCGAATTTGTATTTCCATGGCCACACTCCTCCTATGATGTTCAAACCGGTCATCATGAACACATCGGCTAAAGTGATGGTCATTGGGCCATGACCAAAGATGAAGGAATTGGTGGCGTTGGACCAAAAATGAGCTGCTGCAATTTGTAAACTCTCGTTTTTGGGGGTCCTCGACAGAGATAGTTCCGGCGGTGAGCTATGTCTTGAGAATCCCATTCACGCTTCGCCTTGGCATCAAGTATTCTTCGGTACGCTTCGCCATCCTGCGATTGGGGGAAATGCCAAGTCTTGAAGGTGCCCCTACCATTGGGTTTTGCGAAGACACTCCAAATTTGAAGGGAATCCTCCGACTTTCCTTCGCGCAATGAAATCGCTTGGATTGAATTGCCCATAGGCCCACAAAAGATGTCATGATTCGCCTTTGGTCGGAATCAAGATTTGGTCCTTACACTCTTCAAGAAGAAAGCGCACGGATGCGCAAGTAAAAGAAATGAATTCAAGATGAAATCTGCCCGAATAGCCAAAAAGGAGTAAGGATTACCTCCGAACTAGATCGTAAGTCGCGATAGAAGAGTCGGATTGAAGTCCGATGATATCCTAGGGTTTCGGTACTCTCGGCGGCGACGCCGGTGTTGCGCGGGGTGATGAACTAAGAAACAGTGTTGACTCCAGTAAATGAACGAGGCTACAGTAAATTTTGGAATAAAAATACTTTTATCCCAAAATTGAGGGGGCATGTGTTAACACTGAAATTTGGTAAGCCCGGATGACAAAATGGCGGTGCAAGATGTTAATAAAGGAGTTCGACAAGCGTTCATTCGGCAAGCTACCCGTGCGGTCGGGATGCCATGGTCATTCGGCAAGCCACCCGAAAGTGTTGTGCGGCATTCGCGGATCACTTGTGTGGTCGGGTCCTCACAAATCATTCAAAGAAGACGGAGGCAACAGAAACGAGCTACCCGAGGGAGAGGCCCACGATGCATATGCCACGTCGACTCGAAAAGGATTGAGGCCTAAGTTATCTTTTAATTAGGTTTTATCTATTATAATTGTAGTCGGTTAGGACTCTTATTACGTCCAGGGTATAAATAGTAACCCTCAATCATTGTAAAGAGGGATCTTTCAATCAATACAACCAAACCGGCCCCGTGCCACCCTTCGAGTCCAAGTCGTGTCGTCGAGTTGCTGCGAGAGGAACTATTGATTCGTCGACCTCCGTAGTATCGGCAACCTTGCATCATGTCTAGTATCATGCGGTGGATTTAGATATGTGCAAGTAGTCTTGTTTCAAAGCTTAGTATCATGCGGTGGATTTAAGCGTTGGCAAGAGAGTTCTCTGTTAGGTCATGAGTCGTGGGGCGGGGCTAAGATCTAGCTCGAGCTAGTTATCGGCTCTATTAGATTTGGCAAGATCTAATGGATTCATTAAGTTATCATGTGTTGTAATATTCTTATATTTATATTTATTATTGCAATCACCCTTTTGCCCAATTTAGATTGATAAGGCTTGGCTTCATATCGTTCATAGGTCTATCTCTGTCCATTAACGCTTTTAAGTTTTTATGGTAAGTAGATCTCGCAATTATCATAGCCGAGCTTAGATCTATCTAGATTGTTACGTGTTCTTGGGGTTCATGCACGTTAGATGCAAACTTAACCTTGACAGACCGGTACCGCGCGGCATGCTTTGGTCTTTGGGTTACTCTAGAGCTAGTCATCCGGTGGACTAGAGATCAGTTTAACCTGATAGGTTTTAGTTTATGTTTTACGTGTTTGTTCCTTCTTCATGGACCCCGATTCGGCAAGCTTGCCGAATACGGTTATGCTTTAACGAGTAACGAGCACTTATAGATTTATTTAGGTACATGCATGCTTTTAGCTTCTAATGATTAGATTGTATCATGCGGTGGATTAATCTAGTTGCAAGGAGTGGTGTAAATATTAACAAGCTGTATCATGCGGTGGATTAGCTTGTTAGGGTTTATGCCTGACGGGTTAGGAAGGCTAGACGTGCGGAAGACTAGTTGGAATAATTTATGCATGTGTTATTTAGATTAGATTTATATTTATGAGTTACCTGCTTATTGTTATCATGTTGACAGCGGCATCGATCTATGCTTTATAATCGTATATCTTGATGATCAGATTTCACTTGTTCATACATGTCTGTTTACATTCATTTGGCAAGCATGCTTTACATGTCTTTGTTATCAATACATTACCGAATGCATCATTAAACATGTTGGCAGACAGCTTCTATAGCTGTATGTCGTCATAAGTGGCTTCAGGGCCATACATGTGGAACCTGCTTTGGTCATACCGGACATGTTCCTGCTCTCATGGTTTCATCCCTTGTTAGTTGCGTGTCAAACTGACTGGCACACCTCCGGAATCAAGACGCCCGGGCTCCTGTTTGAAGCTAGCTAATCCGACTTGTTGTGTGTGCGTCACAAGACGCATTTTGTGTCAACAGAAGGAATCCTCGTTTTTCGGTCCTTGCGCTGGGAAGGTGGGCGCCTAGTGCCAACAACTCCACCATGTTGGGCCTTCAACGTTGAAGGGTTTGCCGGAAGTCAGGGAGCCATACCGATGCTGCAGGTAAGTACAGGCGCCCGTCGAAGAAGGTCAGTCCCCCTTCTATCTCCCATGATCACAATGCTTGTCCCGTCTAAATGGCTTGCGTCATTAGTTAGACTTCATCATCCTCAGCGATGTCGCGGCGTATATTGTTGAACACCGCGTTGCTGATGTTGCTGATGTAATCCATGGCGTTGGAGAGTCGAGCAAGCTATGCTAGATTTATTATTGTTGTTGGTGATGGTAGTGTAGAGGGCGCCCCTATCGCTGGAGGTGCAGGAAGGGCCAGCACAGCCGTTGGGAAGTACCTATCCGGGGCGCTGGTGACTGCGTCTGTGCCCGTCCGCGGATGTACTCCATCTCCATTGCGCCAAGATCCCAGGCCACATTACCAAGGCTATCTAGCCTTGGTGTGCCCAGGATGATGTCAATGTCACCGCTGATGTCGAGGAGGAAGGCGTTGATGGAGAAGGCGACGCCATTCACCTATAATGGCACAACAAATGTGGCCAATAGGCAGTGTACCTCCGTGTTGTTGCCAACCAGGATCGTCGTCTGGATCCTCTGCTCATGTAGCCCAATTGCTCAGGCTAGGTTGATGTTGATGATGTTGTGGGTGGATCCTAAATCCACTAGCGTGTACACGTTGGTTCCCTAGAGCGTCCCTGTCAAGTACATGAGAGAGGTGCTTGGGATAGTTGTTTGCCCCGTCCCGATCATCATTATGAGCCTTCCATCAGCCTCCTCGTTGTTGTAGTTGTTGACGACGGTGATCTCAGAGAGTTATTTACACTTGTGTCCGTGTGTAAATAGCTCATCGTAGTTGAAGTAGAGGTTAGTGTGTCATCGTTCCGCCATCTCTTTTGGTGTCATATGCTTAAACGGGCACACCGTCGGTGTAACACCCCAAATTTTTGCATTTTTGAAAATAGAATAAAATGATTTATTTATGTATTTTTGTGCACATGGAATATAGGAAAAAGAACCTTATTCATTAAATTAAAATTTAATACAGGCTTAGGAACATGGTTGTGCATTCATGCTGAAGCATTGTTTATTTTGTATTGTTTGGTCTTTGGTTTGATTCAAAAAGGTATTCAAATTCTTTGAAAAGGCATTTCAAATTGAGCTTCAAATAAAAAGAAAAGAAATTTCTTTTATCTCTCTCACTTTTCCTTTCTGGCCCGTGGCCATTTATTTTCCTTGCTCTCGGCCTGGCAGCCCTGTCGATGGCCATTTTCTTTTCTTAGCCCTTGACTTCCATCTCTTTTGGGCCACAGGCTTTGGCTAGTCCAGCTGCAAGCTCTTGAGCGCAGCGCACCATCCTTGCCCTCTCTGTTTCATTGACGCCAGGACTCACCTGGACGAAACCGCGTACATATATATAATACCACCCCGGCCTCTTTCCTTGTAATCGTGCCTGCCAAGTCCTTTATAAACCAAGCCCTAAGCACCCCGTCGTCCTTCAATTGAGCTACAGCAGCCGCCGCAAAACCCTAGCTACACCTACGTCTCTGCCCTCGTTTTGCATCTCGCCCTTCCGCCGAGTGCCGAGCCTGGTACCAAGGTGACCAAGCCGGAAGCACCATCCAAGTCGAGCACGTCTGCGTTGCTCTTTGCCAGCTGATGGTGAGCACATCTATGCAAACCTGCATCTTGCTCTCTCCTTGTTCATAGATTCATATACGTGGTCACAATTTGTGAAGCTTGCTTCTGTCTTTGCCAGCACTCGCAAGCAAACAGCTATGTCCCTTGCTGCTGAGCTGCTCCGTCGATCGGCCGGACGTCACTGCTTGTTCCGAGCAGACCCGAGCAACCTTTGGTGAGTTCCTCATCGTCTCCTTTTGATTCTCTGAACCGGCTGCTGCTCTTGCCCTGCGGACTGCAGTAGCCATTGCCGCAGCTCTCCTAAGTCTTAACGAGTATAACTTGCACCGTGTCTTGCTGTCTTGATAGATCGATCCATCCCATTGCATGTTTAGCTTGCTGACATCATGATGACCTCACATAAGACTTTCTTGCCGTTTTCCTTCAGAAAAATAAATGGGCAAATACAATGAAAATACATCCATGCATCCCTTCATCCTGAGTCCTCCATTGTTGATCGACACCACTCCAGATTAGAAGATAAACCTTGGCTGACTCTTTGGTTAAGAGTCCCTGATCTCTTTCGCTATTCATGGCCGAAGTCCATCAAATAATTCAAAATCCTGCATTTTATTTATTTATTTTATTCTGAAAATCGAATCAAGTTATTTATAGTTTTGCCACTGAATTTCAAATAGCCATATCTTTCTCGCTTTTAAATCCGATTTGAACCGCTTCAACTTTCGTTAGATTCGTAATTCCGCAATCTACATGTTAGTATCACTGTTTTTCTGGTTTCAAACTTTTAAATTTCGAATTTGAATTAGTTTATTATTTTATTGCTTTTAAACTTGTAAAATTCATATCTTCGTCGTTCTAGCTCCGTTTTTGGTGATCTTTACGTCTGTGTGATCGTAGTGACGAGTAGAATAGTTTTATAAGCTTTTCAAACTGTTTTGCTATTGTTGGTGTACTGTTCTAATTGTAGTCTTGTTTATCATGCATGATTGGATCCATGTGTTTGTGTTGCTGATTGGAATCGAGTAGATCGGAGAGCTTTATGTTGTTGATCTTGAAGAAGAATGTGATCTATAAGAAGTTGATGAAGAAGGTGTTTTTGGGAAAGCTTTGGACTTGAAGAAGGATATCTAAATAAGGCAAGTATAGTTTTGGGATATGCTATCTTTAAACCATGATCTTATGGCTTGCTTAATGTTTATGCACTGAACGTTAAATATGAATTGTTGATAACATGTTTCATAGGGCTTAAAGAGCTTGTGTTTATTTATTTATAATGCTCTTAGCTCTCCATAAGGACTTATCCTTTGGCAAAATCCGGGATATACAAAGATACGGCTATGGGGGTCGCATGGCTCCGACTTTGGTTGTTCAAGGGGTCTACCTAACTTTGTTGGTGGTTTGCCAAAATAGCGAGAAACGGGTGTGAAGCTCTGTTGGCCATTCAATATTTTTAGGAGGGTTTTTGAACGACCTTATATGGTCTTCACTTGGTTAGGGAGTCGCTTGAACCTACTCGGTGGAAACCATGACCCGTAGTGAAAGTGTACACCTCTGCTTGAGTTAACTAAACCGACATGTCGGCCGTGTTCGCGGTCATGAACGGCCCGGAAAACCGAGGGAAGGATTTACTTTTCTCGTTGATGATGTTGTTTATGATATAATTGTTGCTATACATGCTTATTAAATTGTTCATGATTTATCGCTTCATGCTATTCATTATTTATGTTATAATGATCATGGGTTTTGAGGTAGATATTGCCTAGCTATATTTGCGGAGTTCGACATGGACTCATTCTTGCTATTTCCCCCACACCTCAGGTGAAGTTTAGGCTTGTGATCAACCAGTCGGGCGGTCCTCGTGGAGTCCACACTAGAAGATCAGAGTGTCTTTCCGCCGCCCGCTAGCCGAGGTTAAGTCTTTTATATTATGTTCGTTATATTTTAAGCATTGTGAATTGATACTACTAGTTATTTGTAGCTATATGTGAGATTTGACTTCTAGGGCTCACATATGGTGCACACTTGATTTTGTTCTTAAAACCGGGTGTTACAGTCGGGGGTGCCACATCGCCTGTAGTTGGTGTCGGTGTCAATGTAGGCACGGCCGGTGTAGTGGAAGGCTGCGGGGGAAAGAAGCGCCCTGGTTTAGCTGTGGGCACTTTGTTGGCCTCCAGCACGATCGACATCCGCCACTCATATGCCCGTGTGAAGGACATGGTGGTCTCCATGTCCTACAGGTTAAGCAGCTGGACATCTGTTTTGAGCGGCTCTAGTAGTCTGGCGGTGTAGATGTTCAGTTGCTGTAGCTCATCGAGGGTGCCGGCGCGAGCCACATGCGCCAAGAAGTGCTCCGTGTAGTCATCACAGTGCCTGTCTTCCTCAAGGTGGTGAGCTCACCCAAGGGGTTGCGCCAGGTGGGAGGTCCAAAGCGTTCATTGACGCACTGGGCGAATTTTGCCCAATTCGTCGCCTCATTGTCCTATGAAAGTCTCATGTATCACTATTGAGCGGTACCTGTCAGATGGTAAGAGGTGTACCATGTTTTCTCATTTGTTTGGTGTCGCGCCCCCAAGAACTGTTACGTAATAGAAATTATAAGTGTCTAAGTGCGAAAATTCAATCACGAAAGTGATCAAACCGCAACTTGACTCCATATAACCCAGTCCGTGAATCAAAATCTTTCGGGATATCAAACCAACAATCATCAACCAAGACCGTAGTGATATAGCGAACAACAACACTTGCTACAACGTTTTACAAAGAAGTACACATAGGATACAACACAGTTTGGAGTACTAAAATTATTACAAGTTCATTCTTGCATGAGCGAAAAAAAAGTAGTTTTAAACATAGTCCTCATATAAGAGTTACATAGCCGAAGGATCATATATCACAACAAAGATAAGAGAAGCAATATGGAGACCGCGCCCTTCGGTCTAGTCTTCATCCCCTGGGGGAGAAGGCAAGATACTTGCAACACCCGTTGTAGAACATATCATCATCGCAATGGTGGGAACAAACCCCGAGTATGAGGAAGTACTTAGCTAGACTTACCCATCATAAACCGTAAATAAAATGACTCCAAGGATTATGCATGGCTTTATAAAAGTGGGGCTGGCTTGTTTCTTTGCATAAAAGCTTAAGGCAATTATTCTACTTGAATTATTAGCATCATTTTATAATTATTACTTAGCATCTAGATTTGCATCTAGCCTATCATAGCTTGCAAGAATTATAAACAAGCAAATGGGGTTGACCATAGAAGGTGTAACATATCATGAGTCCAAAGGGAACCCATATGAGCTGATCATCATCCACAACCATTCCTTTGTTACTAATTATTATTAGTTTGCTACATGGAGATAATCCGTCAAGTACTCATCGAAGAGTATTCAAAGATATCAATTTCCACGGGGAACGTGAAGTGGACTAGCAAGAAACAAGTTCGTTAAAGGATATCTAATGATAATTATTTTTGATGGTAGAGAGGAAATATCTAAGGTATTCTAAGTTGTTCTATCGACCAAAATCGAGGATACTATACTTCACTTACGAACAACAATACATTTCGATCCTCGATAAAGACCGGGAAGAAGTGATCGGGGGAAGGCTGCCAAAAAGCTCTATGAAACACCAACCTTAATGTGGTGTATTACAAAGCCCTTACAGAGCTATCATCTCTGGGGCTACCACAACTAACCGGAAGATTGGACGCAAACTCTGGTAAACTATAGCCTAGACACAATGTCTACACTAATGTTTACTACTCTAATCTTGTTCCTAGACTAGAACACTCAATATGAGCAAAGAGCAAGTAAAATATAATAAGAACTGAACTTAATTAAAAAGAAAGCTTAGAAATAGTAAATTAAGAACCTAGATATAACTTGATAAAGCATTAGATCCGTTAAGGTGCAAGGTTGATAAGAATCCGACAATCCTGGCTTCTCATCAGATCTCTCACCTTTCCTCTCTCCCTATTTTCTAGATTAGATCCTAATGAGGAACTAATCTCTAATTGATATCTAGCTATGAGGTAGATCCATTCAAGGGACCCCTCTTGATCTCTAAAGAGAATAATGAATAATGAATTAGGGTTTTAGGGCGTGGTGCGCCTCTGCTTATATAGCCCCATAGGATGAATCTCAGCCCTTGGATCAAACCGACTTCATTGGGACGGCCTAGATTGGATCTCAAGGTCCGTTAGAAGAAGATTCCAGAAGCGAGACACGTGTTGCCTCCGGAGTAGGGTGGGTGCCCCCGGGCCTTGGGGACCGCGCCCTGGCTCGATGCCAAGTGGGCCCCATCTTTGATGTGGCGTCTTCTTTTGTCCTTTAGGTCCCTAGAATTTATACTAATGGTTGTGATTCGTATCTTTTGATTCTAGACTCCAAATGTGACAAATGATATGTCTATTTCGATCGTCTCGATGAGCTCTTCGTAATGATACACTCTAATCCATCATTTGAGATACTTCCTGCAAAACAAGTGAGAACACTAAAACTCGTGGAATCTGTTAGAATCAAACCCTAGACTCTAGTGATATCATCCTTTTATATGTTTATTTAACTATAAAATGTTGATGTTATCCACCGTAAACAAGCTCCTCCAAGCTTATCCTTTGCTAGTCCCTTATCAAAACTATTTATTAATAATAAACTTGGATCGGGAGTTGCTTCAATGCTTTCATTCTTAAAAAGTACACTTGCTTTTAAACAAAAACTCTACTCGGATTAGATAACAATCATTCGACTTCAAACTCACCCATATTACTTTTAACTATGGGGCTTTTTAACTTTCACTTAGGTATTGAGTAATTGAAAGACAGAACAATCAAGTCAAGCACTATGTCTCAAGTCTTTGATCAACCAAAATTCTAGAGTTTTTATAAGTTTTCAAATAAAACTTAGAGCTTTGAATTGAATGGCACTCTCAATTGATAAATCCGATTTCAAATGGAGACCTCGATTTTAACCTTCTCCTCTAGAATCGAAGACACTTCTTCAATTGAGAAACATGGAAGACAGGAAAAACAAGTCCCAATTCCAATGGTAACTCAAGCCCGTAGGCTACCTTTCCACTTTTCTCAAGGATACGATACGAACCCACGTATCTTGGAGATAGCTTACATTTCACACCGGCGTTTCACCCCGCATAGGTGACACTTTCGGATACACGTGGTCACCCACTTCAAACTCAATTGGCTTCCTCCTTTTGTCTCAGCATAACTTTTCTCGCCTTGCTTGAGCAAATGGCCATATTCTTACTCGAATTTTTCTAACTTGCTTCTCGGTTTGCTTAACAAAGTTTATCCCGTAGTACCTCCTTTCTCCCGATTCAACCCAATTCAAAGGAGTTCAACATTTTCAACCATACAAGGCCTCGAATGGAGCCATCCGAATACTCGCTGATAGCTATTATTGTAGGAAAACTCCGCTAACGCCAACCACTTAGTCCACGGTCCCTTGCATGAAAGAACACAAGCGCCAAGCATGTCCTCAAGAATCTGATTCACATGCTCCGTTTGACCGGAAATCGTGGGGTGATAAGCCAAACTACGGTTCAAAGAAGTACCCAAATATTCATCCACATAAGAAGAGGGGTGATAAGTAGTCTTTACCGAAATAAAATGTGCAGAATTTGTCAACCGATCAACAATAACCCAAATAGAGTCAAATCCTTTCTCAGTGGGCGTAAAACCAACAATGAAATCCATGCAAATTTCTTCCCATTTCCAGAATTATAATAGACAAAGGTTGTAATAATCCTGGCTTCATGTGGATTGCTTTAACATGACAATAATTATCACATATCGCAACAAAGGCTACAATTTCCTTCTTTATTTTGGTCCACCAATAATGAGGTTTCAAATCATGATACATTTTACTACCTCCTAGATGGATAGACAACTTGGAGGAATGAGCTTCTGATAAGATCTTATTCCTCAACTCTTCGTCCTTCGAAACCACAAGTCGCTTTTTAAACCATAGAACTCCATTATCATCAACTCGAAAGTGTTGATGCTTATAAGGTTCTTCCCATCTTCCTCTTGATATGTGATATGCCAACACTTTAGCTGTGGAGTGTTCTCAACTAAATAAATATGGTTGGAGTAGTCTAGACAAATAAGTATTTCCAACCACATTTATTTGTCTAATATGATTGGAGTAGTCTAGACAAATAAATATTTCCAACCACAAGCGCATTGTAGTGAGCCTTTCTACTAAGAGCATCGGCTACCACATTAGCTTTGCCTGGATGATAATGCACCTAAATCTCATAATCCTTGATCAACTCCAACCATCTCCTTTGGCGCATATTCAAATCTGGGCCGAGTGAAGATATACTCGAGGCTTTTATGATCAGTGTACAAGTTACACAAATTACCCAACAAGTAATGTCTCCATGTCTTCAAAGTATGAACTACAGCAGCTAGTTCTAGATCATAAGTAGGATAGTTAATCTCATATTTCTGAAGCTGTCGCGAAGCATAAGCAATGACCCTGCCATTTTGCATAAGCACACATCCCAAACCAGTGCACAATATACATCAAATGGTTCTACAATATATGTCGGGTTGTGCTAACACAGAGAGGAGAGGTCAAAATTTTCCTCAAGGTGTGAAAAGCCTCATCACACTCTAGCATCCACACAAACTTCTCTTCTTTTACGCAACAAACGAGTCATGGGCTTGGGTATCTTAGACAAATTCTGAATGAAACGACGATAGTAGCCAAGAAGACCTAGAAAACTATGAACTTCGTGTACTGAAGTTGGAACTTTCCAATCAAGCACATCTTGCACCTTTGAAGGGTCAATAGAAATACCTTCATCAGACAAGATATGACCAAGAAAAGGAACCTTCTTCAGCCAAAACTCACACTTGCTGAACTTAGCATAATGCTTATGATCACACAATTGAGTCAAGACTATTCTCAAATGCTCAAGATGCTCTTCTTCATTTTGAGAATATGCCGAGATATCATCAATGAATACCACCATAAATTTATCCAACTCGGGCATGAATACCAAATTCATCAAGTATAAGAAATGAGCAGGAGCATTAGTCAGTCAATTGACATAAGAAGATACTCATAAAGTCCATACCGAGTGGAAAAGCGATCTTTGGCACATCCTTAGGATGAATTTTGATTTGATGGTACCCGACCTCAAATGAATCTTTGAAAACATCTTAGCCTTAGACAACTGATCAAATAAGGTGTCAATGCGAGGAAGAGGATACTTGTTCTTGATCGTTACAACATTAAGTGGGTGGTAATCCACAAACATGCGCAAAGTCTGATCCTTCTTCTTCACAAAGATAGCAGGGCATACCCACGGAGAGGAACCAGGTGAATGAATCCCTTGTTCAACAGCTCCTCCAACTGCTTTTTCATCTCACACAACTCGTTGGGTGGCATCCTATACGGCCTCCTAGAAATAGGAGCAGTACCAGGAAACAACTCAATCTATAACTCCACATCACGGTCTGGTGGTAATTCTGGCAAGTCTTCAGGGAAACATCCGGAAACTCACAGACTATTGGAACTTTAGCAATCTCCTTAGCCTCAACTGCATTCATGGTGTGATGTAGGGTAATATCTTGGGGAAGCTCAACAAGAAAATCCTCCTTAGTCTCGTGATCCCTCAACATAATTACTCGAGTTGAAGTATCAATGAGGACCCCATGACCACTCATCCAATTCATCCCTAAGAGGACATCAATTCCAAGACCAGGCAATACTACCAAATCAACGGTGTACTTTCTACCGCCAATCTCAACTTGCACAGCACGAACTAACTGATTGGTAGAAACATCATTCCCAGCAGCACTAATGCAATAAGCACCCGTTCCCAAACTATCTATCACCAGATTATGCTTTGATGCAAAGATGGGACTCATAAATGAATACGATGCACCAGAATCAAATAGCACAACTGTGGGGTGTTGATTGACAAGAAACATACCAGTAGTAACAGTCTCACTAGATGGAATCTCCTCAACATTGGTGAAATGAACCTGCCCTGGACGTACATTCCCATGGAATGGCTTCTTTGGATATGGGCATCGATTGGACCAATGCCTAGGCTTGTTTTAATTCCAAAGATGGCTGATTCTTGGGCAAAGATATTAGGGTGACCCTGACCCGGAAAGTACCCTTGGGAAGAGCAATAGAGAAACCCTTGCGAATGCCAGTCTTGCCTTGGTTCTTCTTCTGAGGTGGGCGATACTTGACATTAGCAGTAGGAGAACGATACTGTGGTCTAGCTACCACAGGTGCCTTGGACTGAGAACTTCCACCCTCAAATGTCCGCTTGCAGACCTTGGAAGCAGCATAGACCGCATTGTTGTTCTCTTGAGTCAAAGCATCACTGACAAAGTCATTGAAACCAGCACGTGTTAACACAGCTTTGGACTAAGACCTCTCTCTTGAAACTAGCAATAAGGCCTCTCTCTTGAAACTAGCAATCCTCTTGGGCTCAGTATCAACCATGTCCTTAGCATATCTAGCCAAATGGTTGAACTCATGAAGATACTGATCCAAACTCTTATTCCCCTGGGTCAGATTCATGAATTCTATATGCTTCATCTCCATCAAGCTAGGAGGAATGAACTTTCCCCTAAAAGCCTCACGGAACACATTCCGACCAACCACGGCATTGGCGGGCATAGCCCTACGATAGTTGCCCCACCAAATACCAGCAGGTCCCTGAAGTTGGTGTGAAGCATACTCCACCTTTAGATTACCAGTAATTAAGCCTCACAAGACAGAACTTCTGCTCAATGGTGTAAAGCCACTCATTAGCCGGTAGAGGCTCCTCAGCTTCCTTGAAGATAGGAGGCTTGGTGTCCATAAAGTCCTTGAAGTTGCTATACTGGTTAGGTGGAGGACCTTGATCCATAGGACGCTCCTCCCAATGAGCCAGTCGGTGGATAGCATCTGCCATAACCCGCTAATTCTCCACTATGGAATGCATAAGAGCATCAAGAGTGGGTGGCGGATGTGGTGGCGGTGGTTCACGTTCCCTGCCCAGGCCAGAGCGAGTGTTGTATGCCATCTGCAGAAACACATCCATGGTAAGTACTTGATGAGGATTAAAAGTTGCAGAACACATCCATGGTAAGTACTTGATGAGGATTAAAAGTTGCAGATGAATTTTATACTAATGCAAAACTGAATCCATTGTAGAAAATTATTTCAGACAAGTTGCATAGTAACCCATTCTACAATAAATCATCATCAAACACATACAAACAGTGTTATATCACGGTGCATATAATGCAACAAAATCACATGCTTCACGGAAAATCCTTCTCACATGGATTATTATAGGTTCCACTTCTAGAAGAATATTCTACTCCTCTATTGATAGTTCAAACCGTTGTCAAATAGAAGGAAAAATCCATCAAAGAACACACGGTATAAGTTGCCAACCATAAGCCGGTACTTGCCATTCACACATCGAGAGGTTACATAACAAGTTCGACCTTACATCCATCACATCCAAGTTTGGCAACACACTACATAGAGGTCCGATACATATATACAATCCAGAAGATTAGCCTTACTATCTACATGTCCATGCATGCAAGTTACATTTCAAAAGTCAGCCACTAGCACATCTACCAAGTGCTACAACTATACTAGTCAACCATCTCCCCGTCAGGAGACGTGGCATCGAAGACTGCCTCGCCGTGCTCGTCAACAACTGCAGGTGTGGCCTCCACCACAGGACCGGCGTCCTGTCCGTCGTCATGGGCCACAAGCACCTATGCACCATCCTCCTCGGGTGCTGGAACTGGCGGTGGGATATGGTGGAGAAGATTGTTGAGACGATGGATCTCAACTTGGCTCTCCACCATATCTGCCCTCAGGTGGTTGATGTAGGCAATAGCGTAGTCACGGTCGCGGTCACTACCAGCGCGAGCATCGTTGCGCTCACAGATGGCCCAAAGCAAGCGAGTGTCCAGCGCTTCAAGCTCACAGGTGTGCTCAACCAACTGACCCTGCAGCGCGTCACGCTCATCAGTAGCCTCCTGCCACTGCTGTTGGAGACGCCTCATGGCTGCAGTCATGTTCCGGATCTGCCTGTTGCGCCTCTGAACCTGTCCTCTCAGGACACGTGCGGCATCGAGGGCATTGATAGCCTCGTCAATCATCGCAGCCAGCGTGTCCTAGGTGTCGTGGTCGACCTGCAGCACGGCCATCATGGCCCTGATGGCGGCCATGCCTGCTGGGTCGTGGGCCTCCTCAGGCGGCACGTTCCATGGAAAAGACGCTGTGGAACCTCCTACGAGTGCACCACCGTGCTCCTGGGCGATGTGGACCAGACCAGGACGTCCAATGCAGCAACCCGAGCTGCCTCCCATGGGGTCTACCTGTCGGACTGCCCAAACCAACTCTCCCATAGAGGGTCGGTAGGGTGTGGTCCTGTCGTCACAGTCACGGTGTCGGTGTACTAGGACAACTCTCCCAGCAGCTGCTCCATCCTCCACTCGTAGCGGGGCTGCTCAACGTACCCAACTACACACTTAGCACCTCCCACAGAAGAGCAGGAGTGCCCCACACGTCCGGAAGCTCGAAAAGCTAATGTGGTGCTGCCCTACGTTACACGGATACGGATACGTGTATCGGATACAATACGTATCCGATACGGATACACTATTCTCCAAAAACAGTGACACGGGATACGCATAAGATTTTTTTAATCATATTAATAATAACATGATTTAATATAAAACATAGTTCACAAATTAAAGTATCGCTTAAAGTCATCCATATATCACAGATTGCACAGCCTGGCTGCCGTCCGCCCGATCGCCGGCTCGTCGCCGTTGGCGATCGCCGCCGCCGCCGTCGTCGCCATCCACGAGTCTAATGGAACGAAGTGCAAGAGGCGGAACCGCGAATATGAGGCGGCGCGCGACGCCGGCCTCAGCTTGGGAAGGCGATGCGTCGTGTGGAAGAGTGTAATTTGGGCCATTTAGCTTCATGGGCCGTATCCAAATCGGCCCACGCGTATCGGATACTAGTATCCAGTGCAAAGACGTATCCAATCTTCTTAGTACGGCCTGGATACGTATCCATGGCGTATCCATGGCGTATCCGTATCCGCGAGTATCGGATACGCGATACGCAACCCTCTGAAGTATCCGCGCATCGTAGGTGCTGCCATCTGTAGCAAAAGGTCTGTTTAGGGTGAGAGGATTATTTTTAAAGAATTAAATTATCCTTTATTCAAGATGAGCAATTTATAAGGGAGGGATGCATATAAAATGGCATAGATGCACAAGCAATAATGTATGCACGTACCATACTCACAAGGGCAATGCTAAGGTACTCCTTTTACCTCTAAAGAGGTAATATCTCAAATCAATCTCAGCCATTGACTTTTCATATTTTATGAATTAGTAAATGAATTAAAAAAATCCAAGAAAATAAAAATAAAACCGGCATCCCATTGATGACGGGAGGAAAATTCCTTAGACATGCATGCCGATTCCCACATGCATGCATGCATGCATGCCGATTCCCCTAATCATGGAATAATAATCACGAGCTGGCCGGAGATAAACAACTTCTATCTTGGTGCATTATATGTGCATGACATGGCACGTTAATTATATGCATCAAAAGCTTATACTATCGAATGCCAAAAGTTACAAAAATAAAACATTATCTGCACTAATACGTTATGGACTCATATGTTACCAACAATCATCTAACATATATATATGGTCACACTAACACCGGCTAACACACGTTGCCTGCACTTTAGATACTGACAAGTTACCTGACACGCTGACACGTAACACGTTATGTGTTACCACGTACTACACCCTAACCATACACACGCGCACGCACGCTAACCACTACAGTACTAACCAGACCAACTATGTACACACGCTAATCACGTACGTACACACTTGCAATTCCTACCACATACAAAATCAAGTGTATAAATTTACATACAAAAAAAATAACGGTAATCATAATATATCAAGTAGAAAGTTAGAAAATAAGAAAACTTACTATATTAGTCAGATCACGCATGCATCAATAACATCTAGAAAAAAGATTTTATATCTAGCACTTTCCTTATTAATCCTATTTTATATAAAATAAAAAATTAAATAAATATCATTTCATCTATTATCTCATAGGAGGTAATATGTGATCGTGACCGCTTCGATCAAAACAAATGAACGGCTCACAGTCATTTGGGAGTACCATAGCAAATCCCTACTCACAAACCTTAGGAAAAATTTAAAATCTAGCGAACTATATGGTGGCATACATACGCTCTCTCATATATACATAACTAGTCGGGCTACACGTTTGCGCTGTTATGTACCTGCAGAAGATTTCATTTCAGCCCACCCAATCAATGAATGCATTAGAGGGTAAGCAAGAAGCAAACTAGCGACATATATGGCTAATTCATATATGAAGTTCACCTCCACAATTTGACCACAGGGTGACATAGTGCGGTCATCCATACATACCTCTATTGTCGATCAAGTCGGCGAAACACACTTTATATAGTACACACCTGTGTACCCATACATGGAGCTCTCATATGCAAACTTCCATATGACATATACACGATATGCCATACTTCTGTTTAATAAAACCCCCATAGACCGGCGGTTGTCCGTTCATGCTCTCACAGACCAGGGCGTAGAGGTAATTGATCCATACATGACCATTCAAATGAACGGCCCCCATACAATTTCTATTGCTGCATGGGCAACAGTCTCATGACACAAACAACAAAATATGATGCATTCCAGAGTTAGCCGCTATTTTTATAAGCCACCTAATTATCCTTATTAGGGCAATAAGACACATGATCCCTGGCAGACTTAGGAAATATAGATTTTTAACAAAAATATTTTTTTAAATACACAAATGTTGTGTTTACACTACATCTTGCTCCGATGCCAGCTGTCATAGAACCGAAATTATAAGTGTCTAAGTGCGAAAAATTCAATCATGAAAGTGATCAAACCCCGACTTGACTCCATATAACCCAGTCCGTGAATCAAAATCTCGTGGGATTTCAAACCAACAATCATCAACCAAGACCGTAGTGATATAGCGAACAACAACACTTGCTAAAATGTTTTACAAAGAAGTACACATAAGATACAACACAGTTCGGAGTACTAAAATTATTACAAGTTCAGTTGCAGTAGCGAAACAAAGTAGTTTTAAACATAGTCCTCACATAAGAGTTACATAGCCAGGAAGGATCATATATCACAATAGCATAAGAGAAGAGATATGGAGACCGCACCCTTCCGCCTAGTCTTCATCCTCGGCAGGGAGAAGGCAGTACTTGCAACACCCGTTGTAGAACATATCATCTACAACAGGTGGGAACAAACCCTGAGTACGAGGATGTACTCAGGTAGACTCACCCATCATAAACCAGAAACAAAATGACTCCAAGGATAATACATGGCTTTATAAAGGTGGGGCTAGCTTGTTTCTTTGCATAAAACTTAAGGCAATTATTCTACTGAATTATTAGCATCATTTAATAATTATTACTTAGCATCTAGATTTGCATCTAGCCTATCGTAGCTTGTAATAATTATAAACAAGCAACAGGGTTGACCATAGAAGGTACAACATATCATGATTCCAGTAGGAACCCATATGAACTGATCATCATCCACATCCATTCCTTTGTTACTTATTATTATTAGTGTGCTACATGGAGATAATCCATCAAGTACTCACTATCCAGGAGCGATGGTGACTCAAATCGATTACTACCCAGCGGGAGAATTATTCCTAACACTCACCCAGCAAGTCCCGCTAGGGATAGCCATAGATAACCTTTCATCAGCTCAAGAATCGTGGGTCCGATCGGCACCGCACTCTCGGGGTCATCGGGCGTGCGCAATAAAGAGGGAATTATAACACCATACCCACAGTCCACGTGTGATCCTCTTCCGAGCCGCACTTTATGCCTAATGATTTCCCGGCTTTAGTTGGTTTACTCGGCTTCACGGTCGACAACCTCCGCTCGGCCAACTAAGTGCTAGGCTGCGTTCAACATGATTAGGACAGGCTCCAAGATCAAGTCCTTAATCGACACAGATGGGGCTACATGACTCCCAGGACCTCCATGTCCTGAAGCCTCCACTTTTCCGCCCGGTCTCAGTATTTTTGTTTTATAAAATACATGGTACAACCAAGATCACATATCCAATTATTTCCTTTGTTCACCTATCTCTCGCAGGAGACATTATCCCCTGACTTCTACCGTTTAAAGCTTAACTAAGCATCTAAACAATTCCTATACTAAATGGATTATCAGATGATATTTAGTGGACACGGATAGGTCTATATATGCATTAAGTACTTCCAAACAATTCCTATACCTTAATGCAATAAACAACATAAAATGACTCAAGTGAATTTATAAAAGCATAGGACATGAGAATGCTCTGGGGCTTGCCATTCACGAACGTCGACGGCTTGTGAGTCGGGCACTCAATAACAAGCTCCTCTCCAGCTCCTGGTCCTGCTAGCTGGTCCGTCTGCTCTTCAGGCGTCTCCTCCTCCACGTCTGGGCACGTCCCCTCGAATCAAATAATTAATCGGACCCTCCGTAACACCTATTGCATGCATATGTTGCATATAAGAGAATGCAATGTGAAACAACGGTGCACATGATGAGGATTCTCATGACATGAGATAACACAATTATTGTATCGGGCATTCGTTGACCGAAATAAGAACAGCTCTATTCTAATCACTATAAACATTCATGTCAAATTAATCCCAGCAAACAAGCATCACTTAACCTTCCTACACAACCTAAAGTACAGCTGCTCGTCTTCGGTGAGAGGCCTAGCACCTGGATGACCCCTCAACTAATTAGACTAAACACATGGCTTAGGATGAATAAGCTTAGCACATTAAGCCTCCACGAGATGAAGATAATTCATGCAAACCATAAAACTAAGCAACATCCAAAGAATTAAACTACACACAACCGCTTAAAAGAATAAATCACAACCGGTGTTCTATAAGTCCAAACACAAGAAACTAAGACTCTATGGAAAGCTTAGGAAGTTAGCTACAAATCACTTTCGACATCGAGACTAATTCTCACATCAACCAGGTCCAATAGATCAAACATGACTGACTGCTCCAAAGATTCTAGAGAACTTCTAATATATTTGACTCTCACTAAAACAAATCACCATATACAAACCATAACTCCAAATGCATTGAAATTTAAACAGCAGCAAGACATGATATTACCCTACAAAACATATTAATACCACTTTCTCATCCAACATCATTAAAGGCATGAAATGATATCAAAACCAAATATTACTCAAGCTGTCTACTCTATCAACTTAACAGAATCATATAACCAATGTTCTCATAAAATTCCAAAAAATTACAGTAGCACAATCATGGTTCACATAGCACATCATAAAATTATCAGGGCAAAATAACATGTATATTGTCCTAAATAAAATTAACAATAAACACATCAGATTGGCCAATAAATTACTTTGTATTATGAAAAGTGTCAAACAACAGATTTCTGACTATTCAAGGTTATTATCCTTCACATAAAGCATGTACAAAAATTGGTAACCCTAAATTCCTCATATTTACTTTATTATCAAAAATAACAAAACAAGCAAGAAAATCACCCAAAACTACAAAAGCATATTCTACTACAGAACATACAATGTTTAACATTTTTCATGGACAGAGTATAGCATAAGAAAACTAACAAAGCAAGTTTCACTTTTTTTCCGACATTCCCACATTTACTTATGCATTTAATAGATTTATAGGAATAAAGCAACTTAATTAAAGCTACATACAAAAACATCTCAAACTGGACATTTCATATCTTCAACAAATACTACACATCAACACAAACTTACTAGAACTTGAATCACTCAAATTGGACACTCCTAGCTCAAGATATGAATTAAACAAGATTTAACAATCAAAACATAAAAGAAAAGGGAAAAACCCAAGGCGACAATTGGGGCCTACGTGTCGCTGACACGTAACGAGGCAAAGCTTGGGCGTGGGCATTCTCACCGATGGCGAGGTCTCGGTGACGCGGTTTTGCACCTATAGCTCCGTCTCGACGAGAGAAACCTAGTGGTGGGTTGTTTGCGTGCTAGGATGGTCGGGGACGGGGCTCGCCGGCGGCAATGGCGGCGCGTGGTGGAGGGCTACAGCAATGTCACCGTTGTCGGCTCTGGCGGCCTCGCTAAGCTCGATTCGAGCCGGTGGTGACCTAATGACCGTGCTCAAAGCAAAAACGAGCTAAGCGGGGTACCGATTAGGGTTCCCTACGTGCGCGTGCACGGCGGCACGGCCAACGCGGTGGCAACACGGGTAGCGGTCCGCCAAACTCAGGCCGAGTTTGACCGATTCATCCTAGAATTAAGATCTACATGTGCTCGTGACTCAAACGCAAAAGAAATGAGAAGAAGAGGGTTGGCATTGCGGGAACGCGCGGATGCCGGGCCATGGCGGCGCCTCCCGCAACGCTCGCGGTGGCGAGGGCGGTGCAGGCTGTACCTTGCTCGGTTCGCTTCCACTCGGGCGACGGCAAAGTGGGCATGGCGTGCCGCCACCGCAAAAGCGAGGGGAGGAAGTGAGGGCGAGATAGAGAGAGACAGAGAGAGAGAGAGAGAGAGTGAGTGAGCAAGGGAGAGAGAGCGAGAGCGAGCGGTGCTCTCCACCTCGCCCGATGGGATGCACGCGTCGGCACCGGAGCTCACGGACATGGGTGCATGGCTGTCCACGCGTCGGCGCAGCGACGACGCTAAGGGGCCTGTCACCCCTGGGCAGCCGACAGGGTAACCCCCGCTCTAATCCTCGCTATTTGCCACTAATCTAAGCCCAACTAGCCAAAAGTCACTTAAGCAAAAACGTTGTGCACAAAAAAAGATGAACATTTCATATTAATACGCTTTTTCCCCGAAACCGCCTAGATTTTTGAATTTTATGCACAAAAATAGCAATGCCATGAAACACTTAGAAAAGTCGATTTCATTTGAATTTTCAAATTCAACCCTAAGTGTTCTCACCTAAAAAGTATTTTCTAAACATTTTCATATCTTGGACCCTTAATAAAGTTTCTTGCTTATCAAGTATAGAACACTTTTTATTTTGGACTCATCAACATAAAATGATGTTAAGAAGCACTTTTGAAAAGCCCAAACAAACTACTTTACAAGGTCAATTCAAGTCAACCATATTAACCAAGCATAATTAGAGCTAAAGACCTTATGAATATTGTTCCAAAACATACCCAAAATATAACTACGATACTCTAGAGGTCAGAAAAGGTAATTACTCACAAGACCAAACATGTCATAATCATACATATCATATAAATGAAATTTATATAAAAACACCAAGGCAACCAAATGCATGATGGATGATTATGACTTAATGATGCTTATGCTCATGAAATGCAATGCAAAGATGAGCCAAACACCAGGGGTTACAGCCCTCCCCCTTATAAAACTCTCGTCCCCGAGATTTGGAAAGTGTACCATTTCTCGAAGAAGAATGGGTAGTTCTTTGCGAGATAATCCTCCGTCTCTCAAGTGGCATCACACGCCAAGGTGATTACTCCAAACCACCTTATACATCTTAGTCACTTGATTCCGTGTGACCCTTTCTTTGGTGTCTACCACTTGAACATTTCTTCTACGTAAGATAAATCCAATTTTGAATGGAGACCCACGATTTCAACCTTCTCCTGAATCCAAGACACTTCTTCAATTGAGAAACATGGAAGACAGGGAAAAACAAGTCCCAATTCAATGAAGTAAGTAAGCTTGATGAAAATTTTACTAGTAATACTTGAATTAAAAGATCAAACAAGAATAAATATAAGAAGTAATACTGAATTAAAAGATCAAACAATAATAAATATAAGAAATGATAAGGCTATACAATTAAAAGAAGCCATAATAAACTTTGGCAAAAGAAATATTTAGTTAAGTTACCATTTAAAGAGATAGTAGGAATAAGAATACCTGTAAAATTAAACTTAACTCCTACCATCACTTATAAAGTTATAGCTTTATTAGATACTTGACTGTACAAAAAATCTTATACATGATAAATATTTTGCAAGATGCCCAGAAATAGTTCACACAATAGACGAAGATAAAGCAGAAGTATCTACTGATATGTCTGGAATACAAAGACCTCATAACCAAATAGCTTATAATGTTGAAATACAAATAAATAATACAAAGTATATAATAGATGAAATTATAATAAGAGATTTATCTATGATAAATGTTGATATGTTATTAGGACTGAGATTTTTACAATATTCTATACAAACAACAATCATACATGAGCAAGGAATTACATTCGTTCCTTATCAAGATAACATTTCATATATAACAGAAGTGCAAAAAAATATAAGTTCTAATTTAGAAATTGAAGGATGTGATAATTATAAAGATAAAGAGTTAGGCAAAAATATAGAGAAATTTTATATAACAAATTCAAGTATAGAATGCATTGGTTTGTAATCACTAGCGCCAAATTGGTATAGAAACATAAAATCTAAAAAAGACATAGATAAAATAGTATAAAGATTGGAAGATATCCAAATAATTGAAGAAATACCAATGAAACATTGGGATAAGAATGGTATAGTATGCAAAATTAACATAATAAATCCAAACTATATAATTAAGACTAGTCCTATAGAAGCAACACCAAAAGACATAGAAGAATTCAAAATGTAAGTAGAAGAATTACTAAAACTAGGAGCCATAAGAGAAAGTCGAAGTCCTCATAGATCAGCAACATTTATAGTTAGAAATCATGCTGAAATAGCTAGAGAAAAAATCAAGAATGATGATTAATTTTAAAAGACTAAATGATAATATTATAGATGATGGATATAATATCCCAAATAAGAAAGAATGGATAAATAGAATACAAGGTTGTAAATATTTCTCAAAATTTGATCTAAAAAGCTGAGTTTTGGCAAGTAAAAATGGCAGAAGAATCAATAGAGTGAACTGCTTTCATATGTCCTCAAGCCATTTCGAATGGTTATTAATGCCATTACGATTAAAAAATGCCCCTGCATTATTTTTTAAAGAAAAATACAAAATATTTTTTATGACAATCAAGAATTCATACTAGTTTATATTGATGATGATATTTTAATCTTTTAAAATCTTACAATGAGCATATAGCTCATTTGAAAACATTTTATTGAAAGGTAGAACAACATGGGTTAATACTTTTTAAGAGAAAAATGGAAATATGTAAAGAAAAGATAAATCTCCTAGGCCATCAAATAGGAGACGAAAAATTCATTTGCAAGATCATATTGCAAAGAAAATTTTGCAATTTCCTAACATCATGAATGATAAGAAGACTTTGCAACAATTCTTAGGAATAGTAATAGCAAAACTAGCTGGACCATTATATGCTAAACTAAGGAAAATGGGCAAAAAACATTTTAATTCTAAAGACATAAAACTAGTAAGAATTATAACATAAAAATCAAAGATTTAAAACACTTAGAATTACCTTTAGATAACAACTATTTTATTATAAGATAGATGCATCGTAATTAGGATGGGGTGCGATACTTAAACAAAAGCCGCATAAATACTCATCGAAGTTAGAAGCAAAAATATGTTGATACGCTTCGGGTAAATATAAGTTAAAAGCAATAAACAATACGGACATATAAATTTTAGCCATTATCAATGCAATAAATGTTTTTAGATTATATCTAGGATTCAAAGAGTTCACAAAAAGAACAGATCGTGAAGTCATATGCAAATATTATAATAAAGTTAATAGTAGGAAAAGTTCAACCAAAGGCGATGGGTTTTATTTGAAGATATTATTATCGAAATGGTTATAAAGTAATATCCGAGCATATAAAAGGAAAAGATAATACCTTGCCTGATATATTTCATGATCATCGGTTTTGCAGGATTGAAGAGAGGAGTAAGTCCTAGTGGGGGAGAATGTTTTAACTTTGAACTGACAATAAGCTAAGAATATTCCCACCTAATATATATAAATTTAAGCCCGAAATCATATTGTACTAGATTAGGTACAAGAATGTATTTTGGATAATTTCTAGTTCCAATATAGTAATAAGAGAGAAGATAAAGGATATATGCTAGCAATATTAAATAGTTTGGCTGAATATTTTCACATAATCAATGGAAAGATACAACCAAAAGGTCCATCTCTCGATATCGAGAAAAAACCCATATATGTTATATATAAAGGAAAGACACCAGGAATTTATGTATCATTTGAAGAACTCATAGCTCAACAAATAGAAAAGGAGAAAGATGGAGGAGTATTATGAAAAAAAATATTTAGATATTGATCAAGCTCTCCAATACACAAGAAATATACTGGGAATAAATTATTTCTTAGAGCCAAGAAAAAAGGATTATATTAAAAATATAAAAGAACAAAAGATATGAAGGTAAATATCCTAAACATATTTCTATTTTTCTCTTAGAAAGTATTAACCTATGTTGTTCTACCTTTCAATAAAATGTTTCCAAATGAGCTATATGCTCTTTGTAATATTTTAAAAAGATAAAAATATCATCAATATAAACTAGTATGAATTCTTGATTTTCATTAAAAATATTTTGCATTTTTCTTTGAAATAATGCAGGGGCATTTTTTAATCCTCACGGCATTACTAACCATTCGAAATGGCCTTGAGGACATGTGAAAGTAGTCCACTCTATTGATTCTTCTACCATTTTTACTTACCAAATCCCAGCTTTAAGATCAAATTTTGAGAAATATTTACAACCTTGTATTCTATTTATGCATTCTTTCTTGTTTGGGATATTATATCCATCATCTATAGTATTATCATTTAATCTATTATAATTAATCACTATTTTTAATTTTCCTCTAGCTATTTCAACATGATTTTTTAACATAAATGTTGGTGATCTATGAGGACTTTGACTTTCTCTTATGGCTCCTAGTTTTAGTAATTCTTCTATATACATTTTGAATTCTTCTATGTCTTTAGGTGTTGCTTCTATAGGACTAGTCTTAATTATGTAGTTTGGATTTATTATGTTAATTTTGCATATTATATCATTCTTATCCCAATGCTTTATTGGTATTTCTTCAATTATTTGGATATTTTTCGATCTTTGTATTATTTTATCAATGTCTTTTTTAGATTTTATGTCTCTATACCAATTTGGCGCTAGTGATTGCAAACCAATGTGTTCTATACTTGAATTTATTATATAAAATTCCTCTATATTTTTGCCTAACTCTTTATCTTTATAATTATTAGATCCTTTAATTTCTAAATTAGAACTTATATTTTTTTGCACTTCTATTATATATGGAATGTTATCTTGACAAGAAACGAATGCAATTTCTTACTCATGTATGATTGTTGTTTGTACAGAATATTGTAAAAATCTTAGTCCTAATAACATATCAACATTTATCATAGATAAATCTCTTATTGTAATTTCATCTATTATATACTTTATATTATTTATTTGTATTTCAACATGTAAGCTATTTGATTATGAGCTCTTTTTATTCCGCACATATCGCTTGATATTTCGCTTTATCTTTGTCTATTGTATGAACTATTTCTAGGCATCTTGCAAAATATTTATCATGTATAATATTCTTTGTATAGTGTTGCATTTCTTAAGCGCAATCACTATAAACAAAGTTTAGAACCCATCTCTAATAACGGCGCGAGAAATGCGCCGTTGACATTCCTAAGTGAAACCACCGTGTCGGTGATCCGAACGGGATTATCAACGGTGATAGATCTTGCCAAACAAGATATTCATCCGCAAGCGCACATCTATCATTGTAGCATTTCACCCGGAAGTATTCGAGGGTATCGTTATTTATATTTTCCCAAAGGAAGGCATGGTGGAAAAGGATCTAATAGAGACATGAACAAGATAACATGACTACGTAATGGACCAATGCTTATAACAAAGGGATATAAGGGAACGGTAAAGGGATAACTTGACACACTCACTCAAGCCAAACTCAAGGATAAAGATAAATAAGGAATAAAGAAAGTCCTAAGTGGAGCATACGATTCTAGTCATGGTCACGTGCATAGAACCGCTTGATAGTCGCAACACGCATGAGCGGAGGTCGGAGTCGAGAATGAAATGGACAGGGAGACCTCCCCGAGCATCCGCCCTGAAGGAAGGCATTTACGAACTCCTACGGCACACACGAACGTGGGGGATTTCAAGGGACGGTCAAGGCTTGTCACGACCAAGCCGCCTACCCCTCAACCGTGGCATGCACTCATATTCGAAGGATACCGCATCCGGACACCACGTCCGCATACTAGGACACTACTCATGTCCCCATGGCCCCCACCCTACGGATGGATCGGAATAGAACACGAGCAAGCCCGAAGGACACAACGAAACGCCATTCAAAGACAATCCCGACACTACCCAATTATATTGCATGAATGGTTTAAGCATAAAAGTTCTATATGACGATATCACAACATAGAAACTATAGACTAGTTCATGTGTCATGATCATGTCAAGAACAACATGTTAGATCATAAGATAAATCATGAGGCATAGAAATAACATGAAGACTCTAATCCTAATGCACAACCAAGATAAGATAAGATAAGAGCAAGCAAGGCTTTGGAAGAATACCATAGAAAGATTTATTCCCGAAATCCATCTTCCAAGGAGCCAAGCCCTCCTTGGTAGCTTTGCCTAGCTCCACATCCTAAACTACTAAGAAGAGGAAGAAGAAGAAGTAGAAGAAGAAGAAGAAGAAAGGGAAAAGAAGAAGAAGAAGAAGAAGAAGAAGAAGAAGAGAGGCTACATTGTGAGGTGTGTGTTACAAAGGAGGGAGTGCCCATCTATTTATAAGACTTTCACCATGGGATCCTCTCTTGGCTAAGCCATTTGGTACTAATCCCGCACCGTCTTCTGGGCAAGCAAACACCGCCTCCAGACTTTTCAGGTCGAGATGGGCCGCCAGGACGAAGATGGGCCGATTTGGCCTCCGGGAGGGTGCGCGCGCACCACTTGGTGCGCCCGCACCAATATTTTGTCCATTTGGCCTGAAACTTCGCATGAGCACGTGGGCCTCGGAGTTAGCTTCGTTTCGAGTATTCGTTCAATAAAATCCGATTCGTATGAGAAAGTTATGCCCAAAATATTGAACCCATGTCCTGCGGCCCGTTTATCATTTCATGTTGGACTCGGGCCTCGACCTCTTGGGCTTGTGCTTGGATATTGATATTTTATGGACTTTTCTCCCTTGGGCTTGATGTTCTCGTGAATGCGCTTTCCGGGAGGCGCCTTTTTGGTGCCTTTTTCCACTTGGTTTTTATATAAATCCCGCAAAACATTATTTGGCACTACAAGTGGAATTATGTCAATAATAAATGTATATGTGTGGAGTAAGGTATAGTTTCACCCCTTATTGGTAGAATGTTGACGTTAAAAATATGTCGTTGGTGACCGTCAACAAACTCCCCTAAGCTTACCCTTTGCGCGTCCTCGAGCAAAGATAAGTACTTGGTTGTTGATCGAGAGTTGCTACTATGCCGATTATGTTTCACAAGTGCCGGGGTTATAATAAGATTTTCTACTAGAGTTTGAATAAAATGGCATGCCATTGCTCACCCTTTATTACCTTTCATCGTAAGGGGGCTTTTAGCTTTTCTCAAAGCCTTGGGCGGTTGCGGATAGAACGGTTATAACAGAAATACTTTTCATTCATCCTTTTGATCATCTTTCTCATCCGGGATTTATTTATTTAAGTTCTATTTTGTTTTTCGAGAAAGTATGGGCTTTATTGCTATATATATATTTTTTTTTTTGGAGAGGTGGGCTCTCGCTCCTCTAGACTTTGTCTTTTTATTTCCTCTCTTTTTTTTTTTTTTTTTTTTTTTTTTGGAGATGTGGGCTCTACTCGCCCCCGGACACATGTCCATTTTTCATCTCTCTCTCTTTTTTTTAGCATAACTCATATCATTTCTCTTCTTTTTTTTTAATTTAGATTCCCTGATGTCAAGTTTCTCTTTTTGGATGAAGTCATAGCAAATCTATTTGTACCATATCATACTTGGCAACAACTTAGACTAGATAGAGCTTATGCAACCCACATGAATCAGGTTTTTTTCGGATGAGTTTTTAGACTTAGCCACTAAACTCAAACTTTTAGAGAAATTCAAATTATAAACTAGGCACAGGTAAATCATAAGACAGAGCAACTATTCATCATTTCAACAAGGGGGTAGAACTAAACATTTCTACATCACATATATATGGAGTTGAATAAATCTCCTCTCTCTTTTTCTTCTTCTTTTTTTTTTTTTATTCTCATACCTCATCATTCATATAAGATAAGAAAATAACTGAATGGAATGTGAGATACGAAGTTACCTTTGTGGGAGTCCTCCCCAAGCTAGCTTTTGACTTACCTTCGGTTTATGAACGTTGCTAGCTTGTGAACGCTATGAATGGATCTTTGATTAACATCGCCTTTTAAAGCGTGCCAGAGACTCCCCCAAGTTGGTCTTGTGATGATCTTGGAAGAGCGGCACAACCATTCTTGGGGTTTCAAAGGTTTTTTTTTTATTATTATTATTTTATCACTATCATTATTTATTATTTTTTTTTTTGGTTCACCAAACAACTTCCGATCTCCATTGTCATCTCTTGGACTTACCCCCTCATGATGTTGATAAATTCTGCAGGGGTTAGTCCATATGGTCGACCAAATTCTACACTAGCAGCTCTGATTCAATAATCAAACTCGACTCCATGTCTAATTTGATTAGGGTAGACTTTTGACCTAAGCACCATGCTTAATTCAAAACGCCTATGGAAGTATGATCATTCGAATAACCAAAACTTCCAAACCAAAACATGCCAACATAGAAAAAGGACGCATGAAATGAAAACAAGATTCATCCAATGGAGAAAAAGGCATTGCAAGGTGAACGAAATGATTATAGTTTTTTTTTTATAGAAGAATTTATTTTATTTATAAAGATTTTTTTTAGATTTTATATAATAATTTTTTTTTAATTTTTGATAATAAAATATTTTATAAAACATTTTTTTAAATATACCCCATTTTTTTTTTTTTGAAATATACCCCATTTTTGTTTTCTTTTGAAATATACCCCATTTTTTTTTGAAAATATTTATTTTTAGATTTTTGTGTAGTAAATATTTTTGTTTATTTTGATAATAAAATATTTTATAAAACACTTTTTTTTTTCTCGAAGGTAATGGACAGAGGATGAGAGTGTAGGTTTCACATTACCATGTTTTTTTTTTTTGGTCCTCCCCAAGCTAGCTCAAAGCCCATTGGATCGTGGGTTTTTACCCCCGTGCTTTTGGCTTTTCCTGCATGGTTAGTATATGGTAGATTCACGAGTGGATTTACCATCCTTCGTGATTACCAAATTTTGAAACATATGCAGGAAGGAGCAAAAGAGCAGCTTGTTTTTTTTTTCAAAGACTTTTATCTTAGGATTTTATTATCAAGGGAGAACACATAAAAATTTCACCAAACTTTTCATACTCAAACAAGACTAAGATAAAGATGCAATGTAAGTCTAGCCTTGCTTTATCCCCATCAAAGAGTAATTCTACTGTTTGTGATGTCAGCCCTAGGTTCATTAATCAAATATCAACTCCATGTGAAATTTTGATTAAAGAAGACCATTTTAACCCAAGCACCATGCTTGATTTAAAGACCTATGGATGTATCGCATGAGCGCCATGCAAACACATCCAAACCCGCATCATATTTCATAAACAAAGAAAACATGATTTTTATGGAGATAAGTATGAGTAAAAAGAATTGGTGAATTATTACCCTTGTATACCTGAGTGTGTGTGTACCATCCGCGCATGAAGGAAAGAACGTTGAGACTCCCCGCGGTGGTAGCTTGATGATCCATCTCTCGGGCGGGCCACAAGGCTTAGGTGATACACACATGTAGTGTATATGGACCATGGGCCTTAGTGGTCACAAAGGTGTAAAGGAGGATGTTCCTCCTTTCCTTTACCCTTTTTTTTTATTATTCTCTCTTTTTTTTTGGACCCTTGCATACCTGAGTGTACTTGACCGACAACTTGAGGATAGAGTTCATAATTGCTTTGCATCGGTAGCGTGATGATATTGGTTTGGTTATGACTTCCTCACACCGGAGTAGAGGGAGGCATACCCCGAACTCACTCGGGTGCAACACAGTCTTGGGAGAGAAAGATCCCTTCTTGCTTACATGGGAGCAATGTCGGGTGGAGTCGTGCCTTTATGGGGCCAACCCGCTCCTCTCTCCTCTTATTTCTTTTTTTTTTTTGCTTTCTTTTTTTTTTTTATATATATATTTTTTTCAACTCCTTTTTTTTTTTTTTTTTTTTATAGCAAGGGGAGGCTAATCTCTTATTTATCTCTCTCTCTCTCTTTTTTTTCTTCTCTTTTTTTACTTCTCTTTTTTTTATCCCCCCTTGTACGTGGAACTTGATATTATCACCGTCCTCCCTCTCACACTTGGACTTTTCGTAAAAAGTCAAATGTGCAAAGTCGTGGTCTCCTTTTGAGTGTGTTCCTCCGCCCAAGAACATCAAAGTTTTCTTGTTGATGTAGCCCCCATGTTTCCAAGCGTCGCGTGCCCCCCTTTGTTCTTCTTAGTCTTCACCTGAAATGGTTAGCGACAAGAATACCCAAAGGTGCATACTAACCTGATAACATGTCCTTGCTTTTTATTTATAAGATTTTTTTTCTTTTATAAGAGTTTTTTTTTATATATAAAAAGTTTTTTTTCTTTAGATAAGCCTAAGATGAACAAAGATCACTACACATGCATATTATCGGGAACATGTCCTAATAGATCATCCCTTTAACCAACGCCTTCCCTAAGAACGGCGCCCGAAATGCTTGTTGCATTTCTTAAGTGTAATCACTAGAAACAAGGTTTAGAACCCATCTCTAATAACGGCGCCAGAAATGCACCGTTGACATTCTCAAGTGAAACCACCGTGTCGGTGATCCGAACGGGATTATCAACGGTGATAGATCTTGCCAAACAAGATATTCATCCGCAAGCGCACGGATCTATCATTGTAGCATTTCACCCGAAGTATTCGTGGTATCGTTATTTATATTTTCCCAAAAGGAAGGCATGGTGGAAAAGGATCTAATAGAGACATGAACAAGATAACATGACTACGTAATGGACCAATGCTTATAACAGGGATATAAGGGAACGGTAAAGGGATAACTTGACACACTCACTCAAGCCAAACTCAAGGATAAAGATAAATAAGGAATAAAGAAAGTCCTAAGTGGAGCATACAGATTCTAGTCATGGTCAGCATAGAACCGCTTGATAGTCGGGCAACACGCATGAGCAGGAGGTCGGAGCCGAGAATGAAATGGATGGGAGACCTCCCGGAGCATCCGCCCGAAGGAAGGCATTTACGAACTCCTACGGCACACACACGAACGTGGGGGATTTCAAGGGGCGGTCAAGGCTTGTCACGACCAAGCCGCCTACCCCCTCAACCGTGGCATGCACTCATATTCGAAGGATACCGCATCCGGACACCACGTCCGCATACTAGGACACTACTCATGTCCCCATGGCCCCCACCCCTACGGATGGACGGAATAGAACACGAGCAAGCCCGGCGACACAACGAATCGCCATTCAAAGACAATCCCGACACTACCCAATTATATTGCATGAATGGTTTAAGCATAAAGTTCTATATGACGATATCACAACATAGAAACTATAGACTAGTTCATGTGTCATGATCATGTCAAGAACAACATGTTAGATCATAAGATAAATCATGAGGCATAGAAATAACATGAAGACTCTAATCCTAATGCACAACCAAGATAAGATAAGATAAGAGCAAGGCTTTGGAAGAATACCATAGAAAGATTTATTCCCGAAATCCATCTTCCAAGGAGCCAAGCCCTCCTTGGTAGCTTTGCCTAGCTCCACATCCTAAACTACTAAGAAGAGGAAGAAGAAGAAGTAGAAGAAGAAGAAGAAGAAAGGGAAAAGAAGAAGAAGAAGAAGAAGAAGAAGAAGAAGAAGAGAGGCTACATTGTGAGGTGTGTGTTACAAAGGAGGGAGTGCCCATCTATTTATAAGACTTTCACCATGGGATCCTCTCTTGGCTAAGCCATTTGGTACTAATCCCGCACCGTCTTCTGGGCAAGCAAACACCGCCTCCTGCACTTTTCGTGGTCGAGATGGGCCGCCAGACGAAGATGGGCCGATTTGGCCTCGGGGAGGGTGCGCTACACCACTTGGTGCGCCCGCACCAATATTTTGTCCATTTGGCCTGAAACTTCGCATGAGCACGTGGGCCTCGGAGTTAGCTTCGTTTCGAGTATTCGCTCACTGAAATCCGATTTCGTATGAGAAAGTTATGCCCAAAATATTGAACCCATGTCCTCGCGGCCCGTTTATCATTTCATGTTGGACTCGGGCCTCGACCTCTTGGGCTTGTGCTTGATATTGATATTTTATGGACTTTTTCTCCCTTGGGCTTGATGTTCTCGTGAATGCGCTTTCCGGGAGGCGCCTTTTGGTGCCTTTTCCACTTGGTTTTTATATAAATCCCGCAAAACATTATTTGGCACTACAAGTGGAATTATGTCAATAATAAATGTATATGTGTGGAGTAAGGTATAGTTTCACCCCCTTATTGGTAGAATGTTGACGTTAAAAATATGTCGTTGGTGACCGGCCAACATATAGCTAGTATCTAACAATGCTATTATTTTATCGAGTGATGGTAGGAGTTAAGTTTAATTTTACAGTATTTTTATTCCTACTATCTCTTTAAATGGTAACTTAACTATATATTTGTTATTAAAGTTTATTATGGCTTTTTTAATTACATAGCCTTATCATTTTTCTATTTATTACTATTTGATCTTTTAACTCAAGATTACTAATAAAATTTTCTTCGATCTTACTTACTTCATTGAATTCTATCTTAATTTTTAGCTCTTCTAATTCTACTTCTAAATTATTTATTCTATTTTCTAAATTTCGACTCTACTCGCTAATAATCTATCTTCTCGGTTCTAGCTCTATCTCTTATCTCCATTGCTGATTATTTAATTTTAAGCATGAAACGATGCTTGCTTTAAGCATTTACTAAATGTGGATCTATTTTCTTGACTAGGGTAGTATATACGTAAAAATACATTTTATATTATAGTCACGTTTTCCTTTTATCCAATCATGCACATAACTTTCTTGATCCATTAATTCAATTTTTTTCTTCTATAGAGCTATTAATGTTATTATTTATTATATCTAATCCTTCCATAGCATTATCTAGATTACATAATTCTTCATCACCTAAGGAGTCTATAAAATCTTAATAACTTTGAGAATTATTCTGTTCTTCTTCTTCACAACTTTCTAAAAATTGTTGACTACTTTCCATATGCTCTTCTTCATCTATGGAATATTCAATATTATTACGCACACAACATCTTTAGCTTTATAATTCTCTTTGTTTTTCTTATTCAACTCAATGTCTTGTTTCTTTATTACAACCGGTATTTTAGAATATTTATTTTCTAATTATTTTTCCTCCTTAATTTTTTAAGACTATATATTTTTGTCTAAAAAATATTTCTTTTTCTCTTAGGCTCCGTTTGGATGTAGATATTAAGCCATTGGAATTGAATTGGGTTTTATTACCAAATCGAAGTAGCGTTGGAAATGGGTTGCAAAACCAATTCTATTGTTTGGATGCATATGGTATTACCGCTTGGAATCTTGTAAATTCACAAATATCGATTCCTGTTTGGATGTCATATGGAATTGGCAAATGCATATTCTCCACCGCACCGCAACCCAGCCCTCACACCGCTCCCCCATCGCCGGGCGGCAGCTATGCGGACCACAACCATGGTGGAGCTGAGAAGGAGCACCCATTGCCATAGGCCCCGGCGGAGCTAAGGAAACTCCCTTGCTTTAGGCCCTTGCGGTCTGAGGGTCCACCGCGACGAAAAAGGGAGCGCCACTGGGGGGAGCAAAGGTGATGGAGGAGAAGAGAGCTTGACGGCGTTGAGGAGGAGCGGGCGGGGAAGATGGGGCGACGCATGCGGTGAAGGAGCCGCCGAGCCGGGGAAGATGGGGCGGCCGCCACTAATGAAGTAGCCGGGTGTTCGTCGTTTGCCGCCGTCTTTGGGGTGTTCGGGCGTTGGGGATGAACTGCAGTAGCCCCGCTAGGGAAGGAGGGTGGCCGGAAAGCTGGGCACGACGGCGGCGTCGGGGGTAGGAGTGGCGATGCTCGTGCCTGGGCCACGGCGTTGAGGGTCCGCCTCGAAGGGGGGAACGCCCACCCCGGCCGCCGGCTGCCAGGGAGTTGCCCCACGCCGAGGGTCGCCGCGTAGGGAGCACCGCTCTGGCCGCCGTCTTTGCTTGTTGGGAGCTCTGCGCTCCCGCACTCCCGAGCTCATAAGGTTTGGGGCGCGAGCCCAATTCCAACCAATACATGTGAGGCTCGGTGATCGGGAGAGGCCACTTAGTTACGCCAATCAATACCAAGGCATTGGAGTTATAATTCCGCATATCAATACCAAGGACATCCAAACAGCAGAATTCACGAATGCTAATTCCAATTCCCAATTCTAGGCTCCAATATCGACATCCGAACAGGGCGTTATAGTATTCCCCTCACATGTTATAAATGTAAAGTATTCATCGAAGTTTTTGCTTAACTTTTTCTCATAATATTAAATTTTCCATAATGAAAAATATTCGACCGTACTAACAATATTACAAACTTCACTAATTTTAATAAATCTCTTAAATTCAAATTTTATTAACCGGGCTCATACAACATAGAAAGCACGGGGAAAACATAGAAATTTAAACTCTTTCAAACATAGATTCAAAATTCAAATTTTAAATTCATGAGTTACTATTCACAATACTATTCAAATTATGCGGCTACTATTCAAATTTGTGGCACTATTCAAAATACTTGGGCACTATTTAAATTTGAAATATGAATAGTGCACGGTCACTTCACCTGAGTGGCTCTAGCAACCAAATTTATTTACTATTTAGGTACTAGGCAAGGCACTTCGGGCGTGAGTGGTGGATGGTGTATGCAGGATGAGAGCGTGATTATTACGAACGTGCGTGATTAATGAATATGTGCGAAAGTGCGCAATTAGCAAATATGTGTATGTGGAAATAATAATTTTCGTGATCTTTTTGCAGGCTGGGCGAGACCAAAGTTTCAAATGGTCGTATGACTATGCTCGTGTCAGTCCCTACTTGGTACTCACCGAGTCTAATACCATCAACACCGGTCTAATATCGATAGATAACAAAATAAACTCATAAATATATAAGTTTATAGTAGATGATATCTCAATTCCATGCTTAAATTCACAACATACCTAATGAAAATATGAAATTGGTAAGAAAGATGCTCCAATGATTGTGCAAATCACCAACAACCCCGGATGTTTATGATTTTAAAAGGGCTCCGCTTCTGCCCCCAAGCTCCCCCAACTAGTGACTCGGGGGGGGTGACCCATCGGCACCACTAGGCCACCCCCTCCCCTTCGTCCCTCCCGGCCACCGCCACCGCCGTCCGGCGTGCATTGGCGGGCGGTCCACGGCGGCGCCCGAAAAAGGGAAGTCGTCCGCAGCCTCCCCTACCTCCCCCTTTCACCACCGCTCCTCTTCCCCACAACCCGCATTTTCGGGCGCCGCTGCTGTGGTTCGAGGCCGCCCGGGCCGGATTTGGCATCATCAACCTCGTGACCTCCTCGCATCGTGGTTTTTCGATGGCCGCCGGCGGCTGCCTCGCCGGTCGGTGACAGCGGCGGATCTATCCGGCAAGGGCCGGATCCGGCGCGGCCACCAGGTCTGTGGGTCGGATCTGTCCCGGCTATGGCCACGGCGGGCGCTCACCACCGGTCGACGGGCGGCGGCCGACGGGCTGCCCGGGCGGCCGGATCCGCCCGGCTTCGGGCTGGATCTGCGCGCCCGGGGGGTGTGGCTAGCGAGGTCCGGCAGGCCATGGCAGGGGCCAGAGCCGTGGTCGGCCTACCGCCCACCAACGGAGCGAGGTCTGGCGGCTGGGGGTTGAGATAGCAATGGGGACCCGATCTCCGATTTCCCAGCGGGAAATTCTTCCATTAGGGAAGGGAATGAGACTAAATTTATCCCCATTGGGATCTTAACAAATCTTTTAAGCTTAGTTAGCCCATAATTGGACAATATTTGTCAAATACAAACGAAAGTGCTAGAGGAGTTCGAGTTGAAAAAATTTGCAATCTAATCAAGCCCCAATCCCGAGGATTCTTCACTCAGAAAACGCAGGAAAGAAAAAAAATGCACAGCTCTTGTTTTCGCGGAGGTCCGAGACAAATCCGGTGGGCCACGGTGCCACAGCGCGATTGACCGACCACCGTGACGCCGCATGGCCGCCACAGCGGAACATGGCGAGCGTGGCCGGCATCACGGCCGCTTGCACGGCGAGCGACAGGAGGCGCGCGCCGGCGCACTGCTGGCGGTGGCGCGGGACGGAGCGGATGGGCCGCTGGAGGTGGGAGACGGAGCGGAGGCGGCGCTGTACTGAAACAACCCACTCGTGTCCACAACCTTCTGGCTGCAGTAGCTGCTGTTCCGTGAATCAGTTGGCAGCACCACCTTCTGTTTCCTACTGAAACCGTTGCTGCCTTGACCCAAGGACTCAGCTGCGCCAGCGTCCATGGCGGCGGCTGCTGTCATCATCCGTTTCCTCTTGTTCACACCGTTGACCGTTGTCATAGTTATTAGCGACGACATAATCTGAACATTCCGCGCTTGTGTGTGGCAGATTTAAGTAGCTGTTAGCCAACTTCTTGTTGTAGTTGTAGTTGTTGTTATAGTTGTTTAGTGCTTGGTGTGTTTGATGTGTGATTGTTGGGTAGATCAGAGTAGGGTTCTGCTGTGGCAGAGCTTCGCTGCAATCAGCTGGGCCGTCGAGGATCTGTGACAGCGCCGAGTAGTCGATGCTGTTGAGCAGGTCGGTGAGCGAGCACGACTTGGTCATCGTCAACCTCTGATGATGGAACTGGAACTGGTCCTGCTCGTGCTCGTGCTCAACAGATTCTGACTTTGGGGATTCTTGCTCTACGGTGGAAGATCCCTCCTGCTGCTCCTGATCCGACGACGACAACTGGAAGTCGTTGCTCTTCTTGTGGATCCTGCACAGCACCCAGTCGTCCAGCTGAAAAAAAAAAAAAATCATGTCAGGGTCAGCAGCCGTACGTGCGAGTAACTGCAAACCAAGCTAGCAAGATTCAGAGCGAGCCTCACAGACGCACCCTCATGGATGATCCTGCTCTGCGTTTCGGCGCAGCGTTCTTGTCGTCAGCGGAGGCGGCGGTGACGAGGCGGTACTCGTGCATGGTCCAGTCGGTCTTGACGCCCTAGGGCGGCCGGCCGCCGTAGAAGACGAGCGCCTTCTTGACGCCGATGTGTGCGCCGGTGGGCGTGGACACGATGGCCTTGTCTTTTTTTAGATTACACAAAGACAACGCAGACGCCAACACGCACGCACACTCACCCTTATGAACACACGCACGCAAACCCTACCCCTATGAGCACCTTCCTCGAAGGACTGAGCCGGGCAAATCTTGAAGTTCCGAAGTCACCACCGGCGCCGCTATCGACGGGGACGTCGCCACCACTTAATGCACAGCGCCGAAAAATCCTCGAATAAATCCGGGATAAAGTGTCGCACCCAGAATTTGAACCCTGGGTGGGAGCCCCAACCAATGGCCTTTGCCATTGCGCTGTGGGGTGGCCTTCCAGTACCCGGACCCAGGGGTACTTTCGGTCCCGTGGACTGAAGAAGTACCACTCCCTTATCCAGTGGTTGCTTTTCGAGTACCACTCGCTCTCGACGAACAAAGCCTTGGCGATTGCTTCTAAGTTTGGGTTGCAGAGAGGTAGATCGATCATCTAGGAAAGCAAAGTAATTAACAATATATATACAGCTTCATTGTTTGTATTATCTTCTTGTCCTGCAGGTACCGACGACTGATTATATGGTGTGCATATGAAAGAGCTAGCCGCAAGCTAAGCATAAACAAATCGCTGTCTCAAACGAGGAGACTTTCAGAACCAAATGGGGGAGGATCAACCAAACCCTACATAGGGCTTATCTATAAGCTCTCAGCTCCATGCATGTCATCTATGTGGACCATCAATAACCACGCATGCTTATATTATATGTTATATATATAAGTAAACAACAAGTGGTATTCCCAGCAACGTGCGCCGCCGCCGTCGTTGTCTTCCCGGCGTGCCTTCTGCCATTAGAATATCACTGTCTCCGGTGATGACGTTTTGCCATAGGATTGGTCCACTTAAGCATATATGCACGCACGCATGGATGTTGATCTTTGCGTGTGACCAGTCTACATGCATGCTATGCAAGTAATCGTGGACTCTCGGGCCGGATTTAAACTGGCCGGTTTATTTGTCGTATTTGTTTCTTGGACATTGGTTTCATCAGTGACAAAAAACTAAATCAGCGAGAACATCATCTGTGATGTGGAATTACTCCTATTACTATATATTCTGTACATCAATGTAAGGCAGTAGATTTTTCAATCGAAATTGATGCATACTGTTTAATTATTTACTGTATGTATGTAGATCGAAATTAGTCAGACTAAATTCATGCATGTGTACTATATAATATTCATGCATGCTTACTGTATAAAAATTGGGCCAATAGATTTGATTGGTACCCATAAAATACTTTTAACATGATGTTGATTTATTTCATAACAATTGACAATTAAACTTGTGCGAAAAGCACGGGCACGGTTGCCCAAGACGGCAGACGCTTTTTGGCCCGACACGGCCCGGCCCGGCCCGAAAAACGGGCTCGGGCGGCCCGTGCCCGGTGTGGGCCGTGCCTGGCCGACCCCAAGGCACGCGGGCCAGCCGCACGGCCCGGTCCAAGGTTGTCTCCTCGAAAAAAAAAAAACAGCAGCTATTTAATCAAGATGTATGAAAAAAAAGCACCGTGCCACCGCCCATGAGCTATCTCCTCAAAAAAAAAAGAAAAAACAGCCCACGGCCAAAAGGCCACCGATCCACAGCCATCAGCAAAAAGAAAAAGAGAAAAACACTGTTGAGCCGCATTTTTCGGGCGGCCCGCACGAAAAATCGGCCCACGGGCGCGCGTTCGGGCCGACCCCTCGCACGGCACTGTTCAGGCACGCCCGATGGCCCGGGGCCGACCAGGGCCCGTGCCGGGCGGGCCGGGCCGGCACGCTGCACATGTATATTGACAATACATTTTAAGAAACAATAGGTCAAAGTCTACTCTGCGTGCAACACAACTATTCCACACATTTCCACCATTACGTTGAATGGTGCACGTCAAGAGATAGCCTAGCATCAACGGCACACACAAGCTAGGACAAGGTCGATGCACTGACCACGTAGTACGTTTTACACTGATCCATACGTAGCCACAACGGGACAAGCAGGTAGCAACAACCAACAAAGGTATATTCCAATAGAACAACGTACAGCTATGGATCGGATTGTTCACTCATCTAACTGGGGATAAGGCATACCAATTAATTAAGCAGCACATGCAGAATACAAATTAAATACTGCTATATATAATTAATTGTATATAGTACAAGAAACGTGGTCATCGTTCATTGATCCACAGGTGCATTAAGTCGTACACCTCCTAATTTACAATAAAAATATATTTTACACTAAAAAAAAAAAAAGGGGAAATAAAATACTCAAGAGAAACTCAATTTGAATTGTGCGTACGTTCCGGTCACAAGCAACAAGCAAACAATCCAGTTCTTCCTCTCTGTGGATCTCCTCATCTCCAGTTGTCCACAGACGAGCAAATTCACCCCTTCGATCGGCTCTCTCAGTTTTGAACACGGAAAAAAAAACTCATGTTCCCTGCGTTTCTCTCATGCGAAATTAAAACTGCTGTGAAATTCTTATGAAATTCCTGCGTTTGAAACAGGCCAGCTACTACTGCATCTCCAGGAATGGGTAGCTCAGCAGGCTGCTGTACTGAAACAACCCACTCGTGTCCACAACCTGCTGGTTGCAGTAGCTGCTGTTCCTCGAATCGCTTGTCTTCAGTTTCCTACTGAAACCGTAGCTGCCATCACCATCGAAGGACACGGCGCCGGCGTCGTTCATGGCGGATGTCATCATCATCCGTTTTCTCTTGTTCACATTCACACCACTGTTGCAGTTATTAGCAACGATATAATCAGCTGATGAACGTGCTGCTGCGTTTGAGTGCGGCGGCAGATTTATCATCAATTGGTTGTTGTTCAAGTTGTGGTTATAGTTGAGTGCTTGGTGTGTTTGTGTTGTTGTTATCATGGTTGGGTAGATTAGAGCTGGAGGGTTCAGCTGTGGCAGATCAGCTTCGATGCCATCAGCTGGCCCGTCGAGGATCTGCGACAGCGCCGTGTAGTCGATGCTGTTGAGCAGGTCGGTGAGTGAGCACGACTTGGTCATCGCCAACCTCTGATGATGGAACTGGAACTGGTCCTGCTCGTGTTCTTGCTCAACAGTTTCTGACTTTGGGGATTCTTGCTCCACGGTGGAAGATCCCTCCTGCTGCTCCTGATCCGACGACGACAACTGGAAGTCGTTGCTCTTCTTGTGGATCCTGCACAGCACCCAGTCGTCCAGCTGAAGATCCAAGAAAAAGAACCATGTCAGGAAGCCGTGCAAGAAACTGCAAACCAAGCTGAAGATCGAGTCTGAAACACGCACGCACCCTCATGGATGATCCTGGTCTGCGTCTGGGCGCAGCGTTCTTGTCGTCAGCGGCGGCGGCGGCGGCAGTGACGAGGCGGTACTCGTGCATGATCCAGTCGGTCTTGACGCCCTTGGGCGGCCGGCCGCCGTAGAAGACGAGGGCCTTCTTGACGCCGATGTGTGCGCCGGTGGGCGTGGACACGATGGCCTTGTCGGTGCCGGTGGCCTTCCAGTACCCGGACCCGGCGGCGCGGTTGGGTCGCGCGCCGTTGGGGTACTTTCGGTCCCGTGGACTGAAGAAGTACCACTCGCTCTCGCCGAACAAAGCCTTGGCTGAAAACATAGTTGATCAATCTTGTCAGATTATAAAACTATGCTGATCGATGGAGATCATGGCGGATGGATGGATGGAGATGGATGGTTTGGACTGGTTGGTTGGGCATGTAATTACCGGGGAGATCCCAGGGGTTGCACTGGTAGATGTTGACCTCGGCGATGATGGGGACAGGGCAAGGGATGGAGTTGGCCTGGTTCATGAGGTAGTGGACGATGAGTTCCTCGTCCGTGGGGTGGAAACGGAAACCGGCTGGTAGGTTTAGGTTTGGAACCACTCTGATGCTACTGCTGCTGATGCTAAGTCTAGTAGGGCTCGCCATGGCCGCCATGGAAACAATTAACAATGATCTGTTGACTACTGCAACTAGAGAGAGAGAGAGATTAGCTAGAGAGAGAGAGTCTCAAGGAAGGAGATGAGAGACTAGCAAGAGTCTTGAAATTTTTGAGATGGAGGGACTGGGGGTCCGTTTTATAGACGCTCATCGATCAGCTCGCGGTAGATGAGCGAGCGCGGTAGGTGTGTGGGGATTGGCACGACGACGTCGTGCAGGGGCAGAAGGGACAAGTGGCACCGGCCAGGCGTCGATAGCCCATCCTGGTACGGGACCGGCACCTGGTTTCACACGTAAACAATGGCGATCAAGTAGTGATTTCACAGTAACCTGATCAGATTACTCGTCAGAATAGTATTATACGGTGGCGTCAAACACGGGGTGATAGAATGGGGTGCTGGTGAGTGACGGGTTTGCCCTTGGGCCCATGGTTATCGGCGTGGATCCACGTAGGACATGAGAGGGGGAAGAACGTGCAGTGGATAACCCAAGGCACAAAAATGGTATTTTTGGTTGACAGGGACGATAAGGTGAAGACGACGACGACAACGACGATGAGGAAGAGGCCGGGCATCTTCCGCGCCGGCCGGCCGGCCGGCTGGACACGTGTCGAGCGGCCCTGCACGCCAATTATATGCGCCATGGGTTTCGCAGCCAGCTTGGGTGGATCAAAATATTCGTATAACACTTTTCGGTTAAATTGTGCAACTAGTTTTTTTGTTTACCTATATTTAATGCTTCATGCATGCAACAAGAGACTTGATGTGTGTAGCATTTTTTGGGTCACTTTTCGTGAACTAAACAGGCTCGTTAGGAGGGAGTGTAGCTGTGGGGCCATGGGGTGGGGTTAGGTGATGGGACCCACCTTGTGGAAACCATGCATGCATGGCCTAGCCTCGTATGTTTTCTTGTATAAAAAGAAACTATCATCATTTTGGTTTGGGCCATTCACATCTTCATCCATATGCTTGTTTAGTATAATTTCGTTGTTTGTATGTAAGTCATTCGTCATCAGGAGAAAATTAGGACCCAGTGCCTGAATATATTGAAAGAGTCTCTCTTCATTGAATGGTTCCTGATTTCTTCCAATAGGGAAGATCCACATGGGGAAAGGTGGTTAATTGACCTTAAAGTAGATATTCCACTAAACTACTCGTTGTTAGTGCAACTCCAACAACTTGGCTAAAATTAATAACCAAATTTAATAATTTAGCTAGTCGTAAAATAGAAAACTTCTTAAAGAAAAAAGTAACCTTGCTATTTTTACAAAGTCAGATAGCAAACACTCATGGTTGGCTATATATGACCACCGAAAATTAAGAGATAGTCAGCTTCTTATTTTACAAAATTAAATAGCTCATCTGTTGAATACACATTTTGGCTATACAAATTCTAAAATGGTCTCCACAACAATAATTGTTAAGCTGTTGGAGTTGCTCGTAGTCGGTAGATTGAAAAAATGCAAATTTATATAAACATGTTTATATCCATGAAAAAAATCGCGGGCTATCGAATTTAGCGGGAGGTTGGCCAAAACGCAATAGCGCCGCTATTAGCGCGCTATTTGGCATCGCGACAGTGTTTTCGGCCGCTATTAGCGCGCTATTTCGGCGCTATAGCGCTCTATTTTTTTCGTGGGTTTATATCATGAACAATGAGTGAAGGACCCATCCTAGATTTTAGGCGGGGATTGCTCGAATGCATGGAAAACTAGTAGGAACCTGGTTGGATCACTTGACTAAACTTTAGCCTAATTCAAAGTTTCAAACGGTCGATCGGTTCACTAATTCTTTAGTTGGACCAAACTAGTTGTTCGTCAGCTAGCCTAGCCTTCGTCAGTAGTCCATGTATCTAAATATCCTAGGACTGAACTTTAGTAGTAGTTGCCCAAAGTTTATTCGCCTAATTTTAGTCTCTCTTTTTTGTGACTCACCTAACTTTAGTCGATGGACTAACAATTTTAGTCTAGACGATCCAGCAAACAAACCTTTAAAAACAATGACAAAAACATTTAAGAGCATCTCCAACAGTGCCCAAAATCCATTCCCAATCTAGTTTTTTTTTTTTTTTTGGAAAAATGACAAAAAGCTCCTCTCCAACAGTACCCAAAAATCCTTTCCAACTTATTGGCACTTGAAAAACATCGGTGCTTGCGTGTATAAATGCGTGTAATCCCGTCGCCAGTATCCCGCGCCTATCCCCCTTCGCGCCTGCAGTTTCATGCGCACTCTTGGCCAATTAGAGGTGGAAGGGGAGAAAACCAATAGAGTATGAAAGGGTTCCAGATATAAATGTACAAGATAGAAAGAATATATAAAATTAGTTACAATAATTTAGAAATAGTTTAGGATTCCTGATGTAAACTTGTGTTCTATGTTTTAGGAGTGAATTATTGGAAACTGTTGGAGATGGACTTTTTTTTTTCTCCTAATACATTTTTAGTAGTTTAAATATGGACTTTTTAGGTGTAAAATTTTGGATACTCTTGGAGATGCTAAGGCAATATTGTTGTTATCACCACATTTTGGATGGCGGGGTTGTCAGAATTTACAACCACACAATTTTTTTTGGGGAGTTGGAATGGACATGCCATATATATAGAAAGAAAGAATTGAGATAGCCATGTGGTTGACAACACAGAGGGAAGGGTAGCTCACCACAAAAATGGCAACCATCCCTCAAAAATCAAATTGGCAACCGTTCATGGGCTAGCTCTAGCATCAACTCGAGTTGACCAACAAACCTTAACTAGCTTGCCCAGTTGCCCTTATATATATTGTTGACAATCTCAAACAATGCTTCAAAATACTTTGCACGAGTGGCTTGATACGACATGCGTGATGCGTGGCCGTCGCCGATGGAGCCTTCCACGGAAAAAGCACCGCCGTCGCCGTCGCATCCGTTGCCGTGCAAGGACAAGCTACAGCCTCACTGTAGATTGCTGCCTCGATCATCATCTTCTGGGTGCACCGAGATACAGTGCCACCTGTGCCTCTCGTCGTTGGCTGCGTCTGCGACAAGCAATATCGATCGATGATGGTCACTGCAGACTAGCAGCTGAAGAAACCAATTATTGTTTGGCCATTCATTGGCCACCCTTTTTGCTAGGACAGTGACATCCATGCCTATCGGCATATCCAGGAAGCAAAGGGTATATGCATGTGAACCTAATTTGCTGATCATCCAAAGTGGCAGCTGGCAGCCCATATACCATGAACACTAACGGCACCATACTAACTATATATGGATTTTTTACCATATATTGTTGTATTAAAATAAGGAGAATGCTTTGTGCAAGCTTGTAGACCATGTAAGCATGCTTATATTATTAATTTATTTATTAGAATAATTTGTCAATAGTGGCAACATTGTCTCCATATTAAACCACATACCAACACAATGGCACTGACAATTCACTTTAAATTAAATTAGCGGCATTGACAATACATTCTGTAACTTGTTATTTTACATTATTTACTCTTTTAGTAAAACATTATGTAATATCAATACCACTAATTTAATTTTAAGCAATTGACCCTTTTACAAAATAATACTATTGCAGTTTCTTTGATATAGCAAATTCATCGTCTTGAGTGTTAATAATATATATATATATATATAATAAACTTATTCAAATAATAAACTTATTTAAAAATATAAATTCATACTAGCTATTTATACAACTAGATATTAGACTTAAAAAGTTTGACTGTTGGAGAAATGATAAGCAACGAAAATGGCTATTTCGCAGAGGCGTCAGAAGGTGTTAGTAACCATTTGAACCATTAAAAGGGCTCATATCTAGTTGTTTTGGCACAGAGGATATCGATATCCTGTCTGGCGAAGCATGCCGATCGATACAGGAGGGGAATATTTCTTTTGCTCTTTTTCTCCTTTATTATCTCTTAATTTTATCCACTAATAAAGCTCAGTAGCTAGTTGATCAGGCCCATGCCGACTGTCTCTTCTTGTTCATACACCGATACACGCAAGGTAAGGTGAAAGCTATCGTCTGTGCACGCGCGCAAATTATATATATATTTTTGCATAGACGTTATGCCAATATGCCTCCAGTCCTGAGTCGTATCCATCGGTTTCATCAACAGGCAGGCCGGCTATCTACCAACTTGCCACGTCTACTCCTATTATACGCTAGTTTAGCACCAAAAGTCAAATATTCTTGTGTGTACACGCAGACCAATTTACCTCGAAAGCTTAAAAAATTAATAAGAGAAAAGGTGGACAATTCCCCAGTGTTTCTATCTTTAAAGGACGCATAGGTCAAGCTAAAACGTTCAAACTATAATCACAAATTAAACACATATGGAGGTAGGTGTTATGCAAATGGCAAAAGAAACTCTCTATATGGTGTAGGTTCCAATTGGAAAGCGAGGTTAGTTTTGGATCCCCGTCGTCATCAAACACTGTTACTTGGTCGAACACCAAACTATTTCAAGCTCACTCACTAGATCTGCTAGCAAATTAAAAATAAAGCTACAGTAGAGAGGACTAGGGACACACACACTGAACACACCTGTCCGATTTGAAATAGGACAGTGAAAACGGCCGAGGGCGTGTGTGGTGCGCGTGGCTCGAGAACAGAGGGGAGGAGAAACATAAGCTACTCCTAGCTACTACCTCCGTCCCTTTGAAGGGTAAGCGTGTGAGAGGCACGTTTTTTCAAACGACACTATCGAAGAGATAGAGGAGTACTATAGCAAGAACAGGTCAAGAATGTCGACGCGTTCGTACCAGACGATGACGGCATGAGTGACGAAATTTGCGAAAGCGATGCAGCGCGTATGAATGTGCATTGCTTGCTTGCTTGTTGGAGTGCAACAAATAATATAATCCTCATCGACAGGTGTGGCGGCGTGTGGCTGCTGCATGCCTGGGAATCGCTTTGTCCTAAAAGAATCGCTCTGGGAATATAATTGTGCTGGTCAAATTTTCTGAACTAGAATAACATCCATAGAAAATGAGTACAACATTTATATCTCCAAATAAGTTTATTATGAAATAAGTAACAGCAGGTTGCACGAATGGCCTGATGCACGCTGCGGTGCGTCGTCACATATACATATAGCTAGCTCTTGTTGTTGTTTTCTTTTTTTTTTTTTTTGAAATTGTTGTTTTCATTTTTCGTCAACCCTTTTGCTGCAGTGCCACTTGTGCTGTGCTGCCGTGTCCGTATCACTTTCACTTGCATTAGGTCTTGTTTGGTTGACAGAGACTGAACTTTTTTTAGTCCTAGGGACTAATAAAAAAAAAGTCCCTTCAAGAGAGTCTTTTAGAGACTAATAGAGAAAAAGTCTTAAAAAAAGGTCCCTCCTGTTTTGGTTTGATAGGGATTAAAAAGGATTTTTAGTCTCAAAGACTAAAAAGTCACTAAACCAAACAGGACCTTAGTTTGGTTGTTGCTTTGTTGGGTGCTTTCCCATCGGCAACCTGTGCCTGTTAATTGGCTCGACGTGGGCGGCGATCATATCGAGCGCGAATCCAAGTTCAGGGTGGAGTCACATCACAGGCGCGATTCATTCGAGAATCCAAATGTTACCCAGGCTCCAACATGCTCCCTCATGCAATGGCATATCCAGAAAAATGTACTGTAATATAATAGGGTGCTCAACATACAAAATGAGGCCGGTCAGGATGTGAACGTACTTTTTGTACATATATAGTTGACATTACATAAGTAGTTTCCAAACATATATCAGCATAGAACAAGAGTACATTTCAAAAAAACATACTCCCTCCGTCTCAAATTAAATGTAGTTTTAGGTGTTTGTGCATAACTTTGACTCAATTTATACAAAATACGTGTAATATTTATATTTCTAAATAAATTTAGTAAAAAACTAGACTTAAAGATCTTTCCGATCATACTAATTACCTAACATAAATATTTATGTATTTTAATATATAAATATTAATATATAAATATTTATGTATTTTAATATATAAATATTTATGTATTTTAATTACCTAACATAAATATTTATGTATTTTAATATATAAATATTTATGTATTTTAATATATAATTGCTGGTAGTTATTTTTTAGAAAGAGAGAAGGACACTTGTTTTAAAACGGAGGGAGTATACCAGCTGGAAGGAAATCCCTATTTTTTTTTCCCTTCTCTCCAAGCGATCGAAGCGACGACTGATTCCCTTCCAAGCGATTAAAAGAGGCTATTACTCAAAAAAAAAAAAGCGATTAAAAGAGGCTGGGGTCTTCACCAAGTGAAACGTGGCCCGAGCCCAGGCCACCCGTAGCTCCAAATCTAAAGCCCATAAGGCCGGCCGGGTGCCAAGTCCATTTCCCAGGCCAATTGATTTTCCTGTCTTTCACAAATCGTCAATTAAGCGTGCTGTCTGTAATGGGTGAATGGCACAAAGCGTTGCAGTGTTGAATCACAAGGACAACACCTTACACTACCGGATTCTGCTGATTTCCCGTGGGGAATTTCCCGTCAGCCGCGTTCCCTGCCACAAGCCACGTAGGCCATAACGGGTTCCACAGCTCCCTCGTTGACAAAGAACCCCCCAGTTAACTCTTTCCCGTCAACTAAATGTGCTCACGGGAAAGGATATCCCGTGAACGTCATCTGTGTTCACGGGAAAGGCCGATTTCCGGGCCTTTTTTTCCCGTGACCGATATCCGTGATTTACCCACGGGAAGGCTTTCCGTGAGTAAAGGGTCTTTCCCGTGAGGAAGTGCCTCACGGGAAATCGCAGAGATCCGGTAGTGTTACCACGATTGGGACCCAAGTACCATTATTCTGTCTCACCGGCACGCGTCGAGTTTATACATTCACTCACCAATGTCGATCAAAGACGAGGGGTTAAACTTGGCGTTAAAAAAATCAAATGATTTGCTGCACTGTACAATCACATGGATTACCACTATGTCTATAAAATTCAAAGTTAGTATACCCAACAAATCCTTGGACAACAGAGATCCAACATGTATATCCTTCCAAATAGCATATCCAAAAACCATTTCTTCAGTGTCCAAGATCGATCTACCAAACTGAATTTTAAAGAAAATATCTTTGACAGTTTCACTGGATTAAAGTTTAGTGACCAGTGAGCTACTGAAGCTTGGCAGACGGGAGCCACCGGGCTCGTGGCAGAGGCCCCAGGCCAGAGCTCGCTGCTCAAGCACATGGCAATGGCATGGCTGGGGTGAATGCGCGGTACGCTGAAGTCAGTAAATCATGTGGCTGTGCTGCATTGGTCTCCCTCTATTATGAGCTTCCCTACACTACATTCATAGTCGTACACATCCACGACAGCAGAACACGAGCTATCAGTGCTTGTGAGTGAACAGAGCCAACAAGGTCGACGAGAGGGACCAAATAATGGCGGAGACGGCGATCGCGGCGGTGCTCTCAAAGTTCGGCGGGCTCGCAGCGAGCGAGGCCAAGGTGCTGCTGGACGTGGGAGACGACATGATGCTGCTGCGGGACCGGCTGGAGTGGCTGCAGGCCTTCCTCCGTGACGCCGACCACAAGCGCCGGACCGGCGCCGACCGGTTAACCTGTGTGTGGGTGCGTCAGACGCGCGACGTCGCCTTCGAAGCAGAGGATGCCCTCGACGAGTTCTTCCGCAAGGTTACGTTCCTTCCATCCCCTGCTTGGCTGCGATGACACCATTATAACTCATTTATTTATCTGAGAAAAGGTGGTAACTTCGCTTATATAGTTGGGGTTAAAACATAAGATTACGCTAAATAATATTTGTTTTGTTCTAAGAATTTGTAACACAAAGTACATAGCTAAGTTTATATGCCCAAAAGTTCTGTTGTACTAGTGCTTGAGATTGCTAACCAAGCCTACCAGAGAGTACAATTGGACAGAAAATACCAAAGGTGAAGCACACCTTTCTTTTTAAAAGAGTTTTATTTTCATATTGCACAATACTAAAATAGACATATATAAATGTGCAGCCATGCGAATTTCAAAATATTTGTCCAAAACTATAATAAACACATAATTAACAAACAGAATAAAAGGTCATACTTTTGTGTTGCAATATTTTTGAAGAAATATGTGTTGCAATATGAAAAGGTCTTTTTTCAAAACCTTAGGCTTCTTTTGGTTTTAAGGAGTCACACATGGGTGGGAGGATGTAGCCAGATTTCACTATCATATTAATAAAGGATCTACAGAGTCGAGATTATCTAGACAGATAAAAGTAAAAAAAAAAACTAAAAAAAGAATCAAAATAGAGACTCAAGTTGCTTTGATGGGTCTTTTCTCATCGCATATTGCCAATTTTGAGCTGCATATAGATTAGCGTGCAAGATTTAGCTACATCTTATATTATTTTATCTGTTCAGCCTTTTTTTTTTTTTTTTTGTAATATCTACATGAATTTCTGGTGAACAACAGGTTGACCTGGAAAGCATGGGTTACCAACGCTGGATCAAATGGCTCAAAGAATACCTGCTTGGCTGCTGGACCCAAATCATTCTCCGATATGAATTGTCTGGTCGACTCAAAAAAATTAATAGCAGGCTCAATCAAATCTCGGACAACCAAAAGGAATACAAGATCGAGCATACACCACTAGCGACCCTGACATCTTCCACGACAGCCACTTCAGCATGGTATGGGACCTCCTATGTCAATCCTGTAATTATGAATTATCAGTGTTGCACTTTCAAAGAATACAAGGAACTGCTTTTCTTAATTATAACCTCCATTCCAAAACACTTAAGACTACTTTGATGTTTACTGTTCAAGCATTGACTAATAATATTTGTCGATGATATTTAGTCAAGTAAAGTGAGGAAACTATCATTGAACTTGGTGTCAAAAGTACTCTAAGCATGTCATGTATTTCTGGTTATTTGTACAAATATTTACATAAAGACGAACTGTAAAATGTTCAACAGTAACCATAGTTTGTCAATTATTCTGAAACAGAGGCTGGGAGGTTGCTCGTGTGTGTGTTTGTGGTCTGCTAGATCCTCTTAACAGATCTCCGAGTCTCATATAGTGGAATATGATAATTTGAATAAATAATTGGTGTGGCCATGCGCAATAAAACACTAGGAACATAAGGACCAACATGTAAGTTATATTTTTTAAAAGGTTTCGGCACTAGTGCACATTTTTCTAATTTAAAATGGATTAGTTATGAATTTTTAGAGGTTAAACTAGATTTTTATTATTTTTCGACACAGAAACAAACTCGACGATAGTTGGATGGACAAAAATGGACTTCTCCCTTGTTTTAACACATGCTTCTGTTCTAAGTTTAATTTGCCATTTTACCTAAACACAGAATTTGTTTGCTTATATTACTGCTCTGCCTATGTGTGGAAATAATAGCGCATACTTCTGTTTTGTGTTATCAACGATGCGGCTAGGGACTTGTAATTTAGATTGCCTAACATGTTTGGCAAAGTCTTGCTTTAACCTATTTTATGATGCCTGCATGATAGTTATGGAAAACTTAACTTCAAACATGAGGCGGTTTAGTTTTCTGATAAAATTTGGTGCTTCCAATAATTTGCTCAAATGATGTGGGTAAAACAGTTTTTACATCAAGACAAAGCTGCCTAACCACTGAGCTAATTTTGTTTATAAGCAATTAGTCAATTTGCATTACTAACAGTACTCAATGAACAGGCGGGATGGTTATAAGCATGCTGTGGGTTTTGAAAAAGAAGTGGAGACACTTCAGGAAATGCTGCTTCGTAAAGATCACCCTCAGCTAATGTTCATCTCCATACTTGGGGAGAGTGGTGTGGGAAAGACAACACTGTCACGTATTCTCCTGCATGATATGAAGAATAACAACCACTTCGAGATTCGAGTTTGGTACAACATGCCGCCGGATTCCACCACAGAACATCTCCTCCAAACAATCTACGAGAGAGCACGCCAAGCCATTTCGCCAACACAAGGAGATCAGCCAGTTCAGGAAGGCGCCTCTTGCGATAATATCGCTGGCATGCTCCGTCACCTCCTAGCCAATAAGAAGTATCTGCTGATTATCATTGGGATATCCTCCAAGACCATGCTCAACTGTGTGAGGGCAAGCCTACCAGATGACAACAATGGAAGTAGGGTAGTGCTCGTATTGGACATCGAGAATGAAGAGGTAGCATGGCACGCTAATGCCATGAACAAGGGCATCAGCGACGGAATCCGCCACTTGGGCCGTTTGGATAAAGAAAAGAGTGTGAAGTTGTTCTGTTCAAGGGCTTTGAGGACAAATCTATCAGATGAAACTACGGTAAACAACATGAGCAAGTACAGCGAAGTTGTGTACAATATAACTTGGGGCTACCCTCTGGCTATAGTGATTTTGGCTGGACTACTACGATTCAAGGAGAAGCCAGGGCAATGGACGGCAGTGCTGCAGCAGCTCAGGTCTGGACCACCAATGGAAGAAGCACATCAGCAAGACGGCGAAGGCAATCAGATAACAAGACCTGCAATGTTCCAGGAGGATCGTATTGAGGAGAAGATGAGCCCCATACAACAGAAGCAGCAAACCTGTCCACAAGAACGTCGATTGAGAGGGTCTTTTGGGCAAGCTTCGAAGACCTTCCCAATGACCTCAAGTCATGCTTCCTCTACTTGGCTGCTTTCCCCAAGGACACCTTTCTGTCTACCGACAGTATAGTGCGGATGTGGATGGCCGAGGGATTCATCAGGCCACAGAAGGGCAAGACCATCGAGGAGCTGGGTCACGACTATTTCAAAGAGCTGGCCTTGAGATGCCTCGTTCAGGTTTCAGCCATGAACGAGGCTGGCGGCATTAAGAAAATCATTGTTCACAGAAGGCTCCATGGGTTCTTGCATTCAGAGGCTCGCGAGGCAGGCTTCATTGACGCCCATGACATGCATGATGTCTTTGTCCCACCATCGGTGCGCCGCCTCTTTCATGAGTTTTCAAGGCGGATATACCCAGTTCACCAACAAGTTCTGTAAGCTGCGTTCCTTCATATGCTGGGCCAAGGAGCAAGATCATCGTCCAAGCAGCAATGGCGGCGGCGGCGGAGGCATGGACAAGGAGCATTGGCATGATCTCAAGTTTCTGCAGGGTTCAGATTTACTTCGTGTAGTCGACGTATGGGGACTAAGGATCAAGGAGTTGCCGAATGAGATTGGCAACAAGATCCACTTGCGGTACCTTCGTGTAAACAGTGAGCACCTCAAGGAGCTCCCGTCCAGCATTCAGAGGCTGCTCAACCTGCAGACACTGGATATAACGAATACTGAAGTCGAGGAGATTCACCCGTCCTTCTGGAAGATAAAGACGCTTCGGCATGTGATTGCAAAGAACCTCACGCTTCCATCATCCATCAATGAAGAATTGGGGGAGCTGCAAACGCTGCATGGTGTAAAGCCCAGCAAAGAAGAATGGGACCAAGGTAACTGTCCACTGCTCAAGATGGCCAAACTCCGGTCACTGGAGCTGCACGGATTCATTGACGCTAGACACGGTGCTGCACTGAGCAAGGCCCTCGGGCAGATGCATCGCCTTGGCCACTTGAAGTTGAAAGGTGATGAGATCTCTTCTTGCGTCTTCACTGGACAGCACCTTCGATATCTGCAGACTGTAGAGCTGGATGGCACTGTGCAATGGCCGGCTATTGATGTGTTTAATGATCTTCGCTTCATCCGTCCAAACCTTGTTCAGCTTAGCCTGACAAAGACAAATGACGCGCCAGAAGACATCCAAGAGGAACTGAAAAAGGCAGGCTTTATCCGCTCCCGCACGCCATACCAACCAGTTTATCGGCTTTCATACAAACAAGGTGCGGCCAAACCAGAGCAGCAAGGTGAAGCAAGCTCTAGCAAAATGGAACAGCAACACCAAGGTGAGGAAGCTAAAGAGTGATGTGGCGTCCAGCTGGTTTTTATTTCTCTAATTAAATGTTCCTATTTTGTGAGACAATCTGCTGTATCGCGTTGTGATGACTTGTTCGCTTTGGATATCTGTATGTTCATGTTCAGTCTGTTTCTGTTGTAATCATGAACTATTTTGTAGAATAAAAGAAGCCTGGATCTATAAATGTGAATACCTCTCACGCCGCGTCTAATACGGATAGAAAATAAAATAAACTCATAAATGCATAAGTTTATATTAGATCAATTCCATTCTTAAATTCAGAACATACCTGATGGAAATATGAAATTGGCAACAAAAACTCAATTAATGATGGTTTGGTTCGCCTCTTGCATCTCATATACCATTGTATAATAATGTTATCGGGCACTGCCACAGCAATATCTGTCCCGATGCGACTCCAACCCTAGCCACTGGCCGCCTCCACCCCGCCGCCGCCGGGCGGCGCCGGCCGCCAGCCCGGCGTGGGCGCCCGCCCCGCCTCCCTGCTGACCGGATCCTCCACCACCGAAGCTTCCTGCGCAAGGATCCGCCGGCTGCATCTCCCCAAACCTCCTGCCTTGAATCGCCGGGCGCCGCCCAAGACCCCGACGCCGCCGGCCGGGGCCCGCCGACCCGCCGCCGCCTTCATCCGGATCCACCTTCCCGCACCGAGATCCACCTCCTCTCGCCCTTCTATCTGCGGCGCGGAGGCCGGGATGACGCAGTCTCGTCGGGCACCCCCCCCGCCGCGCCGCCCACACCCACGGATCCGCCAACGCCGCCCCACATCCCCACCGCCGCCGATAGGAGCCTCCTCCCGGAGGTGGCCTCCACCACCGGCAGCCCGTGGCCGCCATGGCTCCGTCGTTGAAGCCGGCCGCGGGGCCGGAGCCGGTGTTGCGAAATCTCCCTCCTCGGTAGCTGCCCCGAAGGCTCGTCCCCTCTCTGCTTTGGAGACCCGCGGTGGAGATGGTGACGCGGCTGACCGAGGCTCGCCTCTCGCCGGACGCCGCGCCATTCTTCCCCTCCACGGGCGTATCGAAGGCGATGCGATGGAGCGGCGGCGTCGGCCGATGACGGGAGCAGCGGACAATGATGAGGATGACGATGGGGGCGTGGAAGCGGACCTCCCTACCTCGCGCAGCTCGTCGGGCCCTCATCACGGAAGCGGTGCACGAGCCGCACCACGCTGTCGCCCGACCATCGACTCCGCCGTGGGCGTCGAGTTGGCGGGGAGTTGATGCCGGCATGGGCGTCTTTGGGGTGCCTCTGACCAGCACGGCGCCATCGGCAGCGCCGCCCGCCGCCACCGTCGTCGCCGGAAGGGTGAGGGGCGCTGCGGTTGCGGGCGGCGGCGCGCCAGCGCAGCGCCGGACGCAAACCGCAAGTCCCATTGCCGGTGCGGGAGAATCCCCATCCACCACCGGTTGGGGCCCCGACGGCGGGTGACGCCCGACAGCGACGGTTGGCGCACGTACTCCACCGGCACCTGAATAAATTGCGCCGGCGCCACTGGGCCGCCCGCGGCGCCAAGGGGTGAGCACGAGACGGATGCGGCTTGCGCCCACGGAAGACACCGCCGGCCTTCGACGGCCGCCGCTCCGTCTCGGCACCGACCACCGGGGTCGCACATTGCGGGACCCCGCTTCGCTTGCCTCCAGTGCATGGGATTTGGGCACATCTCCCGCCACTGTGGCTCGGTCGGCGGCAACCCATCTCCGCCAAGCCCGGTCCCGGTCCCGCTCGCCCCCACCCTCGAGCCGGGCCTTCGGTAGCGAGGGATGGCGACTCGACTCACGTCGTCGACCCCCCTGCTCACACTGTCCACGGTCCGGGTGTAGCCGGGGATTGACGCCGGCGAGCCCGACGCCGACACCGCCAACGCAAGTCTACACCCGCGGTGGACAAGCCGCCCAGCTCTAGTGACGACGTCGCTGATGCACTCCTTCCTGTGGCACCAGATCCTCTTATGTCGATGCTTCGTGTGGAGATGGATGCTCCGATATGGGTTGACCCCATGTTGGAGCAGCTTGCCGCCTCGCCTGCGGCTGTGTGCCCGCCTCCGGCACCAGAGGTTGATGCGTCACTCAGGTTTGTTCCTTCCATAGTTACAGCCCACACAACTACTATGGAAGAAGAGGAAGAGGAAGAGGAGGACGAGGAGGGGGAAGAGGAGGAGGAGGAGCCCATCCCCGCCCAATCCTCCGAGACCGGTGTCACCGCTCCTACCGGTAGAGGGAAACACAGGAGGAGAGTGGTTGCCGAGCCCACCCGCCGAGTGCACGGCTAGCGGCTCGACCATCCGGTTCCCATTGCCGAGCGTCGGTTGAACACAAGCTTAGGCGTGAGCTCTCCTTCATCGACGGAAAGTCACCGGCACTGGCTCCGGATGAAGCGATCACAACCTGCATTGATATGTACGGGCTCGGCCTCCCAGTAGAGGCAGTCAAGGCCATCCAGAAGGCAGCGCGTATGGATGACCAGGACTTTTACAGGTTGCTTGTAGCTGTCGCAGCTGAGCCGGGAGCTTAGGCGCCTAAGTCGCTGTGTGTCGTCTTTAGTGTGTGAGTAATCAACTTTATACCTAAGCCCCGAATCAGCCTAGGCTGGGTTCAGGGTCTGGCGCTCCTCGCGCTGCCATTGTTGTATGCTACTTCTTCTTAATATAACCAAAGCCGGCTCGCCGGATCTTTCAAAAAAAAAAATGTTATCATAATAGTCCTCTTTGTTGTATAATTCTACAATACTAAAAAAAATGACAAAGATTCATGAAGATTGCCAAATGGAAAGTGATATGAGCATTCCAGGACTAAGAAATTCAACGTTGAAATAAAAATGGGAATTGGGAATGATGGGGATTGGGAATTTTATTACCTTCTGTTGCTGCCTTTGCTATAGATAGGAGTTGGGCCTGGCTAAAGTCGACCTGTCTTGGCTGGATGCTGGATGCTGGCTGCCGGCCACCGAGCTGCCGCTTGCTTCTGTGTGCGTGTGCCTACTGCCAAGTGCCGGCCGGGCCAGCGGCTGCTCCCACGCCATGCCCAGGAGCTCGACTGTCCACCCCAAACTTGACGCCCAACAGTAGCGCTGCCGTGGGTAAGGGAACGACAACCTGCTCCACTGCCAGGTCCCTTCTTGATGAAATGCTCCAGCGGCCTGAGCTGCTACAGGGTTCGAAGCAGCATGACCAGGTGATGGGAGGAGAAAGGAGAACGAGAGACTGGGACTGGGAGAGCGACAGAGGCGGCGCCGCCGCGGCTTGCGAGTCGCCGTCGCCGGAGGATGGATGCTCAGCCAGGCAGGCAAGCGCTATTTGCTTTGGGCTTTCTGCCTCATTGGGCTTTCAGCTTTGACAGGGCCTGGGGCACTAGAATGGGCCAAAAAATAATTCGAGAACGTGCCTAGAATGGGCCAAAATTGAAAAGGTTTTCTGGGTCCATATCTCCCCTTCTCAATCTCAGAAAAAAAAAACCAGCCCCGTTTCTCAAGCTACTGTCTCACTCTCAGACCATCAATGATAATTCTATCTGCCATTATAATGCACAACAAAAATTTTGTATAACGTCCAAATGCTTCATCCTTGTGAATTTCTACGATTCAAACTCTACATATTTCTTCTTTGACATTCTCCTATCGATCTGCAGCTATAAACTGACTTGTACGTGCACATGTGTTTAGTGTTTTACTCTTTCTGTCGGAGAAAAAAAAAACTTTTTATATTTTTGTAAGACTTAAATTATATAGGTTTCACTAATTTATATTTAAAATTAACATGTTCGTCACTAAATAGATTATGTTGTAAGTAAATCTATATCACAAATGCAAATACTAATTTGTTGTCATATATGACTGGATGGATGGATCGATAGGCTTCTGGCGTGATGAGCTGCAGTATAGGTGGTTGCTGCCTTGCTGGTGCTCGATGTGAACTCTCTTGATGAGCTGCAGTAGGCGGCTGCTGCTCGATTGCTGCTCGATGTGGACTCTCAACACCTCGCATTTGTTGTCATATGTATCCGTATACTTTTATAAATAAAATTTAGTTTGATAAACAGTTTGATTTTGATTAAACTTATAAAGCTAGTTTCTTGAACGGAGGAGCAACGGCTGACATGTTTCACCTTTTCAACAAAGCACGCCTCCATTACCTATCACGCTCAGTTTAGTGTGTCTCTTATGAGTCATGAGTCTCAAGAAGATTCATATATAATGCCAACCTAAACCTGTTTTTGAAGCCTACTACCCTTTTGAAACATTATAGAGAAATACAAATATTGGGGAAAAAAAACGTTGCATTTTGTTGACGCTAAACCGGGCTTCACCAACACACACCGGGAGGGCCTTGGGCGCCCACGAAGGTTGCACACAACCTTGAAGCAGCGAAAGCACCGCGAATGGTAGCCCAAACCGATCTAGGGATCGGTAGGGGCGCAGAGACCTCGTGACGGCCGAGAGAACCTCGAACGCACCTCCGGAAGACCCGTCGAGAGGACGCGCGCGAGGGGTGCTCTAGGACCAGCGTGGCCGCCTAGAACGCCGACGAAGAACGCGAGTTCGCCGCCCGAACAGCGAGGATAGAGGGGTTGAAGGAAGAAGATGACCTACAAACGGGACAGAGGTAGATTGATTGTCGATTGGATGTAGATGGGATCAAATCGCCATGAACCTCTTTATTATATAGAGGAGGGTGGTCTTATCCTTTTAGGAAACCGTCCTTAGACGTTTCCAAGCATTAAAACCGACCTAAACACGATTGGAAACAAATCGGTTCGGATCTCGTGACGGACACGGCCTGCGTCGGGGTGACCGGACGCCGGTCGGGCCTTGACCGGACGCTCCGGCCAACGGGTCCGGTCGACTTTCCAAAAAGGTCTGCGGCCGCTCGCGACGCGACCGACCGGATCCCGACCGGACACCGACCCGGACTTCGTGGGTGCGTCCGGCCGATGCCCCAAATCGGCGATTTCAACCGACCGACCGGACTCACGGAGGAGTTGACCGGACGCTCGTCGGCGCGTCCGTCCATTTTTAACGAAAAGGTCTCGCAAACCGATCGTGGGCGCGACCGACCGGACGCCGCGGATCGGGTCTGGACCGACGCGCCCGTGAGTCCGGTCATGTTCCGTAAAAGCCTTTTTCGATCCTCCTTGAGAATTTGACTAAGTCCGAAATTTGCGGTGGGTTAGCTCTTCGAGAATATGGCTAAGTCCGATTTTTACCGTGACTTAGACCATGCCATTTTTGGGTGTCAACACATGCCCCCTGTTTATGGCGGACGAGGTAACAATGGGTACTCCGATGCCCGCCATAAAAAAAAAAAAAAAAAACGACGGTCACATGATCGCCAAATAAATGAAAGATGGCCAAATGCCAATAGCCTCATAGTTTTAAAATGATTAGGAGAATGACATGTACAAGGAAAATAAAAATATAAAAATATCCACTTGCACTTCTTGATCTAAGTATATGACTTGTATCTCCTTATGGTTCGGTTTTGACTTTGCAATATTATGTGATACAATTCTATAAGGCAATAAAAAAAAACTCCTGAAGGAAAGTGATCAAGGGATGAAAGATAAGCGGTTCTATAGTTGTTCTGTTTTTGCGATTCGCGTGAGGACTTAGTAAGAATTAAAAGCCCCATGTGTCATGGTTCTAAACCACGGTCACAGTAATCGACTGGCAAGTGTGTGCTCCGATGGCCTAACTCAAGGGACAATGACGCGAGAAGTATACTGGTTCGGGCAAGATCGATGCCCTAGTCCAAATGGAGTCACTATCCGAGCTCAAATGCTCGTAGAGGGGTGGCTACAAGTCAGTGAGAGAGAGGGAGCGAGCTCCCAAGTCTCGTGATTGAGGCGGATGCCAATATCGTGGAGAGTGTAGTGAGAGTGGAGAGTGAGCTGAGTTGCTTCGGTTGTGGATGTCCCTCCCAGTGGCCAAGGTGCCCCTTTATAGTCAAAGGGCGTATATGAGGGTGCCATGGGAGAGGATCAAGAGAAGGGGGAAAATGTAAAATGTACCGCGCGGGGCACGCCGATGTGTCGGGTACGCGTCGGCGCCGCTTCCTCGCTGTTTTCAGCCTGCCTTGCTACCCCGCTTCAGAGGAGGTCGGCGCGAGAATCTCGGTGTTCGGGGCCGTGCGGGCGAGCTCGAGCCCCTCGCCCCGTAATGATGGCCGGTGTGCTCGCTTACGCTTCAATCGAGTATTACGGTCGGGTGGCGTCCCATCGGTCGCCGCATGCCTCCCCGATCCGCCGCCGACACCGAGCGCCGCTCGACACCGCGCGCCGCCGCCGTGGAGCAAAGATGAATCCGGGCGAGGCATAGCAAAACGTGTGGACGGAGAGCTCGGGAGGAAAGATTCCTTTGTCCGTGAGCGCTTGGCGGGATGTGAGCTCGGCATCCCAACGGCCTAGTCGTGTCCGCGGCCACAGCCGGGCGGCGCTACCGCAGCCTACGAGCCGCGTAGCTCATTTATGGTGCTTGAGTGCCTCTAGCTCGCACACGTAGATTGACTTCCCCGATCCCCCAGTCGAGATTGAGGCGTAGCCGTAATGATGAGTCCGACACGGCATAGATAGCTTGGTTCTTATCGCCCGAGCTCGAGCTCGTACGAGTCGGAGGGAAGTCGTTTGGCCTTACAAGGCCGAGGAGTTTGACGCAAAGAGGGCCCGAGTTCGCCAGAGTCCCGACGTTGTCCCCGAGGTGGGCCCGCGACTCGGGCGAGCTCGGACAACGCCACAAGCTCGGGGCTGACTTGGCTCGCGGGTAGTTCTGAGCTCGCTCGACGGAGATTTGCCACGAGCTCGAGCTCGCCGCCGGGGCTGCGCCACGGGCGAGCTCGGAGCTCATTCGAGGCGGTCTTTCGCACGTGCCCCGGAGCTCGTTCGAGGCAGCCGAGCCTGTGGTGGCCCCCCGTGCTTAGTCTTGCTTGTATGCATGCTTGATTGGCTCGCCGTCGGGCCTACGCCCTAGATCGCTGCTTAAGTTGGGGGATCCATGATTTTGGCTCCCTCACGGTAGCCCCGAGCGTTTAGGGGAGTTGTTTTCTCCCCAAGCGCTCTCAATCGAGGTCGTGGTGCTTGGTTATGGGGTGGTGCGTGAGCGCACCCGCCGGGTGTAGCCCCCGAGGCTCCGCGAGAACGGCATGTTCTCGGGGAGGCTTGAATTTTTCCGTCTGTTTTCGTTCGTACCCATTCTTCCCTGCACCGAGGGGTGGGATGAGCTCGTGTCCGATCTTACCTCGTTGGCCGAGATCGGATGCTCGATGAGCTCCTAGCGGGTGGTTCGAGTGAGGCCCGAGCTCGTCGGCTGCTCGTCTGGTCGCCTAGTCGATCGACCTCATGTTCCGGGGGCTTGACCTGCGCACTTCCTCGAGATCATATCTCAAGGTCGTGCTGCCTCTTCCTCAAGGAGGAGGTGCAAGGTCGATCGTCGTCGTCCCCCCGCGACTCGAACGCGAGTTCAAGGAGCCCTGCGGCATTCGGAGCTCGCAGGCGTAAGTCGCTGGGACCTCTCCTTGTCTCGCCCCTCGCTCCAGGCGGGCTAGGGCGGCCGTCGGACCCTCGTTGGGCCGGCCTTCAAACCCCCAGGCCCAGGACTACGGGCGAGCTCGCTGCTGCGCCGTCCTTTGGAAAGTTACCGTTGTAACTCCTAACTGTTGAGATTCGGCCGTTGCGTCCGTGGGGACGTGGGCGCGGCTTTTTAGGAGGAGTTAAGGCGATCGTGGGAGGCCGTTCCTGGTCACCCATCAATCGCACGCCCCATCCCCACCTGGTTATAAATTGACAAGAGAAGGGGGCAAGGGTTTTCACCTTTCTCACGCTTTCCCCGCCGCCGCCGCCCCCCCCTTTTCCGCTCCTCCCCTCGCTTCCATCGCTGGTGATCAAGGAGAGTTCGGCCGCCGCATCCACCCCGCCAAGAAATCGAGAGCTAGAAAGGGAGAGACAAGATGGTGGTGTGGGGGCCGCCGACGGTGACGAACGCCGTGTTGGAGAACCTGGCCAAGGCCGGAGCATCCCCACGCCACCGACGTGGAGGAGGGAGGGTGCCGGGCGCCGAGGACAACGTGCCTCGTCCGCCGCCGGGGTACGTCGTGTCATTCATGGCCTTCCACGAAGCGGGGTTCGGCGTCCCCGCCGATGACTTCTTCCACCACCGCCGCTCCACCGGGGATCGAAGTTCCAAAGACCTCGTGCCGAACAGGGTGCTCCATGTCGCCGCCTTCGCCTTCTTGTGCGAGGGTTGGCTCGGCATCGGGCCGAATTGGGAGCTGTTCAAGCATTATTTCTACATCAAGATCCAACACCTCTCCGACGGCAAAAGAAGACCGCGCTCCGATCGGCGGCGGCGCTCCAGCCTGGGGAGGGATGAAGACGCAAATTCTGGCGATCGTCGCCCCGCCCTCCATTGGCGGGTGGCACGCCGGGTGGTTCTACCTCAGAACGACGCCCGCCACCGCTGCCTCGAGTATACGGGCGTGTGTTCGTGAATCCGCTCGCGACTGGGGGAGACGACCGACGACAACCCGAAGCCCCCCGAAGTTCCTCAGGCGGTCGAGAATCAAGATCCTCCGCGACGCCGGCTGACGGAGCCGCCACCGTGGCCGCGTGGCTGCACCGAGGCGCGTCCTCCCCCCCGCAAAGCGCGTGCTCCGCGTGTGGGAGATGACGGCGAGAAGGAGCCCTTCAAAGGAACGGTGACGGCGCCGGCCTTCGAGGTCCATGAGGTCATGCGTTGGTTATGGTTGGAGGGCCCCGTCACATCAAGCTATATAAAGAGAGGTGGGGGCCGCAGCACTGTTCACGAGTTGAGACAGCCGCCATTTCCCCACCTACAAACCCTAATCCGATCTGTCAAGGGTGCGCAGCAAGTGACGGGAAGTCCTTCACCGTCGACTCCACTGCGCCACCGTCTTCTTCACCGCGATCTCGACGTCCACTCCATCGACCGTCGCTGCCTTGCGCAGAGAAGCCGATGGCCGACTCCAGCACCACAGCCGCCGGATCAAGCAGCGCCGTCCCCGCCAAGACCTCTGATGGTTTGCACCCTATCCTCCTCTATCTCCCTCTCCTCTCTGTAGATCGTTTCACTGGGACCTATACTTGTTCATCTCAAATCACAGTGTCTACCCGTCTAGATTGCACTGCTAGTGATCCTATACGTCTAACAGGATAGTGACAACTAGGGCGCATGTGGTGCGCGTGGCTCCAGCGATGGAGAGAAGAAACACACAAGCTAGTCCATCCTAGCTTAGCTAGTATGGCAAGAGAGGTCAAGAATGTCGACGCGTTCGTACCGGATGATGACGGCCCGAGTGACGAAATTCGCCAAAGCGATGCGTAAGAATTTGCTTGCTTGTTGGAGTGCAACAAATATTATAATCCACATCGACAAGTGTGGCATGTGGCCTGTGCCTTATACTAGTACCAGTATATATTAGAATCGTGTTGGTCAAACTTTCTTAACTTTAATATATAAAATATATTTACAACATTTATATCTTTAAATTTGAAAATATATTACATGATCTATACCCCCTGTTCGTTTAAACTTATCAGTCTTGGTACACTTATCAGCCGCAAAAAACCGTCCAGCGATCGATACTAAATATTATTATACTCGTAAATTTTAATATTTTATTACATATATTTAGTCAAAATTAAAAGTTATTGATTTTTGGAAGCAAGAATGAATCCTCTTTTTAAGGGAGGGAGTATTCTTCCTGGAAAGCACTAGGATTGCTTCGACGGAATATATATGGACAGGGTAACAGCAGTTTTTTTTTTTTTTTTTTTTTGGATGAAATGGGTAACAGCAGGTTGCACGAATGGCCTGACGATATGTGTGCGGCGCTGACGGAGGGCTAGCTAGCTTCCCATTGAAATAGCTAGCACGTACGCCGTCACATATAGCTAGCTCTTTGTTGTGTTTTTTTTTTTAACGCTCATCCGCGCATACCGTAGTATCTGTTCATACAGCTTACGCACACCCACCCTACACACGCAAACACTCCACTCACACAACAATATACGCGTACAAACAGACTTACGATTACACGAACCAAGACTGCGTGCTCGTAGAGATCACCGAAAACTCAAGAGATAACGGGCACGTCATAATCCCCTTGTGACTCCACGCGTAAGAGGCTGTAGATTATTTTGGAAAACACAGTTCCCGGTGGAAAATCACGAGTCCGAGCGAGCTCGAACCCGTGACCGGTGGCCTCCTCACCGGGAGTGCTCACCACCGAGCTATGCTCGGTTCCCTGTTCTTTTCATTTTTGGTCCACGGCGCGGACGATCTGCTGCAGTGCCACCTGTGCTGTGCTGCCGTGTCCGTATTACTTGGTTTGGTGCGATCGTTTGGCTTGGCCACCAGGACTTCACGGCACCCCAGCGCCAATCCAAACTCCGGGCCGAGTCACATCACAGGCATGATGATTTCGAGAATCCACTCCAAATGTTGCCCAGCCACATGCCAGTGTGCACCCTCATGCAATGGCATATCCCGAAAAATATAATAGGGGGGTGAACATATACAAGATGAGGCCGCAAGGACGTGAGATTGGCTGGCTCAAGTTGTGATCAGGACACATCTCACGCATGCAACTTCTCCTTCTCAAGACACAACAATGGTGAAAAATTTTAGGAGGGGCTCAGGGGAGCTCTATAGGCTTCTACTATAGAGGAGTTAAGACATCTCAAGTTTGACTAAAATTATAAAAAAAAATACAAAAATTTATGTCAGCCTGGGCACATTTTAACCAAACCGAAGTCGAACCGAACCGAAACCGAACCAAATATCGGTTTTTCGGTTTTTGGTTCGGCTTCGGTTTTCGTATTTGGGGAAACCGATGGTTCGGCTCGGTGTTCGGTTTTAGGTTCAAACCGAACCGAAAACCGAATAAAGCAAAGAAGCAGGCATCCCGCCCAATCCCACGTGACACGGAGACACAGCCCACCGCCCACACTGACCCAGCCCACGGCCACTCGCCCGCTCACATCAACGCGACCCTAACTCGGCCTCGGCGACTCCCAAATCCCCAATCAGTAACCCTAGGGTCCCGGCGCAGGCGGCGGCGGCGGCGCCGGAGGCCAGGCAAGGCGCGGTTCAGCAGCGCCGGCGAAAGGAGCGCCGGCGAGCGTAAGCGGCGGGCGATGGCGGCGCCATGCCGCTTGCACTCGCGAGCAAGGGCGATCGCAGCGGCCGCTCAGCGGCGGCGCAGCGGACGGGCACGGCGGCGCTACTGCCACGGCGACGCAGGGCGGCGCCGGCTACTGTCGGGCGGCGCGCGGCTGCGTGAGCGGTCAATCTGCGGGCGTCGGCGTACATCGTGCAGGAAGGAGCAGCGCCAAATACCGGGTTTTTGCCGATTTTTGTGGTACTGACTGATTTCGGTTTTTGTTTGGTTTGACTTTCTAAGATTCTTGTAATTACTTATAATTTGGAATGGAGGGGTAAGTTACTAATATGCACATAATATACATATAGTTGACAATTACATAAGTAGTTTCCGAACATATATCAGCATATATAGATCTTGCTTCGTAAATCTCGTCGTATAAGGAACCTAACGATGCAATTGGCTTTGTAGATCTTGCTTTATGACAAGGTTAAACAAAATTGATCAAATCCCGTTATAACGATATCACAGATGACGTCAGTTGTTACATGGGAAAGCGACATTTGCTATTGCAGCTGGAAGGAAATCCCCTTTTTTTCTCTCTCCATGCGACCGAAGCGATGACTCTGATTTCCTTCCAAGCGATTAAAAGAGGGGTCTTCACCGAGTGAAACGTGGCCCAAGCCCAAGCCACCCGCAGCCTCAAATCTAAGCCCATAAGGCCGGGTGCCAAGTCCACTTCCCAGGCCTATTGATTTTAACCAAACCTTTTCTTTGCATTGGCGGGCGATTTTTTTTTCTTTTTCTCAAATCATCAAGCGTGTTATAATGGGTGAATGTCACAAAGTGCTGCACTCTTGAATCACACGATTGGGACCCAAGTGCCATTATTCTGTCTCACCGGCCCGGAAGCGTCGAGTTTATACATTCACTCTTGAAGTGCCCAACACCAATGTCGACCAAAGACGGACAGGTGCCCAAAGGACGAGGACAACGACCACACGTTGACCGCATGCAAGGCCTAGAAACGACGTCGTTGCGGTCGGTGTGCGGAGGTTAAACCCCCCAAATCTCTTGTCCCGAGTGTCACCGTAGCGTTAAAGACGGCACTATACTTGGTCTTTTTATAGTAGAGCGCACGCGCGCTGCGACCAACGGCAGCGCAAGGGACACGTGCTAGCGTACGATTGGAGGATCAGTGCTTGTCGACGTTAGGTAAGGGGATCAGCTGCTTTAGAAAAAGGATGCAACGTCAAATGCCATCATCAAATCTGGCATCAGTGCTTGTCGAGGGTTAGGTCAAGGGATCTGCGGCTTTAGAAAAAGGAGGGGCCCGGGGGTGGTGGGCGCAGTCGAGCACGCGGCGGGGACATTCGGTGGGTTGAGTCGGCGTCGGGGGCAAAGGGTCGACGTCTTCCTCCTCCGATTGAGTCCAGAAGAGGGCGAAGAAAAAACCGGCAGGGGTGGTTGGTGGGCGGTGCTCTTTTCTTATTTGCACATGTTTTCCAATCCATCTTTAACTCTCGGAACATATTCGGTCGTCAACAAATAGCTCAGCACATTTATATGTCTAAAATTCAAAGTTAGTATACCCAACAAATCCTTGGACAAAAGAGATCGAACATATATATCCTTCCAAATAAGATGTCCAAAAAACTTATACGCACCATTTCTTCAGTGTCCAAGATCTACCAAACAGAATAGTAAAGAAAATATCTTTGACAGTTTCTCTGGATTAAAGTTTAGTGACCACTGAGCTACTGAGAGCTTGGCGAGCGGAGCAGACAGGAGTCACCGGCCGGGCTAGTGGCAGGCCTGGAGAGCGAACTGCACAAGCACATGGCATGTCATGGTGTCCACTGTCAGCAACTTCGTACAATCGTACTCGTACCTCATGGCTGGGGTGAATGCGCGGTGGTGTGTGAAGTCAATAAATCATGTGGCTGTGCTGCGTTGGTCCCTCTATGCCACTTGCCTTTTGCTGATTGAAATCAATCTCTCTTGCTTATGCATGCAGCCGTAACAGCAAACAAAACATGCAAGGTAAGAGTCATCAAAACTTAGATAAGCTAAAGTATAGCACAGGGCTAAAACTTAGCCCTTGGAATGAAAGGGCTAAAGTTTAGCCCCTAAACACTAGCAAATGATATGGACATGTCTTATAGAGAACGAGTTTACTGTACCATTCGAATACCCTTAGAGTTAAAAAAAAAGAGAAGAGAAAAATTTTCATCTAGATGAAACTCAATATACACTATAAATTTTCTAAAACTTGGAACCCGTACCACATACTCCCTCCGTCCCTAAAAGACACCGTCGCCGTGGTGTGCGTCTGTACAAGTTTGACTTTCGGTTTATAAAAAATACGCCAAGACATTTTTATCTTCAAATAATTATGTTAAAAACAAGATTCAAATATCTTCCCAATGATACTAATTATGTATCATAGGTATTAATATTTTTTAATATATATTTAGTCAAAGTTGTTTTCCCTGAAGCGTAAACGCCAGCTATTTAGGGACGGAGGGAGTAGTATTGAGAGAGATTCCCTAAAAAAATATATTGAGAGACAAAAGTTTCATTTCACCCAACTCAATTATGAGCTTCCTATATATGCTGAACGGATCACATGCTTTCCCCTACGCTACATAGTACATCCACAACAGGAGCAGGGCTTGGTGAGTGAACAGAGCCAAGCTCCAGAGGCGCAGCTGCTACGAGAGGGACCAATAATGGCGGAGACGGCGATCGCGGCGGTGCTCTCAAAGTTCGGAGGGCTCGCAGCGAGCGAGGCCAAGGTGCTGCTGGAGGTGGGAGACGACATGATGGTGCTGAGGGACCGGCTGGAGTGGCTGCAGGCCTTCCTCCGCGACGCCGACCACAAGCGCCGGACCGGCGCCGACCGGTTAACCTGTGTGTGGGTGCGTCAGACGCGCGACGTCGCCTTCGAAGCAGAGGACGCCCTCGACGAGTTCTTCCGCAAGGTTACGTTCCTTCCATCCCCTGCTTGGCTGCGATGACACCATTATAACTCATTTATTTATCTGAGAAAAGGTGGTAACTTCGCTTATATAGTTGGGGTTAAAACATAAGATTACGCTAAATAATATTTGTTTTGTTCTAAGAATTTGTAACACAAAGTACATAGCTAAGTTTATATGCCCAAAGGTTCTGTTGTACTAGTGCTTGAGATTGCTAACCAAGCCTACCAGAGAGTACAATTGACAGAAAATACCAAAGGTGAAGCACACCTTTCTTTTAAAAGAGTTTTATTTTCATATTGCACAATACTAAAATAGACATATATAAATGTGCAGCCATGCGAATTTCAAAATATTTGTCCAAAACTATAATAAACACATAATTAACAAACAGAATAAAAGGTCATACTTTTGTGTTGCAATATTTTTGAAGAAATATGTGTTGCAATATGAAAAGGTCTTTTTCAAAACCTTAGGCTTCTTTTGGTTTTAAGGAGTCACACATGGGTGGGAGGATGTAGCCAGATTTCACTATCATATTAATAAAGGATCTACAGAGTCGAGATTATCTAGACAGATAAAAGTAAAAAAAAAAAAAACTAAAAAAAGAATCAAAATAGAGACTCAAGTTGCTTTGATGGGTCTTTTTCTCATCGCATATTGCCAATTTTGAGCTGCATATAGATTAGCGTGCAAGATTTAGCTACATCTTATATTATTTTATCTGTTCAGCCTTTTTTTTTTTGTAATATCTACATGAATTTCTGGTGAACAACAGGTTGACCTGGAAAGCATGGGTTACCAACGCTGGATCAAATGGCTCAAAAGAATACCTGCTTGGCTGCTGGACCCAAATCATTCTCCGATATGAATTGTCTGGTCGACTCAAAAAAATTAATAGCAGGCTCAATCAAATCTCGGACAACCAAAAGGAATACAAGATCGAGCATACACCACTAGCGACCCTGACATCTTCCACGACAGCCACTTCAGCATGGTATGGGACCTCCTATGTCAATCCTGTAATTATGAATTATCAGTGTTGCACTTTCAAAGAATACAAGGAACTGCTTTTCTTAATTATAACCTCCATTCCAAAACACTTAAGACTACTTTGATGTTTACTGTTCAAGCATTGACTAATAATATTTGTCGATGATATTTAGTCAAGTAAAGTGAGGAAACTATCATTGAACTTGGTGTCAAAAGTACTCTAAGCATGTCATGTATTTCTGGTTATTTGTACAAATATTTACATAAAGACGAACTGTAAAATGTTCAACAGTAACCATAGTTTGTCAATTATTCTGAAACAGAGGCTGGGAGGTTGCTCGTGTGTGTGTTTGTGGTCTGCTAGATCCTCTTAACAGATCTCCGAGTCTCATATAGTGGAATATGATAATTTGAATAAATAATTGGTGTGGCCATGCGCAATAAAACACTAGGAACATAAGGACCAACATGTAAGTTATATTTTTTAAAAGGTTTCGGCACTAGTGCACATTTTTCTAATTTAAAATGGATTAGTTATGAATTTTTAGAGGTTAAACTAGATTTTTATTATTTTTCGACACAGAAACAAACTCGACGATAGTTGGATGGACAAAAATGGACTTCTCCCTTGTTTTAACACATGCTTCTGTTCTAAGTTTAATTTGCCATTTTACCTAAACACAGAATTTGTTTGCTTATATTACTGCTCTGCCTATGTGTGGAAATAATAGCGCATACTTCTGTTTTGTGTTATCAACGATGCGGCTAGGGACTTGTAATTTAGATTGCCTAACATGTTTGGCAAAGTCTTGCTTTAACCTATTTTATGATGCCTGCATGATAGTTATGGAAAACTTAACTTCAAACATGAGGCGGTTTAGTTTTCTGATAAAATTTGGTGCTTCCAATAATTTGCTCAAATGATGTGGGTAAAACAGTTTTTACATCAAGACAAAGCTGCCTAACCACTGAGCTAATTTTGTTTATAAGCAATTAGTCAATTTGCATTACTAACAGTACTCAATGAACAGGCGGGATGGTTATAAGCATGCTGTGGGTTTTGAAAAAGAAGTGAGACACTTCAGGAAATGCTGCTTCGTAAAGATCACCCTCAGCTAATGTTCATCTCCATACTTGGGGAGAGTGGTGTGGGAAAGACAACACTGTCACGTATTCTCCTGCATGATATGAAGAATAACAACCACTTCGAGATTCGAGTTTGGTACAACATGCCGCCGGATTCCACCACAGAACATCTCCTCCAAACAATCTACGAGAGAGCACGCCAAGCCATTTCGCCAACACAAGGAGATCAGCCAGTTCAGGAAGGCGCCTCTTGCGATAATATCGCTGGCATGCTCCGTCACCTCCTAGCCAATAAGAAGTATCTGCTGATTATCATTGGGATATCCTCCAAGACCTTGCTCAACTGTGTGAGGGCAAGCCTACCAGATGACAACAATGGAAGTAGGGTAGTGCTCGTATTGGACATCGAGAATGAAGAGGTAGCATGGCACGCTAATGCCATGAACAAGGGCATCAGCGACGGAATCCGCCACTTGGGCCGTTTGGATAAAGAAAAAAAGAGTGTGAAGTTGTTCTGTTCAAGGGCTTTGAGGACAAATCTATCAGATGAAACTACGGTAAACAACATGAGCAAGTACAGCGAAGTTGTGTACAATATAACTTGGGGCTACCCTCTGGCTATAGTGATTTTGGCTGGACTACTACGATTCAAGGAGAAGCCAGGGCAATGGACGGCAGTGCTGCAGCAGCTCAGGTCTGGACCACCAATGGAAGAAGCACATCAGCAAGACGGCGAAGGCAATCAGATAACAAGACCTGCAATGTTCCAGGAGGATCGTATTGAGGAGAAGATGAGCCCCCATACAACAGAAGCAGCAAACCTGTCCACAAGAACGTCGATTGAGAGGGTCTTTTGGGCAAGCTTCGAAGACCTTCCCAATGACCTCAAGTCATGCTTCCTCTACTTGGCTGCTTTCCCCAAGGACACCTTTCTGTCTACCGACAGTATAGTGCGGATGTGGATGGCCGAGGGATTCATCAGGCCACAGAAGGGCAAGACCATCGAGGAGCTGGGTCACGACTATTTCAAAGAGCTGGCCTTGAGATGCCTCGTTCAGGTTTCAGCCATGAACGAGGCTGGCGGCATTAAGAAAATCATTGTTCACAGAAGGCTCCATGGGTTCTTGCATTCAGAGGCTCGCGAGGCAGGCTTCATTGACGCCCATGACATGCATGATGTCTTTGTCCCACCATCGGTGCGCCGCCTCTCTTTCATGAGTTTTCAAGGCGGATATACCCAGTTCACCAACAAGTTCTGTAAGCTGCGTTCCTTCATATGCTGGGCCAAGGAGCAAGATCATCGTCCAAGCAGCAATGGCGGCGGCGGCGGAGGCATGGACAAGGAGCATTGGCATGATCTCAAGTTTCTGCAGGGTTCAGATTTACTTCGTGTAGTCGACGTATGGGGACTAAGGATCAAGGAGTTGCCGAATGAGATTGGCAACAAGATCCACTTGCGGTACCTTCGTGTAAACAGTGAGCACCTCAAGGAGCTCCCGTCCAGCATTCAGAGGCTGCTCAACCTGCAGACACTGGATATAACGAATACTGAAGTCGAGGAGATTCACCCGTCCTTCTGGAAGATAAAGACGCTTCGGCATGTGATTGCAAAGAACCTCACGCTTCCATCATCCATCAATGAAGAATTGGGGGAGCTGCAAACGCTGCATGGTGTAAAGCCCAGCAAAGAAGAATGGGACCAAGGTAACTGTCCACTGCTCAAGATGGCCAAACTCCGGTCACTGGAGCTGCACGGATTCATTGACGCTAGACACGGTGCTGCACTGAGCAAGGCCCTCGGGCAGATGCATCGCCTTGGCCACTTGAAGTTGAAAGGTGATGAGATCTCTTCTTGCGTCTTCACTGGACAGCACCTTCGATATCTGCAGACTGTAGAGCTGGATGGCACTGTGCAATGGCCGGCTATTGATGTGTTTAATGATCTTCGCTTCATCCGTCCAAATCTTGTTCAGCTTAGCCTGACAAAGACAAATGACGCGCCAGAAGACATCCAAGAGGAACTGAAAAAGGCAGGCTTTATCCGCTCCCGCACGCCATACCAACCAGTTTATCGGCTTTCATACAAACAAGGTGCGGCCAAACCAGAGCAGCAAGGTGAAGCAAGCTCTAGCAAAATGGAACAGCAACACCAAGGTGAGGAAGCTAAAGAGTGATGTGGCGTCCAGCTGGTTTTTATTTCTCTAATTAAATGTTCCTATTTTGTGAGACAATCTGCTGTATCGCGTTGTGATGACTTGTTCGCTTTGGATATCTGTATGTTCATGTTCAGTCTGTTTCTGTTGTAATCATGAACTATTTTGTAGAATAAAAGAAGCCTGGATCTATAAATGTGAATACCTCTCACGCCGCGTCTAATACGGATAGAAAATAAAATAAACTCATAAATGCATAAGCTTATATTAGATCAATTCCATTCTTAAATTCAGAACATACCTGATGGAAATATGAAATTGGCAACAAAAACTCAATTAATGATGGTTTGGTTCGCCTCTTGCATCTCATATACCATTGTATAATAATGTTATCGGCACTGCCACAGCAATATCTGTCCCGATGCGACTCAAACCCTAGCCATGGCGCCTCCACCCGCCGCCGCCGCCGCCGGGCGCCGCCGCCACCGGCGTGGCGCCCGCGCCGCTGCCTCCCCCGCTGACCGGATCCTCCACCACCGAGCTTCCTCGCAGAGATCCGCCCGGCTGCATCTCCCCCAAACCTCCTCGCTTTGAATCGCCGGCGCCGCTAAGACCCCGCAGCGCCGCCGGGCGGGCTGACCGCCAGTCCGCCGCCGCCTTACGTCCGGATCCACCTTCCCTGCACCGAGATCCACCTCCTCGCCCCTTCTATCGCGCGCGCGGAGGCCGGGATGACGCAGGTCTCGTCGGGCACCCGGGGCGGCCGGGCGCCGCCCACACCCACGGATCCGCCAACGCCGCCCCACATCCCCACCGCCGCCTCGATAGGAGCCTCCGGGAGGTGGCCTCCACCACCAGCAGCCCGTGGCCGCCATGGCTCCCTCGTTGAAGGCGGCCGCAGAGCCGGAGCCGGTGTTGCGAAATCTCCTCCCCTCGGTAGCTGCCCCGGAGAGGCTCGTCCCCTCTGGCTGCTGGAGACCCGCTGTGGAGATGGTGACGCGGGCCGACCGAGGCTCGCCTCTCTCGCCGGACGCCGCCCATTCTTCCCCTCCACGCGCGGTCGGCGCCGATGGCGATGGAGCGACGACGCCGCCGATGACGGAGCAAATGACAAATGGCGAGGATGACGATGGGGGCGTGGAAGCATACCTCCCCTACCTCAGCGCAGCCGCCGGGCCCTCATCACGGAAAGCGGTGCACGAGCCGCACCACGTTGCCGCCCGACCATCGACTCCGCCCGTGGGCGCCGAGTTGGCGGGGGAGTTGATGCCGGCATGGGCGTCGGGGTGCCTACAGACCCGGCCAGCACGGCGCCATCGGCAGCGCCGCCGCCACCGCTGCCGCCGAAGGTGGGGCGGGCGCTGCGTTGGGCGGGCGAAGCGCCCGCAGCTAGCCGGGCGCTGGATTTAAACCGCAAGGTCCCATTGCCGGTTCGGGAGAATCCCCATCCACCGGCGGTTGGGGCCGACGGCGGGTGACGCCCTGACAGGCGACGGTTGGCGGCCGCGTACCCACCAAAGACTGAATAACGGCCGGCGCCGGGCGCCACCGCCCGCGGCGCCTGCCGGGTGAGCACAGACGCGGATGCGCTTGCGCCACGGAAGACACCGCCGGCCTTCGACGGCCGCCGCTTTATTTGTCTCGGCACCGACCACCGGGTCGCATTGCCGGGACCACCTCGTTGCCTCGTGTGCATGGGATTTGGGCACATCTCCCGCCATCGTGGCTCGGTCGGCGGCAACCCATCTCCGCCAAGCCCCGGCCCCGTCCCCGCCGCCTCCCCACCACCTCGAGCCGGGCCTTCGGTAGCGAGGCATGGCACCTCGACTCACGTCGTCGACCCCCCGCCTCACGGCCGTCCACAGTCCGGTGTGGCCGGGGGATTGACGCGGCGAGCCCGACGCCGACACCGCCAACGCAAGTCTACACCCGCGTGGACAAGCCGCCCGGCTCTAGTGACGACGCCGCCGATGCACTCCTTTTCTGGGGCACCGATCCTCTTATGTCGATGCTTCGTGTGGAGATGGATGCTCTCGATATGGGTTGACCCCATGTTGGAGCAGCTTGCCGCCTCGCCCGCGGCCGGTGTGCCCGCCTCCCAGCACCGAGGTTGATGCGTCACTCAGTTTGTTCCTTCCATAGTTACAGCCCACACAACTACTATGGAGGAAGAGGAAGAGGAAGAGGAGGACGAGGAGGGGGGGAAGAGGAGGAGGAGGAGCCCATCCCCGCCCAATCCTCCGTGAGACCGGTGTCACCCGCCCTACCAAGAGGGAAACACAGGAGGAGAGTGGTTGCCGAGCCCACCCGCCGAAAGTGCACGGCTAGCGGCCGACCATCTGCAGTTCCAGCTTTTGAGCGTCGGTCGAACACAAGCTTAGGCGTGAGCTCTCCTTCATCGACGGAAAGTCACGCACCGCCCTCGGATGAAGCGATCACAACCCGCATTGATATGTACGGGCTCGGCCTCCCAAAGAGAGGCGTCAAGGCCATCCGTAAGGCGCGTAGCGTATGGATGACCGTGACTTTTACAGTTGCTTGTTGTAGCCGCCGCACCTGAGCCGGAGCTTAGGCGCCTAAGTCGCTTGTGTGTCGCCTTTAGTGTGTGAGTAATCAACTTTATACCTAAGCCCCGAATCAGCCTAGGCCGGGTTCAGTGGTCCGCGCTCCTCACGCCATTGTTGTATGCTACTTCTTCTTAATATAACCAAAGCGGCTCGCCGGATCTTTCAAAAAAAAAAATGTTATCATAATAGTCCTCTTTGTTGTATAATTCTACAATACTAAAAAAATGACAAAGATTCATGAAGATTGCCAAATGGAAAGTGATATGAGCATTCCAGGACTAAGAAATTCAACGTTGAAATAAAAATGGGAATTGGGAATGATGGGGATTGGGAATTTTATTACCTTCTGTTGCTGCCTTTGCTATAGATAGGAGTTGGGCCTGGCTAAAGTCGACCTGTCTTGGCTGGATGCTGGATGCTGGCTGCCGGCCACCGAGCTGCCGCTTGCTTCTGTGTGCGTGTGCCTACTGCCAAGTGCCGGCCGGGCCAGCGGCTGCTCCCACGCCATGCCCAGGAGCTCGACTGTCCACCCCCAAACTTGACGCCCAACAGTAGCGCTGCCGTGGGTAAGGGAACGACAACCTGCTCCACTGCCAGGTCCCTTCTTGATGAAATGCTCCAGCGGCCTGAGCTGCTACAGGGTTCGAAGCAGCATGACCAGGTGATGGGAGGAGAAAGGAGAACGAGAGACTGGGACTGGGAGAGCGACAGAGGCGGCGCCGCCGCGGCTTGCGAGTCGCCGTCGCCGGAGGATGGATGCTCAGCCAGGCAGGCAAGCGCTATTTGCTTTGGGCTTTCTGCCTCATTGGGCTTTCAGCTTTGACAGGGCCTGGGGCACTAGAATGGGCCAAAAAAATAATTCGAGAACGTGCCTAGAATGGGCCAAAAATTGAAAAGGTTTTCTGGGTCCATATCTCCCCTTCTCAATCTCAGAAAAAAAAAAGCCCCCCGTTTCTCAAGCTACTGTCTCACTCTCAGACCATCAATGATAATTCTATCTGCCATTATAATGCACAACAAAAATTTTGTATAACGTCCAAATGCTTCATCCTTGTGAATTTCTACGATTCAAACTCTACATATTTCTTCTTTGACATTCTCCTATCGATCTGCAGCTATAAACTGACTTGTACGTGCACATGTGTTTAGTGTTTTACTCTTTCTGTCGGAGAAAAAAAAACTTTTTATATTTTTTGTAAGACTTAAATTATATAGGTTTCACTAATTTATATTTAAAATTAACATGTTCGTCACTAAATAGATTATGTTGTAAGTAAATCTATATCACAAATGCAAATACTAATTTGTTGTCATATATGACTGGATGGATGGATCGATAGGCTTCTGGCGTGATGAGCTGCAGTATAGGTGGTTGCTGCCTTGCTGGTGCTCGATGTGAACTCTCTTGATGAGCTGCAGTAGGCGGCTGCTGCTCGATTGCTGCTCGATGTGGACTCTCAACACCTCGCATTTGTTGTCATATGTATCCGTATACTTTTATAAATAAAATTTAGTTTGATAAACAGTTTGATTTTGATTAAACTTATAAAGCTAGTTTCTTGAACGGAGGAGCAACGGCTGACATGTTTCACCTTTTCAACAAAGCACGCCTCCATTACCTATCACGCTCAGTTTAGTGTGTCTCTTATGAGTCATGAGTCTCAAGAAGATTCATATATAATGCCAACCTAAACCTGTTTTTGAAGCCTACTACCCTTTTGAAACATTATAGAGAAATACAAATATTGGGGAAAAAAACGTTGCATTTTGTTGACGCCAAACCGGGCTTCACACCAACACACCGGGAGGGCCTTGGGCGCCCACGAAGGTTGCACACAACCTTGAAGCAGCGAAAGCACCGCAGCGTGGTAGCCCAAACCGATCTAGGGATCGGTAGGGGCGCCAGACCCTCGGTGACGGCCGAGAGAACCTCCTCGACGCACCTCCGGAAGACCCGTCGGGAGGACGCACGCGAGGGGTGCTCTAGGACCAGCGTGGCCGCCTAGAACGCCGACGAAGAACGCGGAGTTCGCCGCCCGAACAGGGATAGAGGGGTTGAAGGAAGAAGATGACCTACAAACGGGACAGGGAGGTAGATTGATTGTCGATTGGATGTAGATGGGATCAAATCGGCCATGAACCTCTTTATTATATAGAGGAGGGTGGTCTTATCCTTTTAGGAAACCGCCCCTTAGACGTTTCCAAGCATTAAAAACCGACCTAAACACGATTGGAAACAAATCGGTTCGATCTCGTGACGGACACGGGCTCGCTGCGTCGGGGTGACCGGACGCCGCGGTCGGCCTTGACCGGACGCTCCGGTCAACGGGTCCGGTCGACTTTCCATAAGTCTGTTCGGCCACCGCTCGCGACGCGACCGACCGGATCCCGGGACCGACACCGACCCGGACTTCGTGGTGCGTCCCGCCGATGCCCCGAAATCGGCGATTTCAACCGGACCGACGGACTCACGGAGGAGTTGACCGGGCGCTCGTCGGCGCGGCGTCCGATTGGTTTAACGTAAAGGTCCGCAAACCGATCGTGGCGCGACCGACGGACGCCGTGACGGTCGCTGGACCGGACGCGCTGTGAGTCCTGGTCATGTTCCGTAAAGCCTTTTTCGATCCTCCTTGAGAATTTGACTAAGTCCGAAATTTGCGGTGGGTTAGCTCTTCGAGAATATGGCTAAGTCCGATTTTTACCGTGACTTAGACCATGCCATTTTTGGGTGTCAACACATGCCCCCTTTATGGCGGACGAGGTAACAATGGGTACTCCGATGCCCGCCATAAAAAAAAATCGAAAAACGACGGTCACATGATCGCCAAATAAATGAAAGATGGCCAAATGCCAATAGCCTCATAGTTTTAAAATGATTAGGGAGAATGACATGTACAAGGAAAATAAAAATATAAAAATATCCACTTGCACTTCTTGATCTAAGTATATGACTTGTATCTCCTTATGGTTCGGTTTTGACTTTGCAATATTATGTGATACAATTCTATAAGGCAATAAAAAAAAACTCCGGAAGGAAAGTGATCAAGGGATGAAAGATAAGCGGTTCTATAGTTGTTCTGTTTTGCAGTTGCGTGAGGACTTAGTAAGAATTAAAAGCCCCATGTGTCATGGTTCTAAACCACGGTCACAAGAATGTCCGGGCAAGTGTGTGCTCCGATGGCCTAACTCAAGGGACAATGACGCGAGAAGTATCTTTGGTTCGGGCAAGATCGATGCCCTAGTCCAGTCGGAGTCACTATCCGAGCTCAAATGCTCGTAGAGGGGTGGCTACAAGCTGGTTCGAGAGAGGGAGCGAGCTCCCAAGTCTCTGTGATTGAGGCAGATGCCAATATCGTGGAGAGTGTAGTGAGAGTGGAGAGTGAGCTGAGTTGCTTCGGTTGTGGATGTCCCCTCCCAGTGGCCAAGGTGCCCCTTTTATAGTCAAAGGGGCGTACATGAGGGTGCCATGGGAGAGGATCAAGAGAAGGGGAAAATGTAAAATGTAATCGGGCGGCGTGGCACGCCGATGTGTCGAAATACGCGCGGCGCCGCTTCCTCGCTGTTTCGTAGCTCGCCTTTGCTACCCCGCCGTAGAGGAGGTCGGCGCGAGAATCTCGGTGTCTGGGGCCCGTCTGGGCGAGCTCGGGAGCTCCCTGGCCCTGTAATGATGGCCGGTGTGCCTGCTTACGCTTCAATCGAGTATTACGGTCAGGGTGGCGTCCCATCGGTCGTCGGCGCACGCCTCCCGATCCGCCGCTCCGACACCGAGCGCGCCTCGACATCGTTGCGCCGCCGCCGGGAGCAAAGATGAATCGGGCGAGGCATAGCAAAACGTGTGGACGGGGAGAGCTCGGGAGGAAAGATTCCTTTGTCCGTGCGGTTGGCGGGATGTGAGCTCGGCATCCCAACGGCCTAGTCGTGTCGCGTCGGTCGTCGGCGCGCCGCGAGCCTACGAGCTGCGTAGCTCATTTATGGTGCTTGAGTGCCTCTAGCTCGGGCCTCGTAGATTGACTTCCCGATCCCCTCGTCGAGATTGAGGCGTAGCCGTAATGATGAGTCGACACGGCATAGATAGCTTGGTTCTTATCGCTCCGAGCTCGAGCTCGTACGAGTCGGAGGAAGTCGTTTGGCCTTACAAGGCCGAGGAGTTTGACGCAGTAGGCCCGGAGTTCGCTCAGGAGTCCCGACGTTGTCCTGAGGTGGGCCCGCGAACTCGGGCGAGCTCGGACAACGTCACAAGCTCGGGGCTGACTTGGCTCGTGGCGGGTAGTTCCCCGCTCGCTCGGGACGGAGATTTGCCACGAGAGCTCGAGCTCGCCCTCGGGGCTGCGCCCGGCTGGCGAGCTCGGAGCTCATTCGAGGCGGTCTTTCGCGTACGTGCCCTGGAGCTCGTTCGAGGCAGAGCCTGAGCCCAGGGTGGCCCCCGTGCTTAGTCTTGCTTGTATGCATGCTTGATTGGCTCGCCGTCGGGCCTACGCCCTAGATCAGTGCTTAAGTTGGGGGATCCATGATTTTGGCTCCCGACAGTAGCCCCCGAGCGTTTAGGGGAGTTGTTTTCTCCCCAAGCGCTCTCAATCGAGGTCGTGGTGCTTGGTTATGGGGTGGTGCGTGGCGCGCACCCGCCGGTGTAGCCCCCGAGGCTCCGCGAGAACGGCATGTTCTCGGGGAGGCTTGAATTTTTCCGTTTTTTCGTTCGTACCCATTCTTCCCCTGCACCGAGGGGTGGGATGAGCTCGTGTCCGATCTTACCTCGTTGGCCGAGATCGGATGCTCGATGAGCTCCTAGCGGGTGGTTCGAGTGAGGCCCGAGCTCGTCGGCTCGTTCGTCGATCGGCTAGTCGATCGACCTCATGTTCCGGGGCTTGACCTCGCACTTCCTCGAGATCATATCTCAAGGTCGTGCTGCCTCTTCCTCAAGGAGGAGTGCAAGGTCGATCGTCGTCCCCGGCGACTTCGAGCGCGAGTTCAAGGAGCCCCGCGGCATTCGAGCTCGCAGCGTAAGTCGCCTGGGACCTCTCCTTGTCTCGCCCCTCGCTCCAGGCGGGCTAGGGCGGCCGTCGGACCCTCGTTGGGCCGGCCTTCAAACCCCCGGGCCCGGGACTACGGCGAGCTCGCTTCGGCTGCGCGCCGTCCTTTGAAAGTTACCGTTGTAACTCCTAACTGCTCGGATTACGGCCGTTGCGTCGTGGGGGGGACGTGGGCGCGGCTTTTAGGAGGAGTTAAGGCGATCGTGGGAGGCCGTTCCTGGTCACCCATCAATCGCATCGCCCCATCCCCACCGGGTTATAAATTGACAAGAGAAGGGGGCAAGGGTTTTTCACCTTTCTCACGCTTTCCCCGCCGCCGCCGCCCCTCCGCATTTTCCGCTCCTCCCTCGCTTCCATCGGCGGTGATCAAGGAGAGTTCGGCGCCGCATCCACCCCCGCCGATGCATCGAGAGCTAGAAAGGGAGAGACAAGATGGTGGTGTGGGGGCCGTCGGCGGTGACGAACGCCGTGTTGGAGAACCCGCCAAGGCCGGGAGCATCCCCACGCTCACCGGCGTGGAGGAGTGGAGGGTGCCGGCGCCGGAGGACAACGTGCCTCGTCGCCCGCCGGAGTGCGTCGTGTCATTCATGGCCTTCCACGGGGGGGTTCGGCGTCCCCCGCCGATGACTTCTTCCACCCCGCCGCTCCACCGGGGATCGAAGTTCCAAAGACCTCGTGCGAGCATCGGGTGCTCCATGTCGCCGCCTTCGTCTTCTTGTGCGAGGGTTGGCTCGCATCGGGCCGAATTGGGAGCCGTTCAAGCATTATTTCTACATCAAGATCCAACACCTCTCCGACGGCAAGAAGACCGCTGGCTCCGATCGGGCCGTGCGGCGCTCCAATGGGAGGGATGAAGACGCAATTCCTGGCGATCGTCGTCCCGTCCTCCATTGGCGGGTGGCACGCCGGTGGTTCTACCTCGGAACGACGCCCGCCACCCGCTGCCCGAGTATACGGGCGTGTGTTCGTGAATCCGCCGCGACTGGGGAGACGACCGACGACAACCCCAAGCCCCGAGTTCCTCGAGCGGTCGAGAGAATCAAGATCCTCCGCGACGCCCGGGCTGACGGAGCCGCTCATCGTGGGCCGCGTGGCTGCACCGGGCGTCCCTCCCCCCGCAAAGGCGCGTGCTCGCGTGTGGGGAGATGACGAAGGAGAAGGAGCCCTTCAAGGGAACGGTGACGGCGCCGGCCTTCGAGGTCCATGAGGTCATGCGTTGGTTATGGTTGGAGGGCCCCTGTCACACTGCGCTATATAAAGAGAGGTGGGGGCCGCAGCACTGTTCACGAAGTTGAGACAAACCGCCATTTCCCCACCTACAAACCCTAATCCGACTGTCAAGGGTGCGCAGCAAGTGACGGGAAGTCCTTCACCGTCGACTCCACTGCGCCACCGTCTTCTTCACCGCGATCTCGGCGTCCACTCCATCGACCGTCGCTGCCTTGGCGCAGAGAAGCCGATGGCCGACTCCAGCACCACAGCCGCCGGATCAAGCAGCGCCGTCCCCCGCCAAGACCTCTGATGGTTTGCACCCTATCCTCCTCTATCTCCCTCTCCTCTCTGTAGATCGTTTCACTGGGACCTATACTTGTTCATCTCAAATCACAGTGTCTACCCGTCTAGATTGCACTGCTAGTGATCCTATACGTCTAACAGGATAGTGACAACTAGGGCGCATGTGGTGCGCGTGGCTCCAGCGATGGAGAGAAGAAACACACAAGCTAGTCCATCCTAGCTTAGCTAGTATGGCAAGAGAGGTCAAGAATGTCGACGCGTTCGTACCGGATGATGACGGCCCGAGTGACGAAATTCGCCAAAGCGATGCGTAAGAATTTGCTTGCTTGTTGGAGTGCAACAAATATTATAATCCACATCGACAAGTGTGGCATGTGGCCTGTGCCTTATACTAGTACCAGTATATATTAGAATCGTGTTGGTCAAACTTTCTTAACTTTAATATATAAAATATATTTACAACATTTATATCTTTAAATTTGAAAATATATTACATGATCTATACCCTGTTCGTTTAAACTTATCAGTCTTGGTACACTTATCAGCCCGCAAAAACCGTCCAGCGATCGATACTAAATATTATTATACTCGTAAATTTTAATATTTTATTACATATATTTAGTCAAAATTAAAAGTTATTGATTTTTTGGAAGCAAGAATGAATCCTCTTTTAAGGGAGGGAGTATTCTTCCTGGAAAGCACTAGGATTGCTTCGACGGAATATATATGGACAGGGTAACAGCAGTTTTTTTTTTTTTTTTTTTTTGATGAAATGGGTAACAGCAGGTTGCACGAATGGCCTGACGATATGTGTGCGGCGCTGACGGAGGGCTAGCTAGCTTCCCATTGAAATAGCTAGCACGTACGCCGTCACATATAGCTAGCTCTTTGTTGTGTTTTTTTTAACGCCTCTCATCTGGGTACAGCTGTAGTATCTGTTCATACAGTTACACGCACACCCACCCTACACACGCAAACACTCCACTCACACAACAATATACGCGTACAAACAGACTTACGATTACACACGAATCGAAGACTGCGTGCTCGTAGAGATCACCGAAAACTCAGTAGATAACGGGCGCGTCATAATCCCCTTGTGACTCCACGCGTAAGAGGCTGTAGATTATTTTGGAAAACACAGCCTTCGGTGGAAAATCACGAGTCCGGCGAGCTCGAACCGTGACCGGTGGCCTCCTCACCGGGAGTGCTCACCACCGAGCTATGCTCGGTTCCCTGTTCTTTTCATTTTTTGGTCCACGGCGCGGACGATCTGCTGCAGTGCCACCTGTGCTGTGCTGCCGTGTCCGTATTACTTGGTTTGGTGCGATCGTTTGGCTTGGCCACCAGGACTTCACGGCACCCCAGCGCCAATCCAAACTCCGGGCCGAGTCACATCACAGGCATGATGATTTCGAGAATCCACTCCAAATGTTGCCCAGCCACATGCCAGTGTGCACCCTCATGCAATGGCATATCCCGAAAAATATAATAGGGGGGTGAACATATACAAGATGAGGCCGCAAGGACGTGAGATTGGCTGGCTCAAGTTGTGATCAGGACACATCTCACGCATGCAACTTCTCCTTCTCAAGACACAACAATGGTGAAAAATTTTTTAGGAGGGGCTCAGGGGGGAGCTCTATAGGCTTCTACTATAGAGGAGTTAAGACATCTCAAGTTTGACTAAAATTATAAAAAAATACAAAAATTTATGTCACTGGGGCACATTTTAACCAAACCGAAGTCGAACCGAACCGAAACCGAACCGAAATATCGGTTTTTCGGTTTTTGGTTCGGCTTCGTTTTCGTATTTGGGGAAACCGATGGTTCGGCTCGGTGTTAGGTTTTAGGTTCAAACCGAACCGAAAACCGAATAAAGCAAAGAAGCAGGCATCCCGCCCAATCCACGTACACGGAGACACAGCCCACCGCCCACACTCGGCCCACAGCCCACGGGCCACTTTCGCCGCTCACACATCAGCGACCCTAACTCGGCCTCGGCGACTCCCAAATCCCCAATCTCGTAACCCTAGGTCCCTAGCGCGGGGCGGCGCGGCGGCGCTTTCGGGCAGGCGGCAAAAGCGCAGTTCAGCGCCGCGGCGCGAGCGCCGGCGGCTGCAAGCGCGATGCGCGGCGCCATCTTTTCGCCACTCTTGGCTCGAAGGGGCGCCCGCAGCCGCTGCCAGCGGCGGCGCAGCGACGGGCACGGCGGCCCAGCGGCTTCAGCCTTAGCGGCGGCGCCCGGCTCTACATCGAAGGCGCGGCGGCTCTGCGGTGGCGTCAAGCTGCGGCGTCGGCTGGCACATCGTGCGGGAAGAACAGCGCCTTATTGCCGGGTTTTGCCGATTTTTGTGGTACTGACTGATTTCGGTTTTTGTTTGGTTTGACTTTCTAAGATTCTTGTAATTACTTATAATTTGGAATGGAGGGGTAAGTTACTAATATGCACATAATATACATATAGTTGACAATTACATAAGTAGTTTCGAACATATATCAGCATATATAGATCTTGCTTCGTAAATCTCGTCGTATAAGGAACCTAACGATGCAATTGGCTTTGTAGATCTTGCTTTATGACAAGGTTAAACAAAATTGATCAAATCCCGTTATAACGATATCACAGATGACGTCAGTTGTTACATGGGAAAGCGACATTTGCTATTGCAGCTGGAAGGAAATCCCCTTTTTTCTCTCTCCATGCGACCGAAGCGATGACTCTGATTTCCTTCCAAGCGATTAAAAGGGGGTCTTCACCGAGTGAAACGTGGCCCAAGCCCAAGCCACCCGCAGCCTCAAATCTAAGCCCATAAGGCCGGGTGCCAAGTCCACTTCCCAGGCCTATTGATTTTAACCAAACCTTTTCTTTGCATTGGCGGGCGATTTTTTTTTCTTTTTCTCAAATCATCAAGCGTGTTATAATGGGTGAATGTCACAAAGTGCTGCACTCTTGAATCACACGATTGGGACCCAAGTGCCATTATTCTGTCTCACCGGCCCGGAAGCGTCGAGTTTATACATTCACTCTTGAAGTGCCCAACACCAATGTCGACCAAAGACGGAGCAGGTGCCCAAAGGACGAGGACAACGACCACACGTTGACCGCATGCAAGGCCTAGAAACGACGTCGTTGCGGTCGGTGTGCGGAGGTTAAACCCCCAAATCTCTTTTCTTTTTATAGTAGAGCGCACGCGCGCTGCGACCAACGGCAGCGCAAGGGACACGTGCTAGCGTACGATTGGAGGATCAGTGCTTGTCGACGTTAGGTAAGGGGATCAGCTGCTTTAGAAAAAGGATGCAACGTCAAATGCCATCATCAAATCTGGCATCAGTGCTTGTCGAGGGTTAGGTCAAGGGATCTGCGGCCTTAGAAAAAGGAGGGGCCCGGGGGTGGTGGGCGCAGCCGAGCACGCATGGAGAGAGTCTCATGTTTGGTTTAGTATACCCAACAAATCCTTGGACAAAAGAGATCCAACATATATATCCTTCCAAATAAGATGTCCAAAAAAACTTATACGCACCATTTCTTCAGTGTCCAAGATCTACCAAACAGAATAGTAAAGAAAATATCTTTGACAGTTTCTCTGGATTAAAGTTTAGGGCGTGTTTGGTTGGCCGTATGCCCGCGTGCATGCATCCGCTCATGCAAGAGTCTCATGTTTGGTTGGCTGCTCAAGCAGCCGGGCCAGGCTCTGACCATGCAAGGAGGAGGCCGTAGCCAGGCTGGGAAAGAACGCAGGAATTGGCCGTTCTTTCCGAGCCAGGCTCGCTAGCTGCAGGTTTAAGCCCGGGTAATGATGTATTAGTATATGATTAGTTGATATTAAGTGATATTAATATGTTTTAAAGATGTTTAAGATATAATTAGACAAAACAATAATTTTTAGAGCATATTTGCAAAAGTAAAAATCATAATCATGATTTTATAATTTTTTTCCCCCATACGTCATACTTTCGTGCGATCAACCAAACAAAGATCTCATCTCGGCCTGGCGAAGAAGATACTGATCAACCAAACACAACTAGTTGCATATCCTCAGCTCCTGTCTCAAGTGAGCTTTGGCTCGTATCGTCGCGATCAACCAAACAAAGATCTCATCTCAGCCAGGCGAAGAAGATACTGATCAACCAAACACAACTAGTTGCATATCACTCAGCCATGTCTCAAGTGAGCCCGGCTCTCAAATACGAGCCAGGCTCCACTTTCTTCCGCGAACCAAACAGGCCCTTAGTGACCACTGAGCTACTGAAAGCTTGGCGAGCGGAGCAGACAGGAGTCACCGGCCGGGCTAGTGGCAGGCCTGGAGAGCGAACTGCACAAGCACATGGCATGTCATGGTGTCCACTGTCAGCAACTTCGTACAATCGTACTCGTACCTCATGGCTGGGGTGAATGCGCGGTGGTGTGTGAAGTCAATAAATCATGTGGCTGTGCTGCGTTGGTCCCTCTATGCCACTTGCCTTTTGCTGATTGAAATCAATCTCTCTTGCTTATGCATGCAGCCGTAACAGCAAACAAAACATGCAAGGTAAGAGTCATCAAAACTTAGATAAGCTAAAGTATAGCCCAGGGCTAAAACTTAGCCCTTGGAATGAAAGGGCTAAAGTTTAGCCCCTAAACACTAGCAAATGATGTGGACATGTCTTATAGAGAGCGAGTTTACTGTACCATTCGAATACCCTAGAGTTGGGGAACGAGCCGTAGCTCGAGTGGTCCGTCTCCAGGTGGTGGAGCGGCCGGTCGCGGATCGAGCGCTGCTCGCCCGCGATTTTTCCCACCGAAAACGATGGGTTCCCAAATAAATCTGCTGACCTCTCACGCGTGGAGCCACAATAGAATATGGCGTGCCCGTCATCTACGGATTATTCCGGTGATCTCGATAAGGGCGCGGTTTTGGTTCGAAAGTGTAGTTGTAGGTGCACTTGTGCGTGTATGGTGTGTGTGAGTGTGGGGTGTGTGCGTGTGTGGTGGTGTGAGTGTACATGTATGAGCGAGATACTACTGGTATGTCCGGATGAGAGGCACTCAAAAGAATACCCTAGAGTTAAAAAAAAAAGAGGAGAAAATTTTCATCTAGATGAAACTCAATATACACTATATATTTTCTAAAACTTGGAACCCGAACCACATACTCTCTCCGTCCCTAAAAGACCGTCATTTGTTCTTTGTGCGTCTGCACAAGTTTGACTCGGTTTATAAAAAAATACGTGCAACATTTTTATCTTCAAATAATTGTGTTAAAAAAACAAGATTCAAATATCTTCCCAATGATACTAATTATGTATCATAGGTATTAATATTTTTTTAATATATATTTAGTCAAAGTTGTTTTCTCTGGAAGCGTAAACGCCAATTATTTAGGGACGGAGGGAGTAGTATTGAGAGAGATTCCCTAAAAAATATTGAGAGACAAAAGTTTCATTTCACCCAACTCAATTATGAGCTTCCTATATATGCTGAACGGATCACATGCTTTCCCCTACGCTACATAGTACATCCACAACAGGAGCAGGGCTTGGTGAGTGAACAGAGCCAAGCTCCAGAGGCGCAGCTGCTACGAGAGGGACCAATAATGGCGGAGACGGCGATCGCGGCGGTGCTCTCAAAGTTCGGCGGGCTGGCAGCGAGCGAGGCCAAGGTGCTGCTGGAGGTGGGAGACGACATGATGCTGCTGCGGGACCGGCTCGAGTGGCTGCAGGCCTTCCTCCGAGACGCCGACCACAAGCGCCGGACCGGCGCTGACCGGTTAACCTGTGTGTGGGTGCGTCAGACGCGCGATGTCGCCTTCGAAGCAGAGGACGCCCTTGACGAGTTCTTCCGCAAGGTTACATACCTTCCATCCCCTGCTTGGCTGCGATGACACCATTATAACTCATTTATTTATCTGAGAAAAGGTGGTAACTTCGCTTATATAGTTGGGGTTAAAACATAAGATTACGCTAAATAATATTTGTTTTGTTCTAAGAATTTGTAACACAAAGTACATAGCTAAGTTTATATGCCCAAAAGTTCTGTTGTACTAGTGCTTGAGATTGCTAACCAAGCCTACCAGAGAGTACAATTGGACAGAAAATACCAAAGGTGAAGCACACCTTTCTTTTTAAAAGAGTTTTATTTTCATATTGCACAATACTAAAATAGACATATATAAATGTGCAGCCATGCGAATTTCAAAATATTTGTCCAAAACTATAATAAACACATAATTAACAAACAGAATAAAAGGTCATACTTTTGTGTTGCAATATTTTTTGAAGAAATATGTGTTGCAATATGAAAAGGTCTTTTTCAAAACCTTAGGCTTCTTTTTGGTTTTAAGGAGTCACACATGGGTGGGAGGATGTAGCCAGATTTCACTATCATATTAATAAAGGATCTACAGAGTCGAGATTATCTAGACAGATAAAAGTAAAAAAAAAAAAAAAAAAAGAATCAAAATAGAGACTCAAGTTGCTTTGATGGGTCTTTTCTCATCGCATATTGCCAATTTTGAGCTGCATATAGATTAGCGTGCAAGATTTAGCTACATCTTATATTATTTTATCTGTTCAGCCTTTTTTTTTGTTTTTTGTATATCTACATGAATTTCTGGTGAACAACAGGTTGACCTGGAAAGCATGGGTTACCAACGCTGGATCAAATGGCTCAAAAGAATACCTGCTTGGCTGCTGGACCCAAATCATTCTCCGATATGAATTGTCTGGTCGACTCAAAAAATTAATAGCAGGCTCAATCAAATCTCGGACAACCAAAAGGAATACAAGATCGAGCATACACCACTAGCGACCCTGACATCTTCCACGACAGCCACTTCAGCATGGTATGGGACCTCCTATGTCAATCCTGTAATTATGAATTATCAGTGTTGCACTTTCAAATAATACAAGGAACTGCTTTTCTTAATTATAACCTCCATTCCAAAACACTTAAGACTACTTTGATGTTTACTGTTCAAGCATTGACTAATAATATTTGTCGATGATATTTAGTCAAGTAAAGTGAGGAAACTATCATTGAACTTGGTGTCAAAAGTACTCTAAGCATGTCATGTATTTCTGATTATTTGTACAAATATTTACATAAAGACGAACTGTAAAATGTTCAACAGTAACCATAGTTTGTCAATTATTCTGAAACAGAGGCTGGGAGGTTGCTCGTGTGTGTGTTTGTGGTCTGCTAGATCCTCTTAACAGATCTCCGAGTCTCATATAGTGGAATATGATAATTTGAATAAATAATTGGTGTGGCCATGCGCAATAAAACACTAGGAACATAAGGACCAACATGTAAGTTATATTTTTTTTAAAAGGTTTCGGCACTAGTGCACATTTTTCTAATTTAAAATGGATTAGTTATGAATTTTTAGAGGTTAAACTAGATTTTTATTATTTTTTTCGACACAGAAACAAAACTCGACGATAGTTGGATGGACAAAAATGGACTTCTCCCTTGTTTTAACACATGCTTCTGTTCTAAGTTTAATTTGCCATTTTACCTAAACACAGAATTTGTTTGCTTATATTACTGCTTTGCCTATGTGTGGAAATAACAGCGCATACTTCTGTTTTGTGTTATCAACGATGCGGCTAGGGACTTGTAATTTAGATTGCCTAACATGTTTGGCAAAGTCTTGCTTTAACCTATTTTATGATGCCTGCATGATAGTTATGGAAAACTTAACTTCAAACATGAGGCGGTTTAGTTTTCTGATAAAATTTGGTGCTTCCAATAATTTGCTCAAATGATGTGGGTAAAACAGTTTTACATCAAGACAAAGCTGCCTAACCACTGAGCTAATTTTGTTTATAAGCAATTAGTCAATTTGCATTACTAACAGTACTCAATGAACAGGCGGGATGGTTATAAGCACGCTGTGGGTTTTGAAAAAGAAGTGGAGACACTTCAGGAAATGCTGCTTCGTAAAGATCACCCTCAGCTAATGTTCATCTCCATACTTGGGGAGAGTGGTGTGGGAAAGACAACACTGTCACGTATTCTCCTGCATGATATGAAGAATAACAACCACTTCGAGATTCGAGTTTGGTACAACATGCCGCCGGATTCCACCACAGAACATCTCCTCCAAACAATCTACGAGAGAGCACGCAAAAGCCATTTCGCCAACACAAGGAGATCAGCCAGTTCAGGAAGGCTCCTCTTGCGATAATATCGCTGGCATGCTCCGTCACCTCCTAGCCAATAAGAAGTATCTGCTGATTATCATTGGGATATCCTCCAAGACCATGCTCAACTGTGTGAGGGCAAGCCTACCAGATGACAACAATGGAAGTAGGGTAGTGCTCGTATTGGACATCGAGAATGAAGAGGTAGCATGGCACGCTAATGCCATGAACAAGGGCATCAGCGACGGAATCCACCACTTGGGCCGTTTGGATAAAGAAAAGAGTGTGAAGTTGTTCTGTTCAAGGGCTTTGAGGACAAATCTATCAGATGAAACTACGGTAAACAACATGAGCAAGTACAGCGAAGTTGTGTACAATATAACTTGGGGCTACCCTCTGGCTATAGTGATTTTGGCTGGACTACTACGATTCAAGGAGAAGCCAGGGCAATGGGCGGCAGTGCTGCAGCAGCTCAGGTCTGGACCACCAATGGAAGAAGCACATCAGCAAGGCGGCGAAGGCAATCAGATAACAGGACCTGCAATGTTCCAGGAGGATCGTATTGAGGAGAAGATGAGCCCCCATACAACAGAAGCAGCAAACCTGTCCACAAGAACGTCGATTGAGAGGGTCTTTTGGGCAAGCTTCAAGACCTTCCCAATGACCTCAAGTCATGCTTCCTCTACTTGGCTGCTTTCCCCAAGGACACCTTTCTGTCTACCGACAGTATAGTGCGGATGTGGATGGCCGAGGGATTCATCAGGCCACAGAAGGGCAAGACCATCGAGGAGCTGGGTCACGACTATTTCAAAGAGCTGGCCTTGAGATGCCTCGTTCAGGTTTCAGCCATGAACGAGGCTGGCGGCATTAAGAAAATCATTGTTCACAGAAGGCTCCATGGGTTCTTGCATTCAGAGGCTCGCGAGGCAGGCTTCATTGACGCCCATGACATGCATGATGTCTTTGTCCCACCATCGGTCTTCGCCGCCTCTCTTTCATGAGTTTTCAAGGCGGATATACCCAGTTCACCAACAAGTTCTGTAAGCTGCGTTCCTTCATATGCTGGGCCAAGGAGCAAGATCATCGTCCAAGCAGCAATGGCGGCGGCGGCGGAGGCATGGACAAGAAGCATTGGCATGATCTCAAGTTTCTGCAGGGTTCAGATTTACTTCGTGTAGTCGACGTATGGGGACTAAGGATCAAGGAGTTGCCGAATGAGATTGGCAACAAGATCCACTTGCGGTACCTTCGTGTAAACAGTGAGCACCTCAAGGAGCTCCCGTCCAGCATTCAGAGGCTGCTCAACCTGCAGACACTGGATATAACGAATACTGAAGTCGAGGAGATTCACCCGTCCTTCTGGAAGATAAAGACGCTTCGGCATGTGATTGCAAAGAACCTCACGCTTCCATCATCCATCAACGAAGAATTGGGGGAGCTGCAAACACTGCATGGTGTAAAGCCCAGCAAAGAAGAATGGGACCAAGGTAACTGTCCACTGCTCAAGATGGCCAAACTCCGGTCACTGGAGCTGCATGGATTTGTTGATGCTAGACACGGTGCTGCACTGAGCAAGGCCCTCGGGCAGATGCATCTCCTTGGCCACTTGAAGCTGAAAGGTGATGAGATCTCTTCTTGCGTCTTCACTGGACAGCACCTTCCATATCTTCAGACTGTAGAGCTGGATGGCACTGTGCAATGGCCGGCTGTTGGTGTGTTTAATGATCTTCGCTTTGTCCGTCCAAACCTTGTTCAGCTTAGCCTGACAAAGACAAATGACGCGCGAGAAGACATTCAAGAGGAACTGAGAAAGGCAGGCTTTATCCGCTCCCGCACGGCATACCAACCAGTTTATCGGCTTTCATACAAACAAGGTGCGGCAAAACCGGAGCAGCAAGGTGAAGCAAGCTCCAGCAAAATGGAACAGCAGCACCATGGTAAGGAAGCTGAAGAGTGATGTAGCGTCCAGCTGGTTTTCATATCTCTAATTAAATGTTCCTATTTCGTGAGACATTCTGTTGTATTGTGTTGTAATGACTTGTTTGCTTTGGATATCTGTATGTTCATGTTCTGTTGGTTTCTGTTGTAATCATGAACTATTTTGTAGAATAAAAGAAGCCTGGATCTATAAATGTGAATACCTCTCACGCCGCGTCTAATACGGATAGAAAATAAAATAAACTCATAAATGCATAAGTTTATATTAGATCAATTCCATTCTTAAATTCAGAGCATACCTGATGAACATATGAAATTGGTAAGAAAAACTCAATTAATGATGGTTTGGTTCGCCTCTTGCATCTCATATACCATTCTCTAATAATGTTATCATAATAAATAGCCCTCTTTTGTTGTATAATTCTACAATACTAAAAAATTGACAAAGACACCTACATTCAACGTTGGAAATAAAAATGGGAATTTGGAATGATGGGGATTGGGAAATTTATTACCTTCTGCTGCTGCCTTTGCTAAGTTGGGCCTGGCTTAAAGTCGACCTGTCTTGGCCGGATGCTGGATGCTGGCTGCCGGCCGCCGAGCTGCCGCTTGCTTCTGTGTGCGTGTGCCTACTGCCAAGAGCGGACCGGACCAGCGGCTGCTCCCATGCCATGCCCAGGAGCTCGACTGTCCACCCCCAAACTTGACGCCGTGGGTAAGGGAACGACAACCTGCTCCACTGCCAGGTCCCTTCTTGATGAAATGCTCCAGCGGCCTGAGCTGCTACAGGGTTCGAAGCAGTACGACCAGGTGATGGGAGGAGAAAGGAGAACGAGAGACTGGGACTGGGAGAGCGACAGAGGCGGCGGCGCCGCGGCTTGCGAGTCGCCGTCGCCGGAGGATGGATGCTCAGGCAGGCAGGCAAGCGCTATTTGCTTTGGGCTTTATGCTTCATTGGGCTTTCAGCTTTGACAGGACCTGGGGCACTAGAATGGGCCAAAAATTGAAAAGGTTTTGTGGGTCCATATCCCCACTTCTCAATCTGAAAAAAAAAAAAAATCAGCCCCGTTTCGCAAGCTACTGTCTCACTCTCAGACCATCAATGATAATTCTATCTGTCATTATAAGTGCACAATAAAAAATTTGTACAACGTCCAAATGCTTCATTCTTGTGAATTTCTACGATTCAAACTCTACATATTTCTACTTTGACATTCTCCTATCGATCTGCAGCTATAAACTGACCTGTACGTGCACATGTGTTTAGTGTTTTACTCTTTCTGTCGGAGGAAAAAAAAAACTTTATATTTTTTGTAAGACTTAAATAATATAGGTTTCACTAATTTATATTTAAAATTAACATGTTCGTCACTAAATAGATTATATCGTAAGTAAATCTATATCACAAATGCAATTACTAATTGTTGTCATATTTGTTTTCGTGAACATATACACGAGTGTGCATATCATTGTACTAGAAAAATGAAGAGTTTATATACAAGAATGCCATTGTCACCTTGTCGGTGACTGGTCTTACAACACTAGGCATGTGCCAAGGCTACCTGGCCTCCTGCGCTAGCCTCGATATATCGATATAGGCTTCTGGCTTGATGAGCTGCAGTAGGTGGTTGCTGGTGCTCGATGTGAACTCTCTTGATGAGCTGCAGTAGGCGGCTGCTGCTCGATGTGGACTCTCAACACCTCGCATTTGTTGTCATATGTCAAAATGGCAACGGGTACCCGAAACCCGAGTACCCGATGGGTTTTACCCGATAAAGATACGGGTATGGAATGATTTTTCTACCCGCGCAGTGCGTTATTGGAAGAAATCTTCTACCCATCGGTGCGCGGTGCAGTGCGGTGTATGCTACCCATACCCGTCTACCCGTGGGTAATAAATACCGCATATATCACTAACAATCATAATAAATTTGGCCCATATAACACTAGAATTTGAGCTAATTCAACTAAAGTCTACATATATAACACTAGTATTATTGCTAATTGATGTTAGATTTGCTTTTGTCCACATATATTGACCTAATATTTATCAAATATTTGAATTTATAAAGCATTTCATATATCATACTCGGGTATGTTCGTGGAGTGCGGGTTACCCGTCGGGTAGAATTTACCCGCGCGTATGCGGTATGGAATGACTTTCCTACCCGCATGCGGATCACGGGTAACCCGGCGGGTAAGATTTACTCGGCGGGTGCGGTGCGGGTGGGCACTACCCGTCGGGTATTTACCCGTTGCCATCTTGACTCATATGTATCCGTATACTTTTTATAAATAAAATTTAGTTTTACAAACAGTTTGATTTTGATTAAACTTATAAAGTTAGTTTTCTTGAACGGAGGAACAACGGCTGACATGTTTCACCTTTTCAACAAAGGGGGTGTTCACTTGCTGCTACAGGAACCCAAAAAGTGCTACGGTTCCCGTCACATCAAATCTCTTAACGTATTTTTAGAGCATTAAATTTAGGTAAATAAAAAAATTGATTGAACAGTTTGGTTGAAAAGTGCGAGACGAATCTTTTAAGCCTAGTTAGTCTATGGTTGGACAATAATTACCAAATACAAACGAAAAGTGCTTCAAAATAGCCCAACCCAAAATATTTCACCAACTAAACACCCCCAAAAGCACGCCTGATCCATTACCTATCACGCTCAGTTTACTGTGTGTCTCTCATGAGTCTCAAGAAGATTCATGTCTTCAATTCATAGAAAAATATTTTTGTTCATATAGAGAAATACAAATATTGGGAAAAAAAAAAAAGACGTTGCATTTGTTTACGTTTATGTGCGCAGATATATATAGAAACTACTACTAATTACTAAAAATGGGAAGGGGCACAACAAATTAATCACTACTAGATATATCATTCAGAAGGTGATCTCGTGTTTCACGTGTAGAGTCAGATTATTCTGGAAAGTCATTAGACGCCCATTGCATGAGTCTGCTTCACTTGTCTTTTCAGAATATACTAATATTTAAAGTACAGAATAATTAGTATGATTAGACACTATTTTATAATATATCTATTTACAGACATCAATGTTGTTAACATTTTCTACAATAACTTCCACGATAACACTTAAGGTCCTGTTTGGTTTTAGAGTGACGAAACTTTGAAAAAAGTCTACATAACCCCATCAACTATGATGGATAGACTACTTCACCCCTGAACTATAAAACCAATTATTTTAGTCTTTTTTAGTCTCTAAAATGTCAAACATGGGATGACTAAAAGGTGACTAAAGTAGTTTAGTTTTCTTCAATCTCCAAGGGGTGACCACTAAACTTTAGTCCAGGAACCACAAATAGGGAGAGATGGAGGGTGTATGATTGATTGGTTAACTGGCACTAGAGCAGATGTATATGGTTGATTCACTGATTGATTAAGACAGCTGGAGAAGATCAGACATTATTATCAAGGCGGACTGTACTCCCACATGTTCTTTAAAAGGAACATCAGAAACATCACAAAAAAGGATATTATTTGTTGCTACTACCTTCTAGAGCTCAATATACTTTTAGCAATCAGCTATAGTTTCTTTGATACTACACGATTGTGCTTGTTTTCATACATGACAACATGCAGTTGTAATCAAATTTGAGAAACTTTATTTATCAGTCTTTTTGTATTTTCTTCTTGCAACAGATGGATTAACTGTCGTGGCCGGGGCCCAAACCCTAGAGCTCCCACCGCTAGCCCCCTCCCTTCCTCCCTCTGGCGATCTCGCCCGGTGAGTGAGAGGGAGGGGGCCGCCCCATCCGGGGACATGTCCCGCTTTTGTTTTGGTGTTTTTTGCGGTGCTCCTCTCGGTGGTCATCGCGGGCGGCTCTGTCCGTCATTGTGTCGATGTCCGGCCGGAGTGCCGCCTGAATAAGGTAATTGTTGGTTTCCCTTCTTAGATTTTTAAGGAGGGATTGGATCTGTTTTTGTCCTCCGACATCAAATGGTATGTGCGGTTCAACCATCAAAAGATAAGATATGGTCGATGTGCTTTCAGCGCCTTTTACTCTCTTCAATGGTTGAGCATACAGCGCCTTTGCAGCCTCCACATCTGTGGAGTCTTCTATTGGTGAGAACCAAGTCCGAATCTGCTGTTGTTCCATAGCGATGGAGTTTCCTAATGCAGTGGACGGCGTTGGTTGAAAGGAAGACGAAGGGTACGTAGAGACCTAGTGGCGTACTTCAATGTAACCTTACTTTACGTTGAGGTCTTGATTATAAAATGAGTTATATCTTAATAAAATCTGATCCCTTCCTAAAAAAGATGGATTAGCTGTCTCTACCAGAAACCGAAATTACCTTGGCGGTCGAAAACCACGAAGGAAAATGAAACAGACCACAAACCATCAAGCAAAATTTAACAAGAATATAATAGAGGATAAAGGGAAATGCATTTTCTTGGAAGTTTTGGCCCTCAATGACGATTGCTTTGGAGGTTGGCCACTAAGAAAATTAGGGAACAACAAATTGCAAAGCGACATGGAAAATCTACAACCACCAAGTAAATAATTAACTTCCCTTAGAGGCAAAGTAACCAATAAGGAAATAATCTAGACCATCAAGGTAAAGGTTATTTTCTTGGTTGCCCATATCTTCCAAAGAAATTGTAATTTTCCTTGGCTCCCATTAGCCGCCAGGCAATTGTGATTTCCATGGGGGCTACCCTTGATGAAATGCATACTGCAAACAAATTTAAAAAAAAACTTGCCACAGCCAGTAAATTTTAAACTCTAGTCACTTCCATTTGACCCATGATGGCACACATATACATTCTATTAAAAAGGCTATTTTAGTTACTTTTAGTCTCTAAAATGCCAACGGGATGACTAAAAGATGACTAAGTAGTTTAGTTTTCTTCAATCTCCAAGGGGTGACTACTAAACTTTAGTCCAGGAACCACAAATAAGGAGGAATGGAGAGAGTATGATTGATTGGTTAACTGGCACTAGATCAGATGTATATGGTTGATTGACTGATTGATTGAGACAGCTAGGGAAGATCAGACATTATTATCATGGCGGACTGTACTCGCACCAGAGACATCACTACAAAGAATATTATTTGTTGCTACTACCTTCTAGAGCTCAATAGGACAACCTTTTCGCAATCAGTTATAGTTTCTTTGGTACTACATGATTGTGCTTGTTTTCATACATGACAATGTGCATTTGCAATCAAATTTGAGAAACTTTATTTATCAGTCTTTTTGTATTTACTTCTTGCAACAGATGGATTAACTATCACTACTAGAAAGCAGGATTACCTTGGCGGTCAGAAACCACCAAGAAAATGAAAACTGGCCACAAACCATCAAGCAAAATTTGACAAGAATATAATAGAGGATAAAGGGAAATATATTTTCTTGGAAGTCCTCAATGATGATTTCTCTGGAGGTTGGCCACTAAGGAAATTAGGGCAACAACAAATTTGCAAAGCGACAAGGAAACACGTCAACCACCAAGTAAAATAACTTCCCTTGGAGGCAAACTAACCAATAAGGAAATCTTCTAGACTGTCAAGGTAAAAGTTATTTCCTTTGCTGCCTTTATCATCAGAAGAAATTGTAATATTTCCTTGAATACCATTAACCACCAAGGCAATTGTGATTTACATGGGGCTAGCCCGCAACGAACTTTACAAGTCCATTCATATTATAATTTTCCTTGGCATGGAAATTGCATATAACCCTAAGGAAACTACAATTTTCTTTGGTGGTTTAGAATAACACCCGAAGAAATTTTAATTTTCCTTAGCAGCTTACAATAACAATCAAGGAAATGCTTAATTTCCTTTCGTGGTGCATATAACCCTCCAAGGACATACATTTTCTTGACGGTTAACTACCATCAGTAGGGAAAACTATGTATTTCTTGGTCTTCAAAGATTTTTTGGGTTTAGGACAGATACCATGCAGAGAATGATAGTATTAGCCTGAGATCATGACGTTTTTATTTCCTTCATATACATGGTGTACATATTGCATGATGTCGAACCAATGTATCATGCTTCTTGACGCCATTTGTTGGTTGACACAGCCTCAATAGCGGAGCCTAGAGGCCACACAGCTTCGACGTAGTACTCTCCATGCTTCACCTTGTCCACCACGGTGATCTCCTTGGTCGCCTCCTGTTGGTATTTGATAAGCCCACAGAAATATTTATAATAATCCGCAAGCGGACGGATACCGGCGAGCACTTCACCCGGGAGAGGGTTTAATATCGAATCCACAGGGAAACGGGTGAGGGAGACTACGATCTAATCTTAACCCAGAGTAGCACAAGACTTAAGAAGGTTGAGAGTGTAGAGAGGATTACTAAGATATCTAATTCTTATCTTGGTAAGCTATGTTGATATTATCCTTATGGGGAAGCACCCAAGGGAAATAAGGACGAATCTTACTCTCCCCCGGCACTCACACGCCCTACTAGTCCTATCAACGGGAGGTGGACTACAAAGGACTCAACGGGACTGTCACTCCCGCGATCTACCACCGATCCGGAAGATAGGGTGTATCTAACGAGATACCCGAGTCCAAACACCACGTTTGCACTGCGAATATTACTCTAATCTAGGCGCCAGATTAAAGTACTCAAAAGAGACTCGTAGACCAATAAGAATAAATATAACAATATTACTTACTAAAAGAAGAAGTAGATTACCAGAGTAACTTCCAAATGTAGATTAACTTCCACCGAGGTACAAGTATGGAGATAGCACCGACAGGCCGGCACTTCCTCCGATTCCTTCCCTCTCTCTAACTCTCTTGTTCTAAAGATTAGAACTAATGAGTTCTAATCCTCTCTTGCATACTAATTCTTCTAGTTCTAGTTCTAGTCTAGACCTAGAGGGGAGAGGTTGTCCTCACATTGGGACACCTCTGTGACCAACAGGTCAAGAGATAACGAATGATAATGAATTAGGGTTTCACCCTGGGGTCAGGGGGTCTTCTTATATAGTCCTTGGCGATGAACAATGACCATTAGATCAAACCGACCTCCAATAACGGTGTAGATACAACCTCAAGGTCGGTGGTAAACCGACATAAAAATGTGAGGCTGAACAGAGGGACCCACCTGGCGGCCGGCCTAAGTGGCTCTGGCGGCCGCCCGGGGTCCGAAAGTTCTCGGCTTCCTGTTTCTTTTGGTGTCCTCTGGTACCTTCTAGAGTGTTTTAGTCCACTTTTTGGGTTGAGTTACTTCACGGTTAAGTCTTGTCATCGTATGAGATGTATATTCCGGAACTTTCTCGATTCTTCTCTGCATTTATCTGTTAAGTCCCTAAAAATATATAAATCACCAAAGCTCATGGAATTATGTTAGTAAAACCCCTAGACTTATGTTGATATTCATTTTTAAGCCCTTATTCATGTTTAGTTGACTAGTAATATTATGCTATAACAGGTGTCAACACCTCCACACCTGCATTGCACGCAATTTCATTAGTCAGAATATGTCTGAAATTAGTTGTTGTTTAAGCCCCACATAACATTAGTATCATTGCATTCAACACAACTATTGTGATTGATGATCATTTACACTAACCAAAGCCATCCACTAGCAACGTATCTTGGTAGGCAAGGTCCATGCATAGGTATGGCACATCGACATCGTTGACGTTTGGGTACTCGATTTTGGCTTCTTCAACACTCATCGGCAAGCCTTCTCAGAAAGCTCCCCATGCGCCCGGTAGTTTTTTTTCCGCTTGGTTCATTGCCATCTATGATGCCGACCTTTTCGAGAGGGAAGAAATGGGTTTAACTTCAGAGATCTTCATCTTCATTTTTTTATGCATGCGTGCAAACTAAATTTATGCAGGTTATAATTAAGTACATTAAGAAGCTAGTCGTTGCTACACCTCTGAGGCCACATAGTAGAAGCTGGATGCTACATAGAGGTTGTCGGCCTGCTCCGCCATCGCCATTACATATGCCATTGAAAGTGCAATTCTTTGTTTCACACGGGCGCTTTTAGGTTCGAGTGCTTTGCCTATCTCTTTTCTGCACTTGCGATATATCTTTGCTCCTTACGGTGCCGCGGTTGCATCATATTGCTCCTCATTATAGGTGTATTGACCTATAAAAATGAAAATGAACAAAACAAAGAGACCTAGTTATAGGGTCATTGGATAAAATTCAGTGGCGTAAAGGGGTTAAGTTAATTTGTAACACGGATACAAAAGGAATCATCTCGAATGAACTAAGGCATGGAGGTATTGCCCATGACCCTCGATGGATCGTCTAAAAGGAACCATATTATTACTATGCGAGCAGCTAAATGGTCTACAATTTATCCCGGATTTCTGTTTCCTCATCATCATTCTTCAAAAACTAACTTCGATTCAGTTTCTACTCATAAGCTAGAAACATGGATCATCACTACAGAACTAAACTTTGGACTACTTCACCGCCTGAACTATTAAAAAGGCTATTTTAGTCCCTTTTAGTCCCTAAAAATGATGACTAAAGTAGTTCAATATCCAAGGGGTGACTACTAAACTTTAGTCTAGGAACCACAAATAAGGAGGAATGGAGGGAGTATGATTGATTGGTTAATTGGCACTAGATCAGATGTATATGGTTGATTGACTGATTCATTGAGACAGCTAGGGAAGATCATACATTATTATCATGGCGGACTGTACTTGCACATGTTCTAAAGAAGAACATCAGACATCACTACAAAGGATATTATTTGTTGCTACTACCTTCTAGAGCTCCATAGGACAACCTTTTCGCAATCAGTTATAGTTTCTTTGATACTATACGATTGTGCTTGTTTTCATACATGACAACGTGCATTTGCAATCAAATTTGAGAAACTTTATTTATCAGTCTTTTTTGTATTTACTTCTTGCAACAGATGGATTAACTGTCACTACTAGAAAGCACGATTACCTTGGCGGTCAGAAACCACCAAGAAAATGAAAACTGGCCACTAAGCAAAATTTGACAAGAATATAAGAGGATAAAGGGAAATATATTTTCTTGGAAGTCCTCAATGATGATTTCTTTGGAGGTTGGCCACTAAGGAAATTAGGGCAACAACAAATTTGCAAAGCCACAAGGAAACACATCAACGACCAAGTAAATAACTTGCCTTGGAGGCAAACTAACCAATAAGGAAATATTCTAGACTATCAAGGTAAAAGTTATTTCCTTGGCTGCCTTTATCATCGGAAGAAATTGTAATTTTTCCTTGACTACCATTAACCACCAAGGCAACTGTGATTTACATGGGGCCAGTCCGCAAACGAAATGCATATACTGAAAACAAATTAAAAAAAAAAAAAACTTACCATATCCAATAAATTCTAAAATTCTAGTCGGTCCCAATTGCGCCATGATGACATGCATATATACATTTTCTTGTGGATTGGAACCATAATATTGACTTCATATATCAGTAAGAACTTTACAAGTACATTCTATTGTAATTTTCCTTGGCATGGAAACTGCATATAACCCCAACAAAAAAAAACAATTTTCTTTGGTGGTTTAGAATAACACCGAGGAAATTTTAATTTTTCTTAGCAGTTTACAATAATAATCAAGGAAATGCTTAATTTCCTTTCGTTGTGCATATAACCCTCCACGGAACATACATTTTCTTGGCGGTTAACTACCACCGGCAGGGAAAACTATGTATTTCTTGGTCTTCAAAGAAATTCTCGACCCTCAAGGAGAATTTTTGGATTTAGGACAGAGACCATGCAGAGAATGATAGTATTAGCCTGAGATCACGACGTTTTATTTCTTCCATATACATGGCATACGGATTGCATGATGTCGAACCGATGTATCATGCTTCTTGACGCCATTTTTTGGTTGACACAGCCTCAATAGCGGAGCCTAGAGGCCACACAGCTTCGACGTAGTACTCTCCATGCTTCACCTTGTCCACCACAGTGATCTCCTTGGTCGCCCCCACACCTGCATTGCACCCAATTTCATTAATCAGGAAATTAGTTGTTGAGTAAGCCCCACATAACATTAGTATCTTTGCATTCAACTCAACCATTGTGATTGATGATCATTTACACTAACCAAAGCCATCCACTAGCAACGTATACTGGTAGGCAAGGTCCATGCATAGGTATGGCACATCAACATCGTTGACGTTTGGGTACTCGATTTTGGCTTCTTCAACACTCATCTGGCAAGCCTTCTCCGCGGAAGCTCCAAATGCGCCAGGGGTAGTTTTTCCGCTTGGTTCATTGCCATTTATGATGCCGACCTTTTCAGAGGAAAGAAATGGGTTTAACTTCAGATCCTCATCTTCATTTTTATGCAGCGTTCAAACTAAATTTATGTAGGTTATAAGTACATTAAGAAGCTAGTCGTTGCTACACCTCTGAGGCCACGTAGTAGAAGCTGGATGCTACATAGAGGTTGTCTTGGCCAGCTCCGCCACCGCCATTCCATATGCCATTGAAGGTGCAGTTCTTTGTTTCACATGGCGCATTCAGGTTCAGTGCTTTGGCTATCTCTTCTCTGCACTTGCAGTAGACTGCTCCTTCTGGTGCGGCAGTTGCATTATATTGCTCCTCATTATAGGCGTATTGACCTATAAAATGAAAATGAACAACACAAAGAGACCTAGTTATAGGGTCATTGGTAAAGAAAAACAGTGTAAAGTATCAGTATACCGATGAATCCACGTAACATGCAGCTGCTGAATGGTCCACTCTTGGCCTTTAAAATCTCTGCTCGTGATGCAAAAGCACCATAGTGCAAGTAACTGCAAGGAGATCGAGGTCACAACATATATCAGCTTTGTCTTTAACATAATGGTTTTGCACATATTTATATACACACACTCTTCTATGAGACAATATGTTGATCAAAACCTGTGAGCATAGATGTTGTAATCTTTTCCTTTAAGATACTCTCTTATAACATAGGGATCTTCCCCTTGAGGTGCCACCGGAGCATTTGCAGCAGTATTTGCAGAAATAGCATAGGCAATTTGGACTGATCCACCGCCCATGTCAACCACAGCTACTGTCTCTGAGTAGTCCCCTCCCAATTTATCCAACAAATAATTCAGCGCGACCTACAACCCATGAACAGAGCTCAACCCATATTCTTAGACAGATTGTGTATATATTAATTAAAATGAGATGGAAAAAAACAGCATTATTTTGTGCTTCTTTTATATAATTCATACCCATAGGTATGATCCTTCTTGAGATCCCTCAATAATATTAATCCACTCGGGCTTGGTCTGAAATTTGCTCCTAGTGTGGACAAGGTTCCTGACCTACATTCAAATTTAATATCAGTTAGCATATTATACTAGTAATTTGGAATCCAGTTGATAAGTACCTGAGGCAAGTGAGATAAATTAAAATTACCGCTTCAAGAATCTGGTCCGATTGCTCTTCTCCGATAAGTCTCAACCCAGCAGTTGCCTGCAAATTTCATTGGTATATATATGGAAAGGTGACATTAATTTGCAAATTTCACTAACTAGTTGCAGACCTATATACATGACGGATTAGAAGCTGATCATCACTTATTAATTACGTACTCCTAGTCTAAGGGGGGTCCTTTTTATCAGCTGTTTAGGGACGACACTTTTGGCCTTGTCAAGAAGAGGCAGTATGGAATCTGCAGCCTCTTGGGGATGTCCAGCGTATGAGCTCAGCCCGGGCTTCACCTGCAGCAACAAACAAAGGTTTGCTGCTTGCCTTAATCCATGTATGGACTATAGAGACCTAGTGTGCAGTGCTGTCCAAACACATACACAGCCAAGGTCATGGTTTCATACTTTCATGAACGGATTCATGCATGTATATATACCTTGGCAAACACCTCGATGCCTTCGTCGCCGATCTCGAGGAGCTCGAGCTTCCTGTCGAACCTGAAGACGTGCACACGAGTCCCCGTGCTGCCGGCGTTGAAGATCACTGCGTACCTCCCCGCCCCTGGCGAACTCTCAGGCGCCGCCGCCTCGTCTACGAGGATGCCAGCTCTCCGGCCGAGCACGGAGTCTGCAAGGACCATGCTGCTGGCCGTCAGCTGCAGGAGGAGCAGCGCCGTGATGCCGACGACGAAGTGAGCCATTGCTGCCAGTTGCCACCTAATGCAGTGACAAGTGGCAACCTGTGAGGTGAACAAGTCGTTGCACACCGGCCGGCAGCTGAGGAAAGGGGAGAAGCCGGCGGCCGCATGTGCTGAAGGGTGAGCAGAACACACGCAAAGGAGTCGTCTTTATAGAGATGAAAAAACATGCAATGAGAATATTCAAACCAGCACCTCGGGGTATGGTTTGCATTGCAATTCAAGTCCCTGACAACATGATAGTATATGTATAACAAAACACTGCAAAGTGATCTGCTGCTTCACGTATGCTCCATCGAAATTATAAAATGACCTAATAGGTTAGGTGCATGTGCTTCAATTATCAAAAATTAGCAAGGTTATCCGTGCAAATAACATGGATCATTGTGATTCTGAGTTTCCTTCACTTGTCTTTTAATAGTACATAATACATAAATATATATATGCACGCTTAGGCGTGATCGCAAATAAAAAACAATTGGCACTTTTTTTCGCGATCGCCGTTCACCCGTATTTTATTAAGAGGAGGAAAACCAAATCCAAACCAAGATACAAACTAAAAGGTGATGTCGAGGTGACACCGGAACGAAGAGGAACTAGTAAAGAAAGAAACGAGGGGGGGGGTGGGGCGGGCCCCTCCAACTAACAACCCCGGAAGCTGATCCTATTACAACCAAAATACACAACACACGGGTAGATAGCATCTATCGGGCCGTGGTCGACAAACAACATCAGCGGCAAAGCATCCGCGGAGCGCCAGGCTACGAAGCATTCGTTCGGACCAACCTCGGCAGTAAAGCATCCGCCGAGAAAAGACGGCGACCACCTCGGCAAAGCATCCGCCCGAACGAGCACAAAGAAGAGCATTCGGCGACAAAGCATCCGCCGGGCGACCAACACAGCGGCAAAGCATCCGCGGGAGAGATACACGGCGGCAAAGCATCCGCGGGCGACCAACACAGCGGCAAAGCATCCGCCCGGGCGACCAACACAGCGGCAAAGCATCCGCCCGGAGAGATACACAGCGGCAAAGCATCCGCCCAAGCAACAACAAGCACCGCGGCGGCAAAGCATCCGCCCGGAAACGACCCGCGACTCGACTACTACGAGCAGAGATAGCTAGACACACCCAGGCGAGGAGAAAGTGAAGCACAAATAGGAGCAGCAGACGACCAAGGCCACCAAGGTGAAGAAGAAACCTTCGCACCGAAGACAAGAGTATGAGACCCGAAGACGACGCCCAGCAAGAAGGGTGCGGGCGCCAAAGGCGCCGCCGTCGTCCGTCCCCGAGCACGCCGACTAAGCTTTCGGGCTCGATGCATCCGTCACGACAAGGGAGGAGCGAGATGTCGACATCCACACCACCATGGCGCCGGCGACGAGTCGCTGGGGAACCGCCCCACACCACCATGGTGCGGGACGGCGGCGCCTCAGCGCTACACGCATACGCCCGCCGCCCGGTTTGCCGCACCCCGGCACTCGCCAGCCTTCCCAAAGAGGAAGGACGGGGCCACAAGGGCAGCCGGCCGCGCGGGCAGTCGCCCAGCATCGGCATCCAACCGGGTCCGGAGGGAGCGCGAACGCCGAGGCGCACCGCGCGAGCACCCGAGGCAGGCCGCCGGACGTGCAGGGGGTCGGGGGGTTGACGGACGGATCTAGTGCCCAAGGGGCCCGGATCCGCCGCCCGCCGCCGTCCCGGGGCGCGGAGGACCACCCGCCAAGGCCGCCGCCGAAATGTCGCCGAGCATGGAGGCGCTGAAAGGCCCGCCGATGGCGAATCCGGTGCCCACCGGACGATCCTCGGCCACCACCGGGCCTGTCGCGGAGGCCGGCGACGAGAAGCGAGCGACCGCGCAAGCGCAGCCCCAGCGGCTCGACCGGCCCGACGGGACCCCGCTACGGGAAGGGGCGGATCCAAAGCCGTGACGCGCGGATCCGGGCGGGCGCCATGGCTGCCATGGCCGCCGGGCGAAAGTAGCTGGAGGGAGGAGGCGGAGGGGGTTGGGGTGGGAGAGGGCGCCATGGGCGGTGCCCCTTTGAGGGCAACCGCCAATGGCCGCGCCGAGAGGGATGGAGCGACGGCGGCGGGCGGAGGGAGGGCTGGCGGGGGGAGCTCGGGCGGCGCGGGGGGAGGCCCCCGAAGTCGCCCACGGGAGCGGACGCTCGGGGAGAAGGAAAGTCTCGGATACAATGTAAAAAAAAAAAAAAAAAAAAAACAATTGGCACTATAGCAGATGTATGCTTGATTGACCGATTGATTCAGACTAGGGAAGATCAGATGTTGTTATCATGGTAGGCCGGAGTCTCTATCTTAGCTCTGTTTTGGGAAGGATTTCGCATCACTATAAAAATTATTTGATACTCCCCTGTTTCGAATTATAATTCATTTGACATTTTTATTCTAAATTTGACCACTCATCTTATTTAAAAATTTCATGCACCATGGATTTGCTCTATGGTTTAGGTACATGTGTAGTGAGAAAAATGGGGAGTGGGAGACTGAGAATGCATAAGTAGGGTGGTTCGTGAGGGGGGCAATGACATGTCACCCCTTGCATAGGGTCATTATTTCAGTCAAATATCTTGGGCATGAACAACCCAAAAAAAAAATGGCCCAAATTAAATGATGAGAACTGCGCTGATGATTTGTGACGGAATGGGACGCTAGTGGTAGATAGGGAATAAAAGTTCATGTGGATGGCAGATAAGGAAATAAAATTCAGTGACATAAAGGCATAAAGTTAATTTGTAAAACAGATACAAAAGGAATCATCTAGAAATAAATTAAGGCATGGAGGTATGGCCCATGACCCTCGATGGATCGTCTCAAAGGATCCATATTATTACTATGCGAGCAGCTAAATGGTCTACAATTTATCCCGGATTTCTGTTTCCTCATCATCATTCTTCAAAAAACTAACTTCGATTCAGTTTCTGCTCATAAGCTCGAAACATGGATCATCGCTGCAGAGTGGCTTCCATAAGAGATCGATTATTACATAGGATCAATGAAAATCCATGAATCTACAAAGATACCACCATGTCACGGATGACAAAAGAGCCTAGTTAAGGACCGCCCAAAAGACTCCAATCATGCATCCTGGTTCAAGTTTTTTTGGGTGCAACAGCCTCAATGGCAGTACCCAAAGGCCATGCTGCTTCAATGTAGTACTCTCCATACTTCACCCTAGCCACCAGTGTAATCTCCTTTGTAGGAGCCAAACCTGTATAAACCACATCAGGTTTGTTCAAACAGCCTAAATATTGTCAGGCAAGGAAATTTTCTGGGTATACAAACCTCAGTACTTACCAAAACCATCTACCAGCAATGTGTATTGGTAGATGAGATCCATGCATATGTATGGCACATCAAGGACATTAGGGTACACAACTTTGGCTTCTTGAGCGCTCAATGAGCAAACCTTGTCTGCAGCAGCTTTGAACGCCTTAGGGGTGGACTTTGCACTAGGTGCCTTGCTGTCAATGAAGCCAAACTTGTAGGATTAGACCTCACATTCCACAATATATGTATTTGTTCCCTTAGAGTGTGAGCAAGATCCTCTTCTCTAGTTTCTACATGCTTTATTTAAGAGGAATTGCTATATACATCTGTATACCTGGGCAGCTTTGTCAAAGAAGAAGGATGCGACATAGATGTTGTCTTGGCCAGCTCCACCACCTCCATTCCACACGCCATTAAAGGTGCAATTCTTGGTTTCACATGGTGCATTCAACTTTAGTGCCTTGATTATCTCTTCCCTACACTTGTCATACACTGCACCATCAGGTGAGGCTGTTGCATCATATTCCTTCCCATTGTATGTGTATTTTCCTTAAGAAATAATAATTATAACACCCAATTAAGGATTGTTCTATGTACAATCTGTATCATAGTAGAAAAATGAATCAACAAATAAGGACAAAGATGTTTAGTTGTCCATGTCAGCATACCATTGAATCCACGCAAAATACAATGGCTAAATGGCCCATTCTTTGCCTTTAGGATCTCCACGCGAGCGGCTAAAGCGCCATAGTACAAGTAACTACATAACCAAATACGGGACATTATTTTGAGAAATAATCCCTAATGTTGTCACTGAATAAACCTAAAATCTATGATATACCACTGTCCGTGATTGTGAAGGCCCCAAGTGTCAAAGACATTGTGATGGCAGGAAGTTTTCTTGGTGGAATTTAAGGAAATATCTAGTATAAATAATTTGTTAGGATTTGAAAGAAAAAAAAAAGTGACGAACTCTGATCATGGTTCAACTTTTATTGTGTAAAAATTGTAAGCACTAAGATATGTATCACTATGCATCCTTCGAGATACTCCGATCTTGTGACAGATCAAATAATGTTATTGCGGTGTAAGTTAAGTTTAAACATGATATTGCTTAACCTGTGAACATAGAGGTTATAATCTTTCCCTTGAGGTATTCCTTTTGTAATGTATGGATCCTTCCCATCAGGCACAGCTGGGGCACTTGCAGCAGCATTCGTGGAAATGGCATAGGCCATCTGCACTGATCCACCCCCCATATCAATTACACCAACCGTTTTCGAGTAGTCCCCTCCCAAATTACCTAACAGATAATTCAAAGCAACCTACAACAAATGCAAATGCATTTCAGTTTACAAAATGATGAGTACATACAAGAGATACTATAGGTTGTTTTTCTTTTAAAGACCAAAAGTAGATACCGCAAAAGTAATGTACATACCCATAGGTAAGACCCTTCTTGGGATCCCTCAAGAACAGTGATATATTTGGGGTTGTACTGAAATTTGCTCTTGGTGTGGACAAGATCTCTGACCTATAATATGAAACAGTTAAGTAAGCAGCCTTTGTTTGCATGTAGATTACCCACATTTGAGACATATTTTGGTCCAAAATATTAGAAAACGAACTAATCTACCGCTTCAAGAATCTCTTCTGCCTTCTCGTCTCCGATTAATCTCAGACCAGCAGTTGCCTGCAATTTTGATATGCAAGAAACACTTCAGTTATATAGAAGAAACTAGAGATTTTCAATAGGACCACATGATATACTTAATATTTAGCTTATCACTGTTGAGTGCACTTATACTTGTAATTAAAACATGAACCATTACATATATATTCCCTCCTTCTGGAAAAAGAATGTAATTCTCATTTTTCATAATTAAGTAATATAATTTTAAGTTTGACCAATTAATATATATATAATATTATTAATGTGATTCATAACAAATAAATATCATTAGGTTAGTTATGTTGATAGAAATGGTGATATTATTTTCTATAAGCCTAGTAAAATTAGAGAAAGTTTGACTTAGTACAAACTTAAAGTTACATTATATTTTGGATGGAAGATATTATGTTGGGAAAGCGGATTCAGATGATTTTCCTTTACTGGGGCTACATGAACAAAGATGAAGGAAACAATAATTAATTACCCCAAGTTTAAGCGGAGTATTTTTCTGAAGTCGGCGAGGGACAATCTTGTTAGCTTGCTCAAGAAGGGGGGGGGGAGTAGTGAGCTTGCAGCCTCTTGAGGTTGACCAGCATATGAGCTTAGCCCGGGCTTTACCTGGACAATAAATTAAATAAATTAGAAAACATGTGTAGATATAAGCTATTGCTTATATATGGGCTCGTTTGGAATAGCTACATATCTTCTATATCCATGTTGAATTTGTACTTTTAGGTTAAGGTTTAATTATTTATATCTAGTTCAAAATATAAATAAAATATTAATGCATCTCAAGTTTTAGATCTAAGACTTTTAGAGCAACAAATACCCAACTTGGTCTAGAATTTTTTTGTGAAAAAATCTAAAGTATTTATGTATTCAAAGATTTCGTAAAACTAGAGTTATATATGTTTTTTTTTTTAATCACGCGAAGCACGTTTTTCATTAAGATGATATAGTTTTACAAACAAATACGGGTAATACCATAATTACCGGGGCACACACCTAACACTACTGGATCCGACTAAACTGATTACATTGGAAAAACTCATTTGCGACAAAGCAGAGACAAACTAGGTACAGCCAGCAGCAGAGTTATATATGTCAGAAAGTGATGGGAATAGAAAAGAAGGCTGAACACACAACGCGGTATTTAATTTATTGTCCATATGTGTTCTTTCTTGCTAAATTGATGAGGTTTGCAATAGCTATAATTTTATATGTTAATTGTGGGAAGAAGTAAATTAAACTTTTTATATGTCCTGCTATTGCATAGGGGGAGGAAGCCCTATTGCCCTAAAAGAAGTCACACTTGCTTTTAACCAAGCGTGTGGACAAGTGAACGAACGATTCTGTATATGGGCAAAGCATTCGGTACAGAGCTGCATGCTTTGATCTCAAATTCAGTTTCGATCTTCCAGAAGATGAACATATACTGGATACCTTGGCGAAGAACTCGATGTCATCGCCGATCTGGACGAGATCGAGCTTCTTGTCGAACTTGAAGACGTGCACCCGGCTCCCCGTGCTCCCTGCGTCGAAGATCACAGCGTACCTCCCGGCCGACGACGACCTGGAAACAGCTGCGACGTCGTCGTCGTTCTCATTCTCCGCTGCTGCCGGGTCGTCGGCTTTGTGACCGCCCTTCCGGCCAAGAGGCGAGGCCGACGCCGAGGGCCGGCGAGGCGGCGAAAGCATGAGGAGAAGCAGCAGGGCAGCAAGGCCGCCGGCGACGAGAGCCATTGCCGCTGCCGCGCGCTGCAGTGATTCCAGCCCTCTAGCGAAATTAGTAGTAGCTGGCTATAGCAAAGTGCCGAATGGCACTGGGGGCCACTCCTACTTCACTCTCGTGTATGTTTCTCGACTCGCTGGGTGACACGACGTCTATATAGAGATGATAGAGACGAGTGGAGGAGCTTTATTCCACGTTTGTACAACTGTACATGTACACTTAAATAAAGTATCGTGTGATATGCATGGTTAATTTATTAATGCAAAAGAAAAAGGAGATGTTTGGCCGGGTAGGTGTACTCTACCAAGTGTGAATTTGCCAGACGTACTGGTGATGCTGATCTCACGTCGGGAGTCGGGACAAAACGTCGACGAACCCGGCACTGCAGGTTTGTTGATTTTCCTCGTGGAAGAATCGTGTTACACGCTACATGTTTTTATAAAAAAAATATTAGCAACAATTATTTTTAATAGAACACAACCATAATTTAAAGCCTTTTCTAGTGAAGTGGAGGTTCTCTTATTGTTTTTGCATTCAAAATTTAATACAAACTTTCCCTACTAGCTAAATGCCTCTAGTGAGATTTCCATGTGTTATGACTAGTGATAGTGTTTTATTACTACTTAAAAACACTATGAGAAGTGTCCACCATTTTAGGCACTACTGTAATCAACAAGTTTCCTTATGGTATAATTCTTTCCCTACTGTTTTTAAGCACCCTAGGGATCAAAGATACGTTTCCCTAGGGTTATATGGCAAAATCCTAGGGAAACCTATCTTTCCCTACGAAACCCTTGTTTTCGTCAGGATGGATTCAAGCAACGACTCTAGATGTCTTCTTTCCCCTTTGAGTTTCCCTATAAAATAGATACAATTCCTAGAGAAGGGTTGAATTTATCAAAAAAAAAAAAAAAAAAAAGGAAGGGCGAACCCAAACCCTATCTTCCGTAAAATTCCCCGTGAAATTTTTCCTTGCGCCGCCGCCTGCTTTCCTTCCGCGCCGCGCACACCACCCAGTGTCGCCGCTTGCGAAAGCATGCCGCCGACACCTGAGCACTGCGGGATGTAGGGCGCTGCCACTCCCTCCGTGCTTGCCGTGGTCCGCTCCCTCCTCGCCCCAGGCCTCCGCTTCCCTCCGACCTCAGTGCCCTAGGGAAACCATGGAAATCCTTACGGTTTTTCAGCCTCTCCCTAGGATTATTAACCCTAGGAAAACTTGTTGATTCTAGTAGTGGTCCAAGTGGTAGTATAAGATTATTAGAAAAATCGATTCATGATCTATCTAATGATACCGATTATGGCTATAAATACTAATATTTTCTTAGGTATTTAGCTAAAGTTAAAAAAGAGTGTTAACTTATCGAAAAGCGAGAAGCTACGTGCTATACAGTGAAAGGCCTACGTCGCTTTTACAGCGACAACACACCTGGGGTGTCACCTCTTCTTGATTTAGTTAGAGAAAAATATTTTGCCTCTTTAAAGTTTAAAACTACTCCATCGTCGTGATCTGACTTTGCGTCCCAGTCTTAAAATCAACCGCATGCCATTAAAAAAATGCAACCAGATTAACTTTAATTAAATTTATAGATAGTAGTATTAACACTTGTATCCAGTTGTATCTCTAACTAATTTCACTATAAAAGTGTATTTTATTAATTAGTTGTAATTATCTTGTAAAAAAAACTTTTTTTTGTAATAATTTTAGTCAAACTTGGCAATTGCAATACACCAAGGGAGTACTACAGTGGTTAATAATTTCTTAATAAAACCAAAAGGTAGTCTAGAATTTGATGGGGCTAGTACCACCGTAATGAAAAATTGACTCCTCAAAGAATGATGAAGTCTTCTTACCCATCTGCGGAAGCATCTGACTTGCGAGCTCACCTTCGATGCTGATATTGCCTTTAATTCAAAAAAAAAGATGCTGATATTGCCTAACTACAAAAACGATGTGTGACTGCGTTGCATAATACTGCCTCCATCCTAATTTTTTTTTTTTTTTACCAGCTTAATAAGAAGCCCACCAACCAATGAGAAAGACGATCTGCTTTGGACTCAAATTTGAGGTACCCATTGGACTCAATCGGCCGCGCAAAGCCGAGCCAGGAAAGCAGCAGCAGCTGGAGGCCCACGATTGTTTTCGCTTGCTCCTTCCTGATTCAGGCTCAGTTCAGTTATTTCATTTTGCTCCATAATATGTCCTAACTTAGCCCATGTAACGTATAAGTTCAGCCCAATAAAAGCGTGGTTGGTTGGGTTAATTTAAACTGCGATAACTTTGTATTTGGCTCCAAGTTAACTCCTGTTTAAAATAGCGGGCTATAGCTGCGGAAAATACTACGCCGCTAAGCTATTCACATTTCCGCTTATAGCACCGCTATTTACCGCTATTTATCGCTATAAGCGCCGCTATTTACCGCTATTTCGTATTTCATTTGCTACTAATTTGGTATTTTGGACCAATAAGTTTTTATGAAACTTGTCGTAATGTCATATTGGTATTTGCCATTTGGTAATGTTATTTAGACTTGTAAAACCTTGTAAACGTATTTGTGTTCACCAAATATCATATCTGCCTTGTTTTGGCATCAATTATTGGAGTTGTTTCATAGTTTTTTTCTTATAAACCGCTATCTAGCATAGCTCCACTATAACTTTATAGCCCGTAGAGAAAAATGTGCCGCTATTTGCCATAGCCCACTATTTAAAACTTAGAGTTAACTTTGGATTTGGATAGCAAATATATTAGGAATTTTATTCAATGAAAACTGGGAAGGGTGGGGCATCAGATGAGATGACCCTCGACCAATTAGATGAAAAGGGTCCATCGTTGTGTGAGCAAACTAAATGGACTACAATTTGTCCCTGATTGTTGCTCATCCTCCTCATTTGTCCTTACACACTAACTCCAATAAAGTTTTTCATACACGAACTGGCGAAACATCGATCATCACTACAAAGTGTCTTCTCAATCATCAGAGATCGGTTATTACATAGGATCAATGCAAAATTCATGAATCAGCATAGATGAGATCATGTTCAAGACAACATAGACCCATACTAGGGACGACAAATAAGGACTTCGGAAGTCCAAATTATGTATCCTAACTCATCTTTTTGGGTGCAATAGCCTCAATGGCAGTACCCAAAGGCCATGTTGCGTCAATGTAGTACTCCCCATGCTTCACCCTGGCCACCAACGTAATTTCCTTCATTGGAGCTAAACCTGTATAAATCATATTAAGTTTGTTCAGAATGCCTAAATGTTGTTAGTCAGAAAAAGCTTTTTGGGTATACATTTTTACTTTATATTGTACTTCAATACTTACCAAAGCCATCAACAAGCAATGTGTATTGGTATACAAGATCCATGCATATGTATGGCACATCAACGACATTAGGGTATGCAGCTTTGGCTTCTTGGACGTTCAGTGAGCAAACCTTGTTTGCTGCAGCAATGAATGCCGCGGGTGTGGACTTTGCACTGGGTGCCTCTTTATCAATGAAGCCAAACTGTGACATGATTTTATTCAAATTGTAGGATTATTAGATCTCCCATTCATACAACTGCATACATATCTATTTTCTTAGAATGTTAATGATTGAGATCTAGTTTCCTGGTTTGTACATGTTTTAATAGGAATTGCTATATATACCTGGGATGCTATTCCATAGAAGAAAGATGTGACGTAGAGCTCGTCTTGGCCAGCTCCACCACCTCCGTTCCACACGCCGTTAAACGTGCAATTCTTGGTTCCGCAGGGTGCGTTCAAGTTTAGTGCCTTGATTACCTCTTCTCTGCACTTTTCATAAACTGCACCTTCAGGTGAGGCCGTTGCATCATATTCCTTCCCATTATAAGTGTACTTACCTTAAGTAATGACAATGAAATATCCAATTAGGAAAGTTTTATGTAAATTTTATCTTGAGAAAAAAAAATAAGCAATCAACAAACAATGGTGAAGCTAGCTGCTTAGTTGTCCATGTGTCAAGGTTACTGCATACCACTGAACCCACGCAAAATGCAGTGGCTAAATGACCCATTCTTTGCCTTTAAGACCTCTACACGAGCGGCGAAACCCGCCATAGTTCAAGTAACTGCAGAGGCAAACAGGGAACATTATTTTCAGTAATCACAATTCACGAGTATAACTAGTTCATGATTTGAAAGAGAATAAAAATCATGGCAAAACTGTCATCATCAAGGTTCAACTATCATTTTATGAAAAAAGGTTAACGGTAAGATATGTATGTATTTATGTATATAACAAGGACTAATCACCATATGGTTCATTCTTTCAAAGATAACATTGACAAAGTTATCGCGGTGTAAATTAACCTAAGTTTAAACATAATGTTGCTTAACCTGTGAACATAGACATTATAATCTTTCCCCTTGAGATATTCCTCTGTAATGTAAGGATCCTTCCCATCGGGCACAGCTGGGGCATTTGCAGCAGCATTCCTGGAAATGGCATATGCCATTTGCACTGATCCACCCCCATATCAATCACCAACCGTTTTCGAGTACTCCCTTCCCAAATTACCTAATAGATAATTTAGACCAACCTACAACAAAATGGCACATGCAACACGGTTTGTAAACTGAGTACACGAGGTATATACAATTTTTTTTTCTTTTGAGGAAGACAGGTAGATACCCCAAAGCTATATCTACATACCCATAGGTAAGACCCTTCTTGAGATCCCTCGAGAACAGTGATCCATTTGGGATTGTACTGAAATTTGCTCTTGGTGTGAACAAGATCTCGCACCTGTATTTAAAAAAATAAAAATTAAGCAATGTTTGCTTGTATATAGATTACACATGAGACATAATTTAGTCCATGTATAAAAGATGAATTTACTGCTTCAAGAATTTCGTCTGCCTCCTCGTCTCCAATTAATCTCAGACCAGCAGTTGCCTGCAATTTTGATATGCAAGAAACACATCAGTTTGAGAAAAAACAGAAGATTTCAATGGAGTGGCACAATATGCTTATTATTTGGCCTTTTCCACTGTTATGTGCTAGCTTATAAGCATACATAAAACGTGAATAATAAGTACATATATCTATATATGGAGGAGGGGCGTTGAAATTTTTCTATACTGGATGACTTAGATGAAGGAAACAATTACCCCAAGTTCAAGCGGAGTATTTTTCTGAAGCAAGCGTGGGACAATCTTCTTAGCCTGCTCAAGAAGGGGGGTATGGAGCTTGCAGCCTCTTGAGGTTGACCAGCGTATGAGCTCAGTCCAGGTTTTACCTGAAATCAACAAATAAATTACAAATGTATGGATATAAGGTTATCAGTAATCCAATTGGTACTTTTTCTTTACATAAGACTCGTTTGGCACAGCTCTTGCCCAGAAATCTAGATTAGTGGATCTGTGTTTCTAGATTAAATTAAAATGTCTTAATATTTATAGCTAGTCCAAACTATATAAATAAAATACAAAATACCTAACCGCTCGAGATCTAAGATTTTTCTTGGAACTAGAGCTCTGCTAAACAGAGCCGTATAGGAGTTAAAAAAAAAAAGAGACAGCTGAGCACATGGCAGTTATTTATTATTTTCCATGCGCTCTTTGTTGAAAGAATAACACTCCGTATACGCTCTAGATCACAAAGAAAAGCCTATTATGTAGGCCAAACTTTTAAATACTTCCTCTGTCCATCTATCGGAGGGATATTAAACTTCTCGGCACAATGACCAAGGAGTACTAAAGCAATGCAGATTTTTAATTAATCACCTCGTTGCACGGTCTATGTTTCATTTCCCAAAGTACATGCACAACATTAGATTGGGCATATACACAACCGCACGCGTGGTACGAGGCATCATATTTATTAGCAAAATGAGAGGACCACCTAATATCCCTCCAATTCTTGGAATTTTTTTTTTTTTGTAATATCCCTCCGATAGATGGACGGAGGGAGTATTAACTAGCAACATCTATGAAATTACATTATATCAATTAAATGTAATAACCTATAATTTCAAAAAAAAATGTAATAACCTATATATACATCATAAAAATATTTTAGATACTAAACCTAGTGAAGTAGAGCTTCTTCAAGGCCGCCCTATATATATATGTAGCCACAGACCGGTAAATTAAGGAGTCACGACAAGGAACTGCTCTTTATAAGGACAAAATCGTTGGTAAATGGTATCATATATACCTAGGAAGATGGAATGGAAATCTGAATGCCATTGCCGGCTCTTTTTATACCTTGGCAAAGAACTCGAGGTCATTGCCGATGTTGACAAGGTCGAGCTTCTTGTCGAACTTGAAAACGTGCACCCGGCTCCCCGTGCTCCCGGCGTCGAAGATCACGGCGTACCTCCCTGCCGATCTTGTAGCTACGACGTTGTTCTCATTCTTCACTGCCGGAGCCGACTCGTCGTCGGCGCAGCCGCCCTTTCGGCCAAGAAGCGCGACGTTGCCGCCGGAAGCGGCGGCAGTTGGGTAAGGCAAAACCGAGGTAGGGAGCAAAACGAGAAGCAGGGCAGCAAGGCCGGCGAGGCTAGCCATTGCCACTGCAATTAATGGCCGGCCTTTCTAGCTAAGTAGCGAAGTAGTCGGCCGGCCGGCACGCGGGAAGGTGACCACTCACACAGTCACACTTCACTCGTGTCTCGGCTAGCTCTGATCTCTGATCTGCAGCTGGGGTTGACGGCTATATATATGTATACACGAGTCGATCAGCAGCTTTGTGATTCCGATCTGATCTCGGAACCCACAGGTTTGTTTTTTTAAAAAAAAAAATCACCCAGGTCGATCTGTTATTTAGATCTACTATGCACTCATGTTGCACACGACTGGACGGGTAAGAAAAGAAAAGAAAGTAAACATCGACACTTAGAGCATCTCCAAAAGAATCTCAATATCCTCTCTAAATGCAAAGGATAGAGATTTTGGTGAAAAATTATGTGCCCAACAGCTTGTCTAAATGGTTATCCAAAATACATCTTCTATCATGGATCTTCTGCTAGCCAAAATTAGAAGATAAGAATCCTCTCTACAGTGCACACGAGCTGTTGAGAGTGAAAGATAAAGAAAACGCTTGCTGCCTCTGATCTACAGTGTGCACGAGTCGGCTCGCTTGGTTCACCCCGGCAGGTGTAGGTAGGTCGGACGAGCGCCGCCTGATCACTAGCCCCCCACCCACCCAAGCATCCGGTGCCAATCAGGCGACATCTCTGGCCGAAAAGGAGTACTAGGATTGCCTCTCAGCCGTTATCACACATACCGACCTCCAAGTGAGGCTAAGTATTGCTCAACATGAGGTTGGGCATCGTCGCACCGTCAACGGCTCCAGTTTCCCATCTCCCAAGGGGCTACAAGGAATGGTGTTTTACATGACGGTCACTTTGGTCATAAATAGTCGAAAATACGTCACAGTTATCTTGCCATGACGATCAAAAAATTTGTCATGTATCTCACGTCATAGATTTTCTGAACCGACTAGAGCCGTCATAGATTGACATTTGTGATCGTCATGGATTGGTTGCCTATGTACTATAGCCAGCCCATATCCACCCAAATCCAAATCATAGTGACGAAAAAGAACATCACAAATTTGTGCCAAATCATCACTGCATCAACATGCATCTGAGCTCATAAGATACACCAAACATTGATTCATTCATGTATTAGCATGTCAACAACGCTCACATTTAACATGTATACGCGCGACGCTATTCTCTATGGACGAGTACTTCCTGGCGACCAAACGCTTGACCGGTCAAAAACTCTTCTCGGATCGGACGTCGGAGTGGGCTCGCACGTGAGCATGGGCGGATCCATGGGGGGGGGGGCAGGCTAATTTCCTTTGTTAATTACTATACTTATCCTGTAAAATCATCATTAATTTACTTAATTTTTGTCAAATCTCTATTAAATAGCCCCCTCGAGGCGCATCCTGGCTCCGCCCCTGCACACGCAGTAGAGGAACGCCGCTTCGTAGGATGGTTTTAGTCCTTTATGTAATATTGAAATTCCTTTGTTGCTAGGATGGTCCGCCTACGGCTGTGAGACCTCAATGGCGTTCGTCATAAACGCATTGTTTGTACGTTTACATTATTCTTCTTCTTAATACATTGGTATGCAAATCTTTTGTGTATTTGAGAAAAATAAAAAACGATTATTATGCAAATGACTCTCAAAATGATGATTTAGTGAATGAGATTTTAAAAGGGTTTTGGAGATGCTCTCACATACATTTTTCTATGAGTAAATAAATTTGTAAAATATGAGCACAGGCATTAAGTCTGCAACATTAAATCGGATGAACATGTTTCACCGCAACAAAGCTAGTCAACTGATAAAGGTTTACATCAGCACATGTATATGTATACTCATCTTTATGGATACGCCTACAATATCATATTCTTCTGGCACAATGAGACTAGATTGATAGATTCTGAGACCAACGGAATCAAACGCATGCTGTGTTCAGAAATAGGGCAGTTAATTCTGATGGTCTATTTCCACCACAATGGACCTGCTGGTTGTCCACTTTTTTAAGCAGGTTAGGTTAATTTTGTTAGATCAGATGGTATCTTGTTTTGAAATGATATCTTTCTCTCCTTCAGCCGCAGGCTGCAGGGCTAGGCGCTGTGACCACAAGTCACTAAGATCCGTCATCATCAGTGACTATTTTGGATTTTAGTTCCTCCTAGAGCTGCTGGCACTAGAAAGAATCATCGTGTGCACCCAATCAACTACTGAAACTAACATGACATTTCCTTTTTAGAAACAACAAAATGAAGTTTTTCATCGTACTGTTACTCGACGAGCTCGCGGCCTCCCTCACCGTGCGCCCACCTACCTTGGCGGGCCAGGAAGTGCTGGCAGCCACCTCGTCGCCGTCGCACACGGATCAGCTCAGCCCTGTCGTTGCCATGGTGTCAGTGCTCGCTGATGAGGTCGCCGGGACAGGGGGTACTACGCCGTTGGCTCTGGTTGCGGTTCCGTTGCGCACAGATATACAGCTCAGCCGCCATTTGATGGCCGGTCGGGCACTTCTGTTCACTTGGAGCCGCCCCCATCTTGCGATGCCGACATTGTTGCCGCCTCACAAAGCGAGAGGTCACGTCTTTGCGGGAGATTGAGGACCAGGTGTGTGTGCGCCGGCGCCCGCGCCAATCCTCAAGTTGGGACCCGCGCTGCGCCCGCGCGCGCACTCCGGCCTCTACCCACACCCCGCGCCGCAGCGCCAGGTCGCGTCGCGGCCGAGGGCGGCTAACGCGACTCTGCAGGCCCGGAACCTCTTGCTTCGGAAGTGGAGGCAAGTGAGGCTCCGGCGCCATTGAGGATAAGGTCGGGGCCGTCTTCGAGGAGGGGAATGCCGCCGGCTAAGCGGCGCCGTTTGAGATCCTTCTCTAAGGAGCGTTCGACCTCTCCACTCGGACCTCAACAGAGGGGCGGGTGAGGAGTTCGCTAAACCCCTGCTTGCGTCCGGTTGCTTTGTTGCAAATTTGTCAAAATGTAATCCATTCATTTATATCCAGTAGTTGCTAGGTGTGGCTTCGGTAACTGTTTGGTTACCATTGCATCTTGTTGTTTGAACTTTACTCTGCTTAATGAAAAACGCGCAACGGGGTTGAAAAAAAAAATCGTACTGTTACTTGCTTAGTTATTGTTACCGGGAGGATTCCCCACGCGCTGCCGGGTACGAAGAAGAAATATAAATAGGTTAGTATGTTAATCACTAAAATTATGTAGTGAACTTTAATTGTAAATGATAGTGGACTGCTGAGCTAGACATCTTGAATGCAAAAGAAATTGCTTGTGACAAATAACAGTGGACTGCTATAGTGGACACCTTGCATGTCAAAAGCAATAGATGGGGTTTCATTTATAAGAGTTATATTACTAACAAAATTGAACTGATGCTGCTACTATGGTAAATAAAGAAATCTCCTTTGTGTCGTATTCAGTTCTGGCGGCACAAAGGAACCGGCGCAATAGGTAGTGGGGTTTCATTCGGCCGGATCTGGTTCTCGCTTCTTGCGGATCTAGGGGAGTCGGTCGGCGGCCGCAGTAGCCCTTGGTGCTGGATGAGGCCGGGGAACCGCCACTGCCATGGTTTGGGCGGCGGTGACCGATTCTAACCAATACAGTATGCATGCTCGGCCCCCAACGACAACGATGTTGAGTTGGTCGTGCTTTCCTCTGACGGAGGCAGTTGGGATTCCTCATGCTCCTCTTCCACCGTGGCTTGCCCGGGGTGGCCAGGGCTAGGCGCCACCAGCAACCGTAGCAAGATCTTGTCTGAAAACTCTGCCTGGCTTCTCGCTTCAGGCCGGCGATGGTGGTGTATTTTGTGTCACTCGCCTTCCCGGAAGGCGTCGTCAATGGATATGTTCGTCCCAAATGGTGGTTGGGGCGGTGTTGGGAGTTCGGACGGAAGTCCTCTTGTCTTATTTGTTCAACATTGGTGGCGTCTGAAAAACGCCATCCCCTTCTTTAAGTCTATGTGGTTGGTTACCAAAATCGGAGTCGCTCCTTTGTGCTATGCCTCTCGTGATTCCACTCCATCTTCGCTTTGGTCTGTCCACTAGGGGGGTAGTTCGTTGCCGCAGTCATTTCTTCTCCACGATAGCTACCTAGTCGCTTGCAGATATGTATGGCTCTATTATCATCGCCCTCATTGCAGCAGCTACCTGGTCGCTTGCGGATATGTAGGGCTTTTCATGTCGTCGTCCTCTGCGTAGCGGCTACTTGGTTGCTTTCGAATATGCAACGCTTTTTACCTGGATGCTTTGCCATCTCGGCTTCACCACCTCTGTTGGCAATCATGGCGTGGACGTATTTTCTTACGTAGGCATAGTCGGTTGGTGTTTTGTGGTGGAAATCTTCCCCCCTCATCTATTCTTGTTGTTTGTTGTGTCTTTTGGATTCCGTAGGTAATCCTTAGATTACTTGTGAGTCCTTTGTAACCATTTTTAGGCCTTTTTTTTGTCGCTCCTTTTAATGAATAATAGGTAAAAGACCTAATCTAAAAAAACAAAAACAAAAAAAGTATTGCTCTAGAGCTTCATAGTTGATCCATTGTCCATGTAGCATTAACGTAGCACGAGGAGCAATAGTAGATGGGAGAGAGAGGGGAAAAGTGTGTACATTAGTTTTATGTCAATTGTGGAGCTGAATTATTACCTCAATCTGCCATAATACGATCCTCTATATGTGGATAACCTTCTCCAAACCAAATCTGCAAGTTTCTCACGAGATTAGGCAAGTTCTCGTCGACTCACTTCAAATTGGACTTGGAGAGGCAAAAACGGCTTAGCAATTAGCTTGGTCGACCATATGTGTCTTCTCGATAGACCTAAGAGCATGTTTGAATGAATTAGGACCGATGATGAGCCGACTAGCTAGTAAAATCATTAGCCCTAATAGTTATGTTCTATAAACTAGTTTTGGATTAGTTTTTTAGTCCACTTACTAGTTCACCTATTTAGATCAACTTTAGTCAATTGCTCTCTTCGTTCGAAATTATAAGACGCTTTAATTTTTTTGGTTCATTTATTTAGTTATATATCTAGATACATAACTACCTAAATAGATGAACCAAAAAAAAAAATTAGAATAACTTAGAATTTAGAATGAAGGGAGCTGTTGTTGTTGTTGTTTAGAAAAAAAAAAAAAAAAAGGCCTAGTCCATAGGATCAAACAGCCCATAAGCACCCAAAGATCGTACGCATGGCCTCCAACGAGTCGTCCCGGCCCTATATTTTCTGTCTGGGCTCAAACGATCTGAGCAGGCGGTCCAGTAGTTTTTAGGTTGGGCCTGGGCTTAGTGATAGAAAAATTCTAGGTGGGGCCTTTAAAAGCGCTATGGCCCCTTTCCCCATCTGGCCCCGCCGATTAGTAGTTGGGCTTGTGGTTGGTAGGCCCATTTATTTTTCTGAAACAGGCTCAATTTTGCGACTATGTTTTAGCCCAATCGTAGCTCGTATAACGTATATGTTTCAGCCCAGTAAAAGTATATTTTGGGTTTCTTCTACCTTTTATTTCCATTCAAAAAAATGGTCAATGCTAATACAATCCAAGTATTTCAAAATTCTCATGTTTTTATATTTTTTTATTTAGTTGTATATTTTAATATGTTTAATTGTGAAATTCATTGTTTCATGTGTCTATACTACCATATTTAGATGCACATGTATTCACCTTAATTTATATTGGTTAAAATGAACTATACTATAACTTAATTTAAGTTTTACTATAATCCACTCCAACATACATAGGCATCCAAACACCCTCAACCACAACCAGCAACGCAAGAGTACTTAAGCCTGAAGTATAAAAGAGTTTTATATGTTGTCTGCGCCAGAAAAGGGTCATGTTTTATGATTCATTCACGTGTGTCCTTTCTAAGAGAAAGCACCTGATGGATGCTGCACACATACGGTACGGTTCCTCTTTATTCATTATTAGGTAACTGTTGTTATTATAAGCTGACCATGCAGTCTTTTCTTTTCTGATTGCTCCTGATGTATATCCTAATCTCCCTGTTTGCCTGAAGAAAAGTTTTCAAGTGTTCATGTAGAACAAACATCTGCTAGTTAAATCAGTTGTGAAAAGTGAATTAATGCAGTATATATATATCCTCTTTCTATGATTGCTTCCTGTAGTATGTAGGCTGCACTACTAGCTAGTGATAGAAGCATCTTATACAAGTAAGCGTCTGTGTAAGCAATGTGTAGTGTGAGCAATGCCGTCCAGCAAACCTGATAGCGACAGTAGGCCCAGATAACCTGGAAGGCAAACAGGAAGTAGAGAAGTAATAATATAGGACGTGTTTGGTTGTCTTCTCAACCCAGCCAGGCCCGTTTTTCTCCGCCAGGCCACACTTAGCCAGGCTTGATGCATGCAAGGGTGGGTGTTTGGTTGCCTGCATCCGATTAACCAGGCTGAGTTGAGCTAGTGTTTGGTTGGCTGCATGAGTTGTAACATTCAAATGCAAGATGCAAGGTTTCTTGTTTGGTTGGTTGCATACAAGATGTTACAATCACCTCTTGCATCCAGTGGTGAGTTTACCACTGCCTAGACTCAAATGCAAGAGTACACACACGTTCCATGAACTTCCAAATTAAGAAACCTAAAACCACAACGATAACTACAATTATTACAATAATTGAAATGCAACACATATGAAAATGGTCGACTCGAGCAGCTTGAATGAAAGGTGGATTGAGAGGCTCAAGTAGAGGGGGATTGACTAGCTGGGGAAGAGCTCCATGGCCATAGAATGCTTGAAGTGCTTCCATCTCAGAGTTGTATTTCTTGTGCACATTACCAGGGAACCGATGCACTTGAGCATGTGCTTCGGCCCAACTGGAGTACACACCAGGCTTCCTGCCGACATGAACAACATGCCATGCCATGCCTACACAAGTAATAGATGAAAGGCAATAGACATGTGCTCAGATCAATGAGGAAGCATCACAGGCAATGGCATGTGCTCAGATCAAGTTTAAAACATTACAGGCAATGGACATGTGCTCAGCTCAAACAAAAAAACATCACAGACAATGGACATGTGCTCAACTCAAACAAAAAAACATCACAGGCAATGGACATGTGCTCAGCTCAGCTTATGAAAAAGAAACAAGAACATCACAGGCCATGGACATGTGCTCATTTCGACTCATAAATAAGAAACAATAACATCGCGGGCAATGGAAATGTGCTCACAAATAAGAAATAGAACATCATAGGCCTTTGGACATGTGCTTTCGGGAATAACATAAGTTCAGAACCACCAGGTTCACATCAGGCAATGGACACATATTGCCACAAGGTTGAAATGACTCCACCATCTAGGTTGATCTAGGGTGCTGGTAATCTAAGGCACTAACTATATGTTAGTGTTAGTATGTAAAGAATGCGGGATGTCATCAAGCGCACAAAAGAGTAGGTCAACCCACTACACAACCACCAGCTGTAGTAAGTACCACCAAGCGCACAAAAGCATCGAGCACTTTGCACATCGAAGCGACCACTTGAGCTGCACCAAAGAGATCAACCCAAACCAGCTAGCCTCATCACACATAGTAGTGCTTGGCCAAGTGGGTCCTCAGCCACAGCACCTTGTGAGAGTCAGACCAGTGCACAAATGAAGTTCCCAGGGCCTTGTTGTCCAGCAGGTGCCCATATGCAGACATGAGTGCCTCCTCGGTGAAGCTGGAATGAACATGATAGCTCCACAAAAGATCGGGGTGGCGGTCCTCGGTCTTGGTGGACCTAATAGCATCGGCAACATCTTTGACAGACCTCACCAATGCCGGTGAACGGGAACCACATCCTCTTCACTCAACGGGGACCTCTTCCTCTTGTTCCCAACTGAACCATCAACCCTAACCTGGCGTGTCATTTTTACAAAGCGGTATGGAGGCTTTCAGGTTGCCTCGGTCTTGGTCACGAGCTCTCGGCCTAATCGGATGGTGTCCCAAGCTTCTCATTGCTGCCCATAGCATACTTGCCTGTTGCCTGACCATTGCCAAAGATGATCATCATCTCCTTGTAGTGCTGGATGGGCTTGTTCAAGAATTCAGCATTCTTAGGGTGATCCTAAACAACCAAACAGGAGCTTGTTAGTCTTTATACACATCCAAAAGTTGTAGCAGTATTTAATAATAACACTATTTTGATTTACATACCTTGGTATGGCCATTGTAATGCTCCTCCTCAAGAACAATTGTCCGGGTATCCTCATCCCACTTGAGCTCCACTCGGGTCCCTCAACAGGACGGTTTAACCCACCTTTGCCTCCACTTCCTCGGGTGGTTGTACACCGAGTGCCACCCGACCTCATTGCCACAGAACTCTTGCAGGGCCTTGGCAACCTTGTTTTAAATGGACTTCTTTGAAGCCCTTGTCAGTCCTCACTCCTGTGGAGATCACCGCACATCAGGCGCGGGACAAAAGGCGGAACATGGGATCTGTCCACCTAAGAGGTCCTTTGCTGATTCAGCACCTGTGAAGCTGGTATGAAACCCTCAACATCATTCCCAGCACCCACAGCCTCAGCAGCAACATACCCACCATTCAGCCCAGGGAACACAAACTCATCAGCAGGCATCAGATCCTCAGCCATAGCCTAATCAGGCCAAATGTAGTATTATAGGAAAAGAATAACATCATTGCACATGTCCAGAGCCTCAGTTCAATTGTATTATCATACAAAATATAAACATCATAGCACATGTCCAAAGCCTCGGTTCGGGTGTAGTATCATAGAAAAAATTAACATCATTGCACATGCCAAAGCCTCGCCTCAGGTGTAGTATCATAGAAAAATTAACATCATTGCACATGCCAAGCCACGCATTAAGAATAGTAATAGAAAAATTGACATCATTGCACATGCCAAAGCCACGATTAAGAATAGAAAAAACTCATCATTGCTATTGCCAAATGCCTCGAGAATAAGTGTAGTATCATTGAAATGACTCATCATTGCTATTGCCCAAACCTCGGATCAAGTGTAGCATCACTTTGAAATAATATCATCATAGCACAAGCCCAAATCATAGGATGAAGTGTTCAATCATACAAAAGAATAACATCTAAGGCACAAGTCCTGAATGAAACATACAAATACATCTCCTAAATTCGGAGAGACCCCTATTAGTCCACATGTGGTTAGCCCACATATCCCTTTGCTCAACCCAGGCAAAGATTGTCATCCATGTGATCGGGATGGGGCTGATTGTTGGTTTCATTTGGGACCCGGGGAAAACTCTTCAAAATACCACCTCATCGCCCCCAAAGCTAAGAATCCAGTTATGCAATATACAACATGCAAGCACTAGTTTTATTTGTGACTTCAAAGGATGGAATGGCTTGTTGGTATCAACAATACAAAACGATTCTTCAAAGCTCCAAAAGCCCTCTCAACCGTCACTCTCAAACTAGAGTGCCTCAAATTAAACGACTCTTTGTGGTTGGTTGGGTAGTTCCTATTGCTGTACTCTTTCGGATGATACCTAGTAGCACGGTAAGGAGGAAGAAATCGGGGGCGGCAGGCATATCCGGCATCTACCAAGTAGAATTTTCCTAAAACAAGTATGGAATGCAAATTAGACACCACATTATGCAACTGCATGTGTTTTATTAAGTGTAGATTTGATTTAGTTACCTGGTGCTACCCTTAACCCATCATGCCTCGCCAATGCATCGGCAAAGAACAGGTGGCATCATGTGCTGATCCCTCCCAACCAGGCCAATACATATGAAAATTTCAAGTCAAAGGTAACTACGGCGGCGGACGACAAAGCGGCGAGAAGAGAGGGGGGAAGAGGAGGGGGAATATATAGAGGGAGGAGGCGGGAAAGGAGGCGGTGAGTGGCGGAACGGAGGAGGTAACCCTAGCGGCTTCGCCATCTCGCCCGCAGGCCAGAAATCACCACGCCAAAGGGCCTCCGGGCTTCGGGCGAGCCAGAGGCTGAGAAAACGGAGAATCGGCCGTTCCTCAGAGAGCCAGTGGGGGGGCGGATTTTGCATCTGGGGAGCTAGGCTCGGGAGCGAGGCCGGGCTACCAAACACCGCTCCCCGCATCCCGAGAGCCTGGTTGGGTGGGATGCGGGAACCAAACACGTCCATATAGTATCAAACAGGAACAGATAGTTAAGGACAGCTTAATCATTCCTTGTTATGATATGATGCCATCAGCCTGCAGGCACCATATCCCATATTACTTAGCGACAACACATTGTGGCCTTGTGGGGTGTCACATCTTCTTGATTAGTACATAACTAATGCAAAATGATTGTTATTAGCACATCATGTTCAGACAGACTTTGCAACTTCATTTTGTAATGGCAACTTATGGTTGGTGTGTGGTGGTAGTTAGTACCTTTTGACCTCGTTGTGGACTCCCATTTTTTTTTTTGGGTTCAAGGCTGCCCTGGCTTTTCAATTATCATCAAAAGACGTGGAGTCCCATTTTAAGTAATGAGCATCTAAAAAAAATCAAAAGACCATATTGTGGACTCCCATTTTAAGAAAGCACATCTACTAAAAGCATAGCAATTATAGTAGTCAATCTTTTAGCAGGTGAGCATACAGATACCTGCAGAACAGTTTAGAGTGGAACTAATTCATTCATTATACTAGAATGAAATATTATGTGGTAATATTGTATAGCATGGGGCAGAATCTGAACATTGTTTGTCAGCTTATACAAATTAAGCTTTAAAGCCTTTAACTGGGACCCAAATAATCTTAGAAATTTATCTGAAATATGATAGACAAACCCGGAGGATTATGTTAAACTGCAATGGAGGTTTAGACACAGATTATGCTAAAGGTGTTGGGTTTTATTTTGTGTTCTTTGTTCGGTGAACGCATCACTATGATGTGCAGCCTGAGATACTGCTATTCCATTATCTAAAAAAGACAGGATCATTGCAAATACAGTGTACTAGATTTGATGCTGCCCAGTACCCACTTTGGTTATCAGTTGAACACCAAGAACTTCCATAGGGAAAGCCCAAAAGTTTGGCTGGTGATTGAGAAACTAGGCAGTGAAAACAACTGAGCCTAGCTACAACTAGCAAGTTCGATTCTGAACGCACTAAAATCCAATTGGATATTGGATCAATTTCGTCGGAGACTAATTTTCACTCTTTCATATGGGATCACTCCGCTCTTCACTCTTGTCGATCCAAAATTCCTCACGTTGGATCAGCCTTAATGCAGCCTGAACAGCCTTAATGCAGCATCATGTCATGATGGAGTGAACAGACCTTAAACATTTTGAAGTGAACGATGTTGACAACAGGGATGTTCTTATTTGATCTGCTCCCCAACAGGAGGAACCAACACCTCCTGTCGTCCGTGCTCCACCGCACGCGGCCTTGCGGGGCCCACCGGGAGGGTTCCGTCAGCGGTGCACGAGGCGGACTGGGCCCATGGGGCCATGTGGCCCAGTTGTCAGTGGAGAGTACTGTGGTTGCTACTTTCGGTACTCTCGGGTGGGCCCATGTACCTTTCTGTGGGCCTTATCCGTTTTGGACGGAAGCAAGCGGGCAACGACACCCACCTGGGTGTGGGGCGCAATCTGGAGCTGCGTGCATGTGACTTGTGCGGAGCAACTGTACTCAGCGAACAGTTATCTCACACATCAAAATGTTCAAATATTATTTGCTCAATGTTTTTAAATATGATCGAATTTACAGAATAACATTAAAAAATTCATGAAACCAAACGATAGTAACTGCACACATCAAAAAATATATTTGAGAATATGTTCATTGTATATGTCATAAACATTTGTACTCTCTTCTGCTGATTCAGTCAAACATAGATGGAGCCGTGGTAAATAAATAAAAAAAAATAACCCTAAGACCTCCCTTGGAATGTCATGTGTCTCCTTTGGAGTAATTTGTACTATGAAATATGTATAAACCAACTTGTTATTTTCAGAGGCTCCTTTTTCCTTAGCTTTTGACAAGTTGGTTGGTCTGTTGGCGGGCCAATCAGAGGGCTATTCATCGCGAGGATTGCCCTTTTCCTTATATATGATGATGACAGTTTCTTTCCACATGAAAATAGACTTATTTCTTTGAGTTTTTGTACGTTGTGCTCCAATTTCTTCGTTTCAAAGGGCCCTTTTCCTTGTTAAACGTTGGAATGTTGTATGGCGATGGAATAGTGGCGGGCAGTGGAGGCCGGCCGGCCGGCCTGTCAGTGACTGCGCCAGACTCGAGGTACACAAACGATGGGTGGGCCCACCTACCCACTCACTCACCTGATCCGGAGCCCGGAGGCCGGAGGAGCTTGTGTTGTGGTGTGTGCATGTGAGCCGAGCTGTGGCGGGTACTGGGTACAGTACGTACTCCTACTCCTACCCCTGTCGCAGCAGCACTGTACGGCAGAGTCAGAGCCAGAACCATGGTGCCATGCCACCACCATCCATTCCATAGAACGCCGGCGTCGACCATCACCAGTGATCTTCCATGTCGCGTCTCGATCGACACCGAAACCGAGTTTTGCATGCATGGCACACGTGCATGACAAAAAAAAAAAAAAAAAGATTTTGGCCCTCCATTCTTCAGACCGAAACTAAACACCAACTACTAAAATTTTTTGGGAAAAAAAGGAATATTCACCATTTTGGAATTTGTCATCAAGAGGCTACAAGAAGCCCTAAAGCGCCTGTGAGCCCGTGTCGCCTTCACCCGCCCCTACGAAAATTATATTGTGACATTTTGCATCATTTCAAAGTAACTGATATTTTGCGTTTGCATTCCATGTGAAACTAAACATGCCTACCTCTACGCTTTTTTTGTACCAGCTGGTACGGCTGATACGAGCTATATATATGGCAACACTGTCGCAAAGTTTGACGTTGTTTTTGGCCGGTTCGCAAGAGAGATGCTGTGCATTAACTAAGGCCTTATTTGGATTCACTATCCAAGTGAATCCATATGGCACAAAGTTTGACTGATGGTTTCTACGGGTGATATTGTTTTGTTGTTAGAGAATAATATTGTGACATAGGTGATAAGCCGGACTAACAATTAGCTAATCTAATCTGTTTGGGATCCAAAAGATATAATTATTGCCATATACTCTGTATGTAACTACTATCTATATATATGGATCCAAACATGAGGAGAACAACAAGCCAAGAAACGCTTACATACGTGAAACGGACCAACTCTATACCGGAAAAGAAAATTCAAAATTAAATGGTAAGGAACATATAACATGGTTGCATGGGAGGCGAACAAGACAGACAGTATGATTGTGTTTGTACAAAAAGAAGCTAGTACGACTCTCTGTCCCCAAAAGAACGATGTTTTAGGTTATTGTGTGCCACGTGTTCGGTTTGATTTATGCAAAATACGTCGCAATATTTATGTCTCTAAATGATTAAAAACTAGACTTAAAAGATCTTTCCGATTATATTAATTACTTAGCATAATTATTTATATATTTTAATATATAATTATCGGTAGTTGTTTCTTGAAAGCGAAAAGGTATTTATATATTTTAACATATAGCATGGTTTCACATGCTCCTTTTTTCCTAGCTTTTGACGAGTTGGTTGGTCTGTTGGGCAATCAGAGGGTTGTTCATGGCGAGGATTACCCTTTTTCTTATATGATGATAGTTTCTTTCTATATGAAAATAGACTGATTGCTTTGAATTTTTGTACTACACAGTAGGAGTACGTATTTGTTGGACACGCACGAGATTGGTGGATGGCGATGGAATACGACGGCGGGCAGGAGACAAGGCACCTCTGTTCCCCGACAGGGGAGGAAGCAGCACCTCCTGTCGTCGTCGCTGCCCACTGCAGACACTGCCTGGTGGGACCCATCCGGTGGCATGGGATGCCAATGCCAGAATTACCAGTCGACGGATGGTGGGGCGTCAGCAGTTGACAAGTCAAGGCCGTGGCCGTGGGCCCACATGTCAAAGGTGAGTTGTACGTACTGTACCAACAGTAGCTTTGTGTGGGCCCTTTTTGTGGACGGTAGCGATGGTAACCTCTGCAGAGCGGAGGCCGGCCGTCCTGTCAGTGACTGTGTGGGGTGGTCCCCACCTACCCACTCACCTGATCTTGTGGTGTGTGCATGTGAGGGTGGCTGTGGCGGGTACTGGGTACAGTACGTGCAGCAAGCAGCACTGCACGGCAGAGTCATGCATGCATACGCATGGGCGATGGACCATGCCATGCCACCCACAATCCATTCGATAGAGCCATGTCACGGTGCGCGCCATGTATCGCGTCTCGATGGACACCGAAACCGAAACCGAGTTTTGCATGACACACACACACACAAAAAGTGTTAGCCCATCATTCCGCATAACGAGACTAAAAACCAACCGGTTGATTTTGGTTCAGTGTTGATTTTGACTGATTTAATATTATTTAATGAAATAGAATAGATGAAGGAAGAACAAACCAACCGGCTTAACTTTTTTTTGACAAAAAACTGACTATTCTCCATTTTGGAATTTTTCTTAGGAAGCTAAAAAAAGCCCAAAAGCATCTAGGAGCTCGTGTCGCACTCACCCGACCCCCATGAAAATTTTGGTATTTTAGGGCCCTTATATGGTTCACGGAGGAGATGTAGAAAATTTATAGGATAGGAAATTCACAGGAACTTTTCCTTTCCTACCGTTCGGATGCTACAAAAAGTGAAGGAATTTTTTTCATAGGAATCCCAATCCTATGCTTGATTATGTAGGAATCTTTCCATTAGCTCCGACCTCATTGAACGTTTCATTGCGGGGAATCTTTGGGCCTTGTAGCAGCTCTCGCAAATTTTCAAGAATAGAGGGAGAAGGGGGGGGGGTGGGCTCACCGCCGTCTTAAGCCACGGGCAAAACGAGGTGGAGCGGGAGTGTCGGGGGGTGGGCACGGAGGAATGGAGTAGAGACGAGAGGGGAGAAAGAGGAAAGCCTATCTCGTGGCGCGCAAGTGTCAAATCTCCTCCCCGCCGGCGCCAAGCGAGGGAGCTCCTCCCCGGCATGGGCGCCGCGTGAGCTGGATGCGCCATCGTCGGGTTCACCGTGGGCCTTGGGTCCTACATACACCCTGGGGGGTGCGCCGCCCGACACGAGCGAGCAAGAGAGCCAGGTAGAGAGAGATAGAGTGGTTGTTGTGGTGTGGGTGGGGAGCGATGGAGGTTTATCTTTTTTTTAACTCGTTGCAGCGATGGAACTCGGCTAACCAAAGGCGGTTTTCCTACGGGATCAATTCCAAAGGAATCGCAGGGAGCATGCCACCTCAATCCTCTACTCTTCCTATTCCTATCCTATCTCTCCCCAACCATCCAAAGGCGCCCTTAATTTGCATCATTTCAAAGTAATTGACATTTTGCGTGTGCATTCCATGGGGAACTAGACATGCCTATCTCTATGCTTTTGGCAGCAGTGGATACAGCAGATATACGAGCAACATGTCAACATTGTGATAAAGTTCAACGTTGTTATTTTGGTGGATCCGCAAGAGATCAACGATGGTATACATATTAACTAAGGCCTTATTTGGATTCACTATCTATAGCATTTAGCTAGCTAATAACTTATAACTTGTTTGGGTGGTGGCTTTCTGACATGGGCCATGGCTGATAAGCCGGACTAACAATTAGTTAATGTATTCTGTTTGGATCCAAAAGATCTACTATCTATATATGGATCCAAACATGAGGAGGGTTGGCCTAGGCAACAAGCCAATCTGTGCAAAAGAAGCTAGTACGATCCGTTGAGATTATTAGGACCACACGACTCCAAGCAACCAAATTAAACACGGTAGTACGTTCTGCGTTAGTACGTACACTCGCGGTCGATCCATATCGGCCGGGGCTTGCTTGCTTGGATTCACCCGGCCGGCCAGGTGTAGCATGCAGGACTGATGCTGATCGATGCACGCGAAGACTGTGTGTACACCATGCCACACAAAAGGTTGTGCATGTTATGCGATCGAGGCAGCAGTGACAGTGTGTTTGTGCAAGCGGACGTTTCTTGTCGGCTTTGGAAACAGAGTTTTGGCACGCAGCGCGACTCACGCACCAGCAGCAGCAGCCAGCAGCAGCAGGTGGATCTCTTGAATTGTTTTGTAACCATCCGAGATGAGTAGTCTTCCAAAGGCTGTGAAGCTGTGTCTGTGTGTACGCAGTGACGCACATGCGAGTGCCGTTTCGTGTGAGCTCGTCACGTACGTTACGCTCGTATATACGCATATGCACCCAACGTATCGACCTCGCTCGACGTGCCTGCAGCTCAAATTCACGCTCGTACAAGGCAGTTTTGTTTCTTAGCAAGCCAGCCCGGAACTGAAAGCTTGATGCAAATGATGATACAAGAACTACCATGCCAGCCACCACTGACACACGGTTGCTTAAGTTGACAGCCGTTCTCAAAATCACCTAATCACACACGGTTGCTAATCAAAGTTTCAAGTTAATTTTAACAGAGATCAGACGACTAGATTATATGCAATGCAAAAACCCTACTACCGGCCTCCTCCCGGTCACATGAATTTGATCAAGCTGGCCGTTTAACAGAGATCAGACGACTAGATTATATGCATTAGTACGATAGATCATCGAAGCTGCTTTTAATTTGGGCAGTTCACCGGAGGAGCAGGAGTTTACATGTAAAGGCTCCAGTTGTCACCCTATGACCCTACGTCCATATATACTCCGTATACATGGATCGGTCTCTGTCGAACGAACGACAGCGATGTATTGTAAGCTTGGACTTTCATTGGAGAGTCATGCAGCACAGATCATTGATGTGGATGTAGGTACACGCATCCAAACAGGCGAAGCAGCAGGGACCCAAAACCCAATCGCACGTACGTATATGGTATTATGGCCGGGGAGCAACGGAGCTTTGATACCGACCTGCCAGGGTATAGTAGTATGCTACTACTTGGGTAATGGTTTTGATGCTAGGGATAAGAGCAAACAAAGCCATTGGATGCTGTGGTTGGTACTTGGCACCAGTTACTGTAGAGGAAAGATGTCAAATGGCATGCATGCATCCTTGCTTTCGATCGTCGCACAACGGCAAAAAACTACTGTACTCGGTTGTTGCATATTGTAGGTGATTTCTCAACTGAACTGCATATAAAGTTCTGAACTTACGTGTGTTAATTTCAGGAGAAGAGAAGAGAAGAAGAGAACAAGCATTCCACACTACTACACAGTACTGATGTCACTAAAGGTAAAGGCAGATTGTTAATTTCCTAATAATATGTACTGTAGCAGTGTAGCTCCTGATTAATGTGTCCATTCCAAAACCTGATTTCTGACCATGTGGTAATTTGTACTTGCACGAAGAAAAGGCCCGTAGGTTTCTTGATCGAACCATTTACGAGCCATGCATGTCACACGCACACGGCAGCTATATTGTAACGCTCGAAAAAGGCTGTAGTAGACTACTCAAAACAAATTCCGGCCATATACGCCAAAACTAATAGCAACGTCTACTAAACACCGAAAAATAATCATAACTACCCCTTCGTTCTAAGTTCTGGTGGGTTTTTTCTTTCTCTGTTTTGCACATGCATTCCTATCCACATATTTTTGTATGATTTCAATCCCGTGTTCCAAATGAGATTTTTCTTTATATAGGAATAGGTGTTTAGATCAGTTGCTAGGGAAAAAATAGGGAACGAGAAACAGGGGATTTTTTTTGAGTGGATGCTTTAATTTTTTGTCCATATTTTCCCCGTGAAAGCAAACACAAAGGAAGGTTTCCTATGCTTTTTTAGTGGATTTATGTGCACTGCCATTGTGTATATGCCATGGTAGATGCGGGTGACGAAATCATGTTTTTTTTTTTTCACATTTAGCACTATATATGAATTCAAAAACTGGGAGCAAAATAATGGGTAAAGAATGCTTCAGTTACTTAAATTAACTATATAGAAAACATGTGTAAATATGTAGTTGAACAAATATTAGTGCTCATATCACAATGGAACATCATAACATGTATTAGTGTTCATTGTCAAATAGATCCTACGGGATAAGGAATGCTTTCACATTCAACTATTCAATCATGAAAAATGAATTCAAAAACTTCTAATAATGGGTCACGTACTATCTCGCTTAATAAAAAACGTGCCATTGGCGTGATCTTAAAAAAATGTGTCACGTACAATGCGAATAATCAATGTTTAGTTAGTTTAAACTCTATGACAAAATAAGTGTAAATATGATATCAAATATCACGAAGGTTGCATAAGTTTTTAGTGTACATATTTGTTAGCATCGCAGTTCCTACTTAAAAAAAGGCTACACGTGGTTATAAGGCCATATGCATACTATCATGTATTTTCCATGGGGAAAGGATGTGAGTCTTGGCAAGAGCTTCCTATGGATGACTTTAGACAAAATAAATTTATAGTCATGCAAAAGGGTTTCAGTTTATGCTTTGGGCTATCCCAATCCATGGTTGTTTACCACTTAAACATATAAGTAAGGTAGAAAGCAATACACAAAAGTTTTACATATACACATCTCATTGATACAAATATCGGTACCATGAAAGCTTATTCACATTGTGATATGAGCACTAATAACACCTAACGTTATCCGCCTATATTTTACCTACCACGATCCCATTTTGTAAAGAAATTCTCGTCGGCTCACGTAATATATTTATTATTCTTGGGACCATTTCTACTCTACAAAAAAAGGTTGTATATTGCTCGGGAGCCAAGCATACACGCCACCGGCAAATGCCGATTACTGAAAAAGTTGTAGACTACTTAGGTTCAAGTTGTATATGCCAAAAACGACGAAAAGTTGTAGACTACTTAGGTTCAAGTTGTATATGCCAAAACGGCCGGTAGTTTGGTAATGTTGGGCAATTATGACTACCGGGCACAACTGGACCTCATTTTTTTCGGTGGCGTTGTTTCAAATTTCAATCTCTTGGCGTACATGGAGTGTTTTGGGTTTGATTTGAGCAATACTAGTAGCAATATCTTACAATCTGCATTCAACTATGAAGCCATGAGGTGGTAACAAAAATGTCTTTATTCATGTTGTTAGGCGAGTACTAGCTAATACCACCTATATTTCACCTACCTCGGATCCCACTTAGCTACTAAACCCTCGCCCGACTCTCTAATTTATTGTAGTATTCCTCGAGATACCATTTCTACTCATACAAAAAAGGTTGTAGTTTGCTCGTAACCAAGCCGTCCACTCCATTAGCGATAGCGCCCGACTCACGAAAAGTTGTAGACTACTTTCGGATTTCAAGTCGTATATTCCAAATCGGCGGTAGTCAAATAACACCGAGCAATTACGACGGCCGGATACAACCGCACCTCGTTTTTTTCGTTGTCGATTCAAATGTGAAGATCTTGGCTCGCATGGAGTGTTTTTGGGTTTGGGCGAACCAATACTTGTACTAGTGCTTTACAATCTACACTACCTAAACTTCGACAACATAGAAATCAATCACAAACAAGATTAGGCAATTCCAACTTTAAACACCTAGAGGTGATTTGAACACATCATGATCACTCAACCCAAGTTGGAAACCAATGTGCCTCTCTTGGCCTCCAAGCTCTACTCCTCGTCACCCAAGCAAAGCAAAAAGCAAAAATAAGTGCCAATTCTCAATTTCCTCACCAAATTCCCCCCAAAATCTCGATGGAGGGAAACTCATAAAAGAGCCCACTTTCGTTTTCGTCTGCATCGTCTCCAACAGTCCAACTCCAGCCAGCAGCACCTAGCAGCCTATTTAATTCACTGTGCTGTTGTACAGAGCTTTTTACAAGCGTGCCCCCACCTCACCTCACCTCACCTCACCTCACCCCCCGCTCCTCCCCCTCTGTAACTCCGGCGCTTTTCACCTCACCTCCCCTCCCCACCTGAGATAAGAGCGGAGCGCTCCGCTCTTGTCCCGCGATCCGCGCACGCCATGGACGCCGCCTGGGAGGTGACCAAGGTGGTGTTCGACCGGGTGCACGCGCTGGACCCGGAGAACGCCGCCAAGATGGTGGGCCTGCTGCTCATCCAGGACAACAGCGAGAAGGAGCTCATCCGCCTCGCCTTCGGCCCGGACCACCTGGTCCACGCCTTCGTCGCCACCGCGCGCGCCGAGCTCGCTCTCCCGGCAACGGCAACGGCAAGCCCGCGTCCCCGCCGTCGCCCGGCGTGCACGGCCCGCTGCAGAACGGACCGCTCTGGGGCAGCCTCCCCGGCGCTGACGTCCACCACCACCGCCAGAACTCGCCCTTCGCCAGTGCTGACCAGCTCGGGTACGACGGCGGCGCCGACGCGTTCTACGCCGACGACTACGACGTCTGGTCCCCGCGGGCCACCGCCGCAGCTTCTCGCTCAGCGACGCCGAGGCGGCGGCCGCGTCGTGGAGGCCGTGCATGTACTACGCGCGGGGCTACTGCAAGAACGGCTCATCCTGCCGCTTCCTCCACGGCGTGCCCGAGGACGCCGTCGCCACCGAGGACCGGGAGATGGCCGTCGTCATGCGCGCCTCCAAGGCCCTAGCCGTCGCGCCACAGCCGCCGCAGCTCATGCCGTCCGCGTACCCCTTCTCGCCGTCGCCCAAAGGAGGAGCTGCTGGCGTCAGCCTCAGCTTCCTGCTCCAGCAACATCAGCAGCAGAGCGAGACCCAAAGGTGCCATTTTTCACCCCTGCCGCGCCTTGCATTTTGTTTCGGGTCTCGTCTCTCATGGCCATTTCAATTATTTTCTGCGTTCAGGGCGGCGGCGGCGGGCATGATGCTCGGCGGCGAGGACATGCACGGCAGGTTCCCGGCGGTGCGCTCCCCGGATGGACCGCGGCGACCTCATCGGCAGCCCCCGCCGCGCGGCAGATCTACCTCACGTTCCCGGCCGACTCCACCTTCAGCGAGGAGGACGTGTCCAACTACTTCAGGTACCCGGCCCAGCACAGCACGACGCCGCCATTATTGGCCTCTGCTCTGCATCGCTCTGCTGTTTTCTGTTTCGTTTCCACTAGCAGTCCAATAATGTGCAACTGATCGTCGTCCTGGTTGCCATGGATGATGGATGAATCGGAGCAGCATGTTCGGGCCGGTGCAGGACGTGCGCATCCCGTACCAGCAGAAGCGCATGTTCGGCTTCGTCACCTTCGTCTACGCCGAGACGGTGAAGATCATCCTCAGCAAGGGCAACCCACACTTCGTGTGCGACGCGCGCGTCCTCGTCAAGCCTTACAAGGAGAAGGGCAAGGTCCCCGACAGGTTCAGGTTCTCATCCATCCATCCATCCTTCTCTTCACACTCCACTGCACGCAGGCTGCTTGCTTGTTTGTTTCAACAGCTTTTGTTGGGTTGCTAACACCTTTTTTATCGTTTTGTTTGGTTGCAGGAAGCTGCAGCACGCGCACCATGGCGTGGAGTTCGCCGGCTGCACGTCGCCCACCGGATTGCTGGATTCCAGAGACCCCTACGATCTCCAGCAACCCCAGATCGGTGAGGAGTACTAGTAACTGATAACTGCATGTGTTCTTGTCTGGCAGCATTGCAATCTGTTGTTGCAGATTATTTCAGTAGTAAGTTAGTAACTGATCATACTTGCTGGTTTGGGTGTTGTTTAATTAGGACCGAGGATGGTGTACGGGAACATGGTGGCTAACCATGAGGCGTTCCTGAGGAGGAAGCTCGAGGAGCAGCAGCAGCAGCAGGCGGCGGAGCTGGAGCAGGCCATTGAGCTGGAGGGTCGACGCTTCATGGGGCTGCATCTCCTTGACCTCAAGAGCAAGGGTCACCATCTCGGGCTCGGCTCCCCGTTGGTTCAGGCTCGCCCATGTCTCTGGGCCAAGCTGATGGCAAAGGCAATGGCAATGCCTCCCATTTGGAGGATGTCAGCAGCTGCATCCAAGGTCCACTCCTTGACCATCACAAGTTCTTGCCTCTTGCACTGGATTGCAAGATTGTGAGTTTTGAATCCATGGATTTTTGGTTGCAGATAAGAAGATGACTAGTAGTAGCCTTGCAATGAGTGCTCCTGTTGTTGCTGCCTCTGCAACTGATGCAGAAGGCAAGCACGAGGAGCAGCCGGGAGAGGGTGGTGATGGCAGTCCCAAGCAGGCAGTCAACCATGGGGAAGAGGAGAAGGTGGAATCTGGTCCTGTGACAGCAACACCCAATGCTGCTTGTGGATTCCAAGAAAGGTAAGATTGTTGTTGTGGACTAAAATATTAACAAAATGGGCACTAACTAAGGTCACAGGATATTTCTTTCTTTTTGGGGAAAGTGATGGGGAAAAAGGGGGCAGGATAGAGAAACAAAGCAATTGCCTTGGCTTTTGTTCTCTTTGGGCATGTTTGTGGCTGATATATATAAATATGCTAACTAACTACAGGCAAGCCATAGTTTTCTTAGCAAGGGCACGCCATGGTTTCTGTTTCTTGCTTAGATGAATGCTTCTGCTACACTTTTGCCACACCACACCTGGACTAAACAAAAATTGCATGGTAGGAGCATAGAACAAATTGCTGCTTTACATTATTCTTTTATGCAGGGTTGTATAGTTTGACCCAAGAAAGAGGTGTGCTAATCTGTGATAGGAATCAAAGCATGTCTTTTGTCTTTGTGCTCTGTTTATTCTCTGGCATGGAGGAGCTAATATGCCTCTAAAAGCAATTGTAAAAGGAGGCGTAGAGTGTGTAGGCTGCACTGATCATAGGTGGTCTTGATTGAAAGTAAACAAAAGGGGAAAAGAAAATGCACTGTCAAAGGGTGTAGAGGAAAGGAGAAAAGATACTTATGACCACAAACTAATGGCTATTGTTAAGCAGTATCTTGGTGCAAGTTGGCCCCCTTTCTTTTGGGTTTGGTCTTCTTGATCTTTTCCATCCAGGATTGATATGTTTCTTGCTCGTTTGAATTGAATTGTAGTGGCGTGGTGGAGCACATTTTGCCTGACAGTCCCTTTGCATCCCCCACCAAGGCCTCCATTGATACTATTACTACTGCAACTGCTCAGAATGGTAGCATCAGCAACAGCAGCCCTCATCATGTGGCTTCGTCCCTTTTCCCAGCTGCATCCACCCTTGAGCTGCCCCCATACAGCTCCTGCTTTTTTCAGGTGCCCAGGTAAACATTCTCAGTAAAATCTTTCATCCTATGATACTCCTACTAGTTAGTTAGTAGAAAACAATGATCATTTGTATACACCGTTGCTCATTGGTGTGTGTAGAAGTAGTCTTGGCTTGTGTGCCTTAAGTAGTATTTTGTTGTGGTCGAAATTAGCCCTACATTATCTAGAGTACTAGTCTAGAACTCTAGATAATGTAGGGCAAACCTGTTTAGTGCTAGTACATTGGTAGCGGTTATAAATGTGTAACAGAGGTGCTATGTTTATGTGGGGGTTCGTCTCATGGGTAGGGTTGGGCTAGAAAGGATTGGATTTTATATACACAATAATGTTATCTTATTGCAGTTCAAAACAAGATGATGTTTTCTTTTTGCAGTTAAAGTTGTAAGAAAAGGAAGATTGTTTTACCTCTGTTCCTTTTTCAGGTTTTCTCCTGGGCATGAAGCCATTGGGCTGTGAATAGAGAGCAAAAAGGGGTCTCTTTTCCTCTAATCTGGGAGTAAGTATCAACAGCTCTACTCCGTATGTGTCTGTCCTTTTGAAAGTGCTGTAACAATCAGCTTCTCAATCATGATGCATACATTACCTCTGTAGGGAGTATAAAACTAGCCTCCACTACCTCCTGAATCATGATGGTCATAATTGTCTATTCATTCATGTGTTTTGTACGTGCAGGGAACTATGATATGATGGCCCCATCAAGCAAAGCAAGCTTAGAAAAGCGTAGAAAAGCTTTTGACAAATACTTTGGAGGTGTATCTTCTTCTTCAGTTCAGAGTGGAGAGAACAGCAACAGTCAGCAACAACAGAAGAAACAAGTCTAGGTTGTTTTAGCTCTAGGCCTATAATAAGTATATGATAGTTATAAGTAAGTACTAGTCATCATAAATAATAGTAGTACCTAGTCGTTTAGTAGCTCCTACTACCGGTATCTATCAAGAGGATGATGAAAAGGTCCATCTTGTATGCTCGTTTGTGGCACCAGATCTTAGTGTTATGATGATGATGATTGATGATACAGATAATTAAACCGTAAGTTGATGGTGTACTCCTGGCAGCCAATTGTAGTGAAGTGACGTGGGTGCGAGGCTGTTTGGTTGCCGCCTACGTGCGCCACGCCACACCTGTGGCGGCCACGGACAACGAGGCGGTGTTTGGTTCACGCACAAGCAAATACGCCACAAATTGCGGCGGTCATGAGCTTCCTGGCTGGTGTTTGGTTCATGAAAAAGCTGTGGCAGCCACTGCATGTCCCAGTACAAAAACACGCAAAGCTTAGACCATCCGCACTCATGTTCCTTTATTTTCCTCCTATACATCTATCCCCAGTCAAGAGATTCCTTTCTTTTACACGGTTTTTTTTACAAGATCTTTCTCCGCACCCATGTCTCCTTTATATCTTCTCTATCCCAACTACCATCTCGTGGACCCACCAAACTTTTCCCATCCTTCTCCCTGGCACGTCCTCTGCTCCTCGTCCAGCCGCTCCTCCTTGCTTTCGACCCGGCGCCGCCTCTCCCCTGCTTCCTCCGCGGGGCGCGCAGGCACCCAAACGGGGACGCGTGCGCGCGCGGCTCGGTGGACACGGCGGGGCGCCGGCGGGGCGAAAACGGCGCGCGCGCGCGGCGGAAACGGCAGGCGCTCGCGGCGCTGGCGGACGCGGCGGGGCGCGCCGGCGCGGCGGACACGGCGGGCGCGCGCGGCCTGGCGGACGCGGCGGAGCGCCGGCGCGGCGGACATGGCGGGCGAGCGCGGCGCAGCGAACGCGGCAGGAGCGCCGGCGCGGTGGACACGGCGGGCGGGCGCGGCACAGCGGACACGGCGGGGCGCCGGCTCGGTGCTTCCCCAGCGCGCAGGGCGGGCGGCCAGCCGGCGCAGCAGACGGCAGCGCAGGCAGGTCAGGGAACGAGCGGGCGGCGCGCAGGGAGAGGGCCCAGCCGCGAGATCCGGAAGGCTTGCCTCCGTCCAGTCCGCCATGGATCCCGTCTCGAGCCGCCATGGTTGTCCGCGGTCCTGGCTCCCCCTGCTCCGAGCCGTGGATGGGCAGGGGATCGGATGGGCAGTGGATGGGCAAGGTGGTTGGTTGGGATGCCACGCTGGCGTCCCTGGAGGAGGAACGCGGAGACGCTGGATTCCCAGGAACGGGCGGCCTCGGCTTGCGTGCCGTAGACCTTTGCAGTACCCGCTGCGGCGATTTTGGTACTGGAGGAACGCGTCCAGTACCCCGCTGCAGATGGTCTTAGGCGGACAAATCGCTCGCCAAACTTTGCTGCCGGCTGCCTCCTGCCGCGCGGCGGCCACAGCCACAAACCAGCAAAGGTTGGGCGGCGCCTCACATGCGGTGGCAGCGTTTGGCTACCAACCAAACATCTCCACGTCCATTGTCCTAGTCGGCTAGTCGTCCTAGTCCTAGAGGAGTGGACAAAAGCCAGGAGTGGACAAAAGCCAGACAGACATAGCACTAGGAGGAGGAAAAAGTGATGAGGTGAGAGCGCTCTGGGACCAGAGAACAGAGCATTCACGGGTGCAAATCACCTCCCTTGGACTCAGGTCGGTTCAGCACAATTCAGCAGAGAGCCAGCACGGGCCCTCTGTGTCCTATTTTGCCCATGCCTCTTGTCATGGATGCAGGCATGCGGCATTCCTTGTCCTGCATCAAGCTTTTGCTATTCATTTCATCACCACCCTTGTAGAACAGCACAAGGTGCAGCCAAAGAAATGAAGACCGAGCATATGTTTATTTATCCTGGTACTATTTACCTCAATGGCATGTCAATTTTCTCGTCGATCAGCTGGTCCAGTAGAACTGAAGTTACTACGTACTCTACTATTTTAGAAGAAAATATTTTATAAACGGTAGATACGTTGCGCCCACTGCGGATGGGTACTAGTACTTGTGAAAAGAAAAATGGTGGTGGTGAAGGTTTTGTGCCGAAATTCGGTGCCGGGCGTGTGAGAGCGAGAGTGAGCAGCGAAAGGTGCGCTGTTCCCCGTCTCCCCATCAGGTCTCCCTCTGTATGGCATGGGATGGGACGCCCCCAGCTAGTGTTTCGTGCAAAGGTTTCTTGGGGTTTTCCTCGGCCATAGTGCGCATCTAATTGCCTCGCCCCCGCACTTGTTCGTCTCATTGTTTACGCGGCAGATAAGGGTAGTGATGCAGTTTTTATCGTGGGGGAAAAACAGTATGTACTTCCTCCGTTTCGAGAAAACATGCGATTCTCATTGGAAAACAGTAGATGTCCAATGAAGCCTCAACTCCAAACTACACCGTGAAATGCTAGCATCCGTGACCTAAGGACTTGTTTGGCGGGATTCTAGCTACTTTGAAAATAGGGTTTAGGGGCTCTGGCTCTCGCGAAAAAGTGGCTTCTTAAAAGGAGTCGATATAGTTTTGAGGAAACGTTTGGCACAATGCCCAGTCTTTTTTTTTAATATGTGAAAGATGTAAAAAAAATGTGTGTAGTGCTCATGATTACCTGACTTGATTGTGCACGTAATCAGAAATTTATTACCCATCTTGCATCAATTAATAAACATATACTCACTCTAGAATCTTTAATTGTCAAAACATCTCACGTATGACTAAATTTATATGATAAGAAAATAACACGTAGAATGTCAACAAACTATGATTAGATTGTTTATTAAATATATTTTTATAGCATACCTATTAATATCATGAATCTTTATTATTTTATTTATAATTTTGTCCAAAAACTTAAGATGCGCTACGTACTATACCGTATTTTATAAGATTTTTTTTTTAGGGAAATTTTATAAGAATTTTTTAAGAAAGAAGAAAGGATGCACCGTTTTGGGCCAAGGCCCATATGGGCGAAGACACCCACGAGATTCCCCACGAACCTGCTGCTCGCAGAGGCCACCGGCGCCGCCGCCACCCGTGCTGTGCTCCGCTCGCCCTCTCCCACGCCGGCGCTCGCCCTCTCCAACGCGGGCTGCCGCAATCCTCAAATCCCACTCCCGTTCTCCATGGAGCTGGGGAGTGGCAGCGAGAGCGCCGCCAAGCGCCAGGTGCTCTCCTCCGGTGCCGCCGCCGCCGCAGGAGAGGACCGGCTCAGCGCGCTCCCCGACGACGTCCTTGTCCTCATCCTCCTCCTCAAGCTCACCACCCGCGCCGCCGCGCAGACCAGCGTCCTCTCCCACCGCTGGCGCCGCATCTGGGCTCTCCTCCCGGAGCTCAGCTTCACCACGCCCCCGAGCCCCACCGGTTGCGGGACGCGCTCAACGACCACAAGGTACTCCTCCGCGACCTCCGCGTCGGGGCCGACGGAGCCACCCCCCTGAGTCTCTAGCGGTCTGGCTCCCCGCGGCCGCGCGCCGCGTCTCCGGCAAGCTGACCCTTGAAACCTATGGTCCGGTGGAGGAGGGCGAGGAGGAGGCCGAAACAGGCGCTTTTGAGTTCCTATGCTTCCAGCAGGCCACCGAGATCTCCTTCAAACTTGGGTTTCAGGGCCTCGCTGTGCCTCTCACCGGTGTCTTCGCTCGCCTCACCGAACTCAACCTGAGCCGCTTCTCGTTCCACGGCCCAGGGAAGCTTGGCGACGCCGTGTCCTCGCCGCAGTGTCCGTGTCTGCAGAGGCTCACCGTTGAGGACGCCCGTGGGCTGCAGGATCTCGCCATACATTCGGAGTCCATGCTGTGGATCAAGCTCTGGGGCTTGGACACCTTGTCTCAGCTCACCGTTGAGGCGCCGGCGCTCAAGGAGTTAACTGTGGGATATTGTTTTGTGAAGAGTCCACCGGTCGCCGACATTTCGGCCCCTCTGCTGACTAAACTTCAGTGGTCTGATAAATATGACGCGAGCTCTGTCCACCTTGGCAAGATGGCACATCTGCAATGGCTGCAAAGTTATGTTTATATTGTTTATGCATTTGGACATGCTAATTTCCTGCTCAATCAGTCTTGTTTGAGTCTCTTGCAGCGCTTCAAAGTAATCAAAAGTCTTGTTCTATCGCTGATGTATCCGGAGGTGAGTTCTCATTCTATTATGTGGAACTCCATCCTAGTTACATACCATGCTAGTGTCTCAAATCCAAGGTTCCTGTGTGACATGCTGACTAATAATGGTCCTCCGGTACCACAAAATTAAACTTTGCTCTTTGCCTTTTCTTTTTGTAAATAAAACTTTAACTCCTAAGGCGTGAACAGACATATAAAAACAAGTAAATTAAGTACTTCAGGCATATTACTTATGAGTCTTTGTTTAGGATAAAATAAAGTGACTTGTGCATTGAACCAAATGGCTTACTTAAACGAATGTTTTGTTCCACTACTTTGACTTTTTGTCAAATTGTCTCGATGATGATTTGCACCATTGTTATAAGTCATCGCTTGTTGTGATTTGCATAGGGACCTCAGGTCCCTCCAAAATATCTGAGCACACTGATTAATTACTATCTTCCATTATACCTTCAAGAAACATGAGAGCCAAAGTATTTTCTAGAGAACAAGTAGTCCAGTATTTGAAGCAGCTCACAATGGCCATGCTTTGTGTAAGGAACTCAGATGAACTTTTTTTAGCTAATAGCGTCAGTTTCGTCTATGCACACAACAATGATCAGCTAGCAACAATAACTGATACAGCTTTAGGTTATTCCCCTTCTAATCCCCTTTGTTTTACTTCCTCTGAAAACACAGGGTATTGAGCAGTGTGACTACATGATGCAAAACATGACACTGCTCCCAGACATTACATGTTTGTACCTGATGTTAATGGCAAATGGACATGCCTTTGAGGCCAGCGCATTCCATGTTCTCAGATTGTGTACTGGTATAAGATGGTTGAGGCTGCAATTGTTTCCTACTGGGTCAGAGGTAAACCTATTCTCTGTTTACCTAAATACTCTCGTCTGACTTTGAAAAAAGGGTGCCGTTTTTGGTCCCTACAAGGCATTTTTTTTTTTATGATTAATTTTTGTTGTAGTATATATCCGAAGCTAAATTAAAGCATTATAAAAATATTTTTCAAAGTAGATCCATGCGTGCTGTTTTTATGAAAAGAAACATGTGTTTGTATTTCGTTAGACATGGTTCCTAGGTAAAACCCGACTCATTTTGTTTTTTGTTAGAGGAACTCATTTTGTTACTTGAGTAAGTGTTTAAGTTGCCAGGAAGTAATGGGAAGAAACCTGCATTTGTATCTTTTTTTTTGTTGGATGTACGGTTTATTTGATATCCCAATGGTAGCATTTTTCTATGTACATTTAAAGGTTGCTATACTATTTGAGTCGTTGGATGGCACTAAAGCAGATTAACCTTGGTAATGTATATAAGAGTTAGAAAATATTATGGCAGTGAACAGAAAGTTGGAGAAATTGTGCTCTTATGCGCTCTCTTTTTTCTTAGTAGAAAATTATTTTGCTGCAAGTAGTTACTGGTCTGAATTATTTTTAGTTGTTGATATCAACACACTCAAAAGTGTGCGTGAGCGTGACAGTTTACTGTCATTCGATCATCAATTAATTAATTTTATTAAGTTGATACTTCCTGGTGTCAGGCCAAAACTGTATGCACATCCGGTTGCAAATGTGCCCAACATGTAGAGTGGGAAACAGAGAAACTCTTGTTGAATCACCTTGAAGAAGTAGAAATCCGTGGATGCATAGGAACTGAACATGAAGTTGCTTTTGTCAAACGGCTGTTTGTTTGGGGGACAGAGCTTAAAGAGATGAGAGTAAATTTCCATGATTCAATCTCTAAAGTCAAGGCTAAGGAGTTGTACCAGACATTTCATAGTTTCTCTAGGCCAGGAGTATGCATGAAATTTTACCGATATGAGAACAGTGTTAAGGTGTTATATGCACCTAAGGACTAGCACACCCAAGTTGTCATTTTAGGCACTTTTTTTATATGCTTTATGTGTTCCTTGCTATGGGCCATTGAACCATAATGTATGAGAGCAACTAAATGCTAGCAGATCTTAAAGACAAATGTTGAGATCCAATATGTTCTGTATTTTGTTTATGAAATTTGAAGCCTTGTTTTTGTATTCATGAGCTGCAAGTGTCAAATATGCTTAGCTATGTTAATCAAGCTGATGGTATTTTTGGTAGGTATAGTCACTGATAAATATTATGCCGTAATTGTATTTTGGTAAACAAGATTGTTTTTTTTAACTATCCGCAGATGTCTCTTTGAACTGTCAGCTGGCTTTTATCGTATTTTGTTAGCTGATGAAGACATGCATATTGCTTTTTGATCGAACTTTACTGAAACATGATGGAGAAAAAGGTTGTTACCTTGTGATTCTTGATGAAGAACCTTGGTGTGAGTTTTGATGTTGGTGTTTATCAGCAACGATGACCTATTGCGTTGTCAGAGTTGGTTTTCACAAGCAAAGGTGTGCCTTGGAGTTGTTGTACCGGTGATAAGGAGGTCTGAAGCGCGGGGGTCTGTAGACCTCGAGTGAGGGAGGGGATGCCTCAAGCTGAGGATAAAAAGAGCAGCGGGTTTAGTTATGAGGATACAAAATTTCCCTTGTGATTATGTTTAAAGAACAGATTAGTATGTGTGTGGCCAATGAAGGAGCTGAAGACTTGGCGATTTGAGATGCCAATTTTTATGGTGCAAAATTCGTCTCGTGAAAGTATTACTCCTACTTTACCTCCCTTTTTACTTTAATCATGCGTGGAGTTTGGGTGTGTAGAAAAGAGCGGTTGCGCTGGACGCTAGGCTGAACATCCAGGGCACGCAAACGGAGGGCAATAGAGTAGTCTTTTGGAAGTAGCACACTCACCTCGTCTCAAAATCTTTGGACTCATGCATGGTCAATGTCTGGTCAAATGTCGTAGGATATTGATGACCGATCCCACTGCTGCTGCACCAGCAATAAGAAATCAAGCATGCACCAGCCTCCCAAAGTTGAGTCTGAAGAACAACACTACAACAGTGACACGGCTGGTCCGCTTCAGGCATGACACAAAGCTCCAATTACCGGTACTGTTGTATTAGTTTAATCTAAATACCTTGATTTTTGTCTTTCTTTACATGGTAAAATCTATTTCGATTAAAAAAAAGAATCACTTTCAGAAAGTAAAGTATAGTATTTCGCAAAAAAAAAAAAAAAAATCAGAAAGTATAGAGACCATCTGCTGCTGCTCCTGTCGCGTCGCCTGGTACCTCGGCCGCAGATGACCCCTCTCACGGCCCGGTAACTGGATCGGCCTGCTAAATAATATTCCCACGCCCCAGGAGCCCAGCCCAGCCCAGCAGCCAGTGCGCAACCCTACCTCACTCCCCACGCGGCGGCGCCGCACTCATCTCCCGCTCGCCGTCGGCGCCACCGGCAGATGAGCACGGGCGCAATGCTACCGTCCGTGACCTGAATCCCCAAATCCCATCCCATCCCATTCCCGTTCCTCGATGGACCTGGGCGGCGGCGGCGAGGGCGCCGCCGCAGGCGAGGACCGGCTCAGCGCGCTCCCCGACGACGTCCTCGTCCTCATCCTCCTCAAGCTCACCTCCTACGCCGCCGCCCGGACCAGCGTCCTCTCCCACCGCTGGCGCCGCATCTGGGCTCTCCTCCCGGCGCTCCGCTTCCGTTCGCCCTCGGAGCCCCACCGGTTGCGCGACGCCCTCGACAACCACAACGTGCTCCTCCGCCACCTCCTCGTCGACGCCGACGGCGCCACCCCCGAGTCTCTAGCGGTCTGGCTCCCCGCCGCGTCTCCGGACTCCTGTTCCTTACAACCTTCGGTCCGGTGGAAGATCCCAGCGAGGAGGAGGCTGCTGCCCAGAGAGGCGCTTTTGAGTTCCCTTGCTTCGAGAAGACCGCCAAGATCTTCTTCTCTCTACGTTATCAGGGCCTCGCTGTGCCTCTCACAGGTGTCTTCGCTCACCTCACCGAGCTCCACCTGAGACACGTCTGGTTCCATGGCCCAGGTGAGCTAGGCGACGCCATGTCCTCGCCGCGGTGCCCGTGTCTGCAGAGGCTCACCATTGAGTACGCCCGTGGCCTGAGGGATCTTGCCATACATTCGGACTCTATCATGTCGATCAAGCTCATGGACTTGCACACCTTGTCTCAGCTCATCGTTGTGGCACCGGGGCTCAAGGAGTTGGTTATTGAATTTTGTTTTCTCAAGAGTCAACCAATCGCCAACATTTCAGCCCCTCTGCTATTGAAATTTTTATGGGTCGATGAATATGACCCGAGCTCTGTCAACCTTGGCGAGATGGCACATCTTCAGTATCTGGGTGTTCAAAGTTATCTTGTTTATGGACGCCATGGTTTAATGCACAATCAGTCTTGTTTGAGCCTCTTGCAGCGCTTTCAGGCAATCAAAAGTCTTTTTCTGGCGCTGGAGTATCCACAGGTGAGTTATCACTTCTATTATTTGGAAGCATCATGCCATCGTAGTACCATACCATACCATGCTAGTCTATCAAACCAACGATCCTATGTGACTGCCATGCTAACTAAGAATGGTCGTCTACTACCACAAAATTAAAGTTTGCTCAATACCATTTTTTTCTGTAAATAACAACTAAAGTCCAAAGGGTCGAAAACAAACGTATACAAGCAAGTAAATAAAGTACTTCAGTCATATTAATTATGAGTCTTGTTTAGGATAAAATAAGTTGGTTTATGCATTGAACCAAATGGCTTAATAGAATGTTTCATTCCACTATTTTGATTTTATGTCCAATTGTCTAGATGGTGAATCACGAAGCCACCATTGGTAGAAGTCATTGCATGTTTTGGTTTGCTTAGGACCTCAGCCCCTTCCAACATTGCTGAGCACATTGATTAATTACTATCTTTCATTATACCATTAAGAAACATGAGAGCCAAAGTATTTTCTAGAGAACAAGTAGTCTAGTCTTTAAAGCAGCTCACAATGGCCATGCTTAGCTTATAGCAATAGTTTCGTGTGTGCTCACAACAATGTTAGCTAGAAACAATCACTGAAACCACTTTAGATTTTATTCCTCTTCTAACTGTCACATATGAACCCCTTTGTTTTACTTCCTCTGAAAACACACAGGGTATAGAGGACTGTGACTACTTGATGGAATACATGGCAGTGCTCCCAGCCACTACATTTTTGTGCCTGATGGTAATAGCAAATGGACATGCCTTTGGGGCCAGCGCATTCCATGTTCTTAGATTGTGTATTGGTGTAAGAAGGTTGAAGCTGGAGTTAGTTAATACCGTATTAGAGGTAAACCTATTCTCTGTTTACTTAATACCCTCTCCATGCACAAAAAAAAAATGGGTAGCATTTTGGTCCCTAAAAGGCATTTTTTGACGATTAATTTTTGTTGAAGTATACATTGAAAGCCAAATGAATTTAAAGTATTATGAAACTATTTTCATGGTAGATTGATCTATGTTGTGAAAAACATGTGTTTGTATTTAGTTAGACATGGTCCTTAGCTAAAACAGTATTTAAGTTGCCATTGAAGTAATGGGTAGAAAGCTGCATTTGTATGTTTTTCTTTTGTCAGATGCATGGTTTATTTGATATCCCAATGGTAGCACTTAATTTACTCTAGATTTAACTGTTGGTAAACTATTTGGGCAGTTAATAGTTGCTTTCTTTCTAGTTAGTGCTAGCCTGTTTGAAATATAGAGTTCTGGATCTGGACTTCTGGTGAGTTGTTGGATGGCACTAAAGTAGATCAACATTGGTATTGTATATAAGATTAGGAAATAATATGGCAGTGAACAGAAAGTCGAAGGAGTAATTAGCGTAAGTGAAAAAAATATGAAGGATCTTTATGTCCATTCAAAAGCCTATGGACTAAGATTTATTTAAAATCTCCTAAATTTTGGGCAGTTAATAGCATGTTATTTATTACTCCTACATGGAATTCTATGTGATTTTATAAACAGAAATTATGCTTCTGTGCGTTATCTTTTCTCTTAGTAGAAAATTGTATTGCGCAACAAGTTGCTAGGATGAATTATTTCTTTTTTTTTATTATTTTTGATATCAACACGTTGGCACACCACAAAAAGTGTTTTGACAGTTTACTCTCTCGTTTTTGTCATTCAATCATCAATTAATTAATTTTATTAAGTTGGTACTTCCTGGTGTCAGGACGAAACTGCATGCACATCCGGTTGCAAATGTGCCCAGCATGTAGAGTGGGAAACAGAGAAACTCTTGTTGAATCACCTTGAAGATGTAGAAATCGGTGGATGCAGAGGAACTGAACATGAAGTTGCTTTTGTAAAACGGCTGTTTGATTGGGGACAGAGCTTAAAGAGATGAGAGTAAGTTTCCATTATTCAATCTCCGAAGTCAAGGCCAAGGAGCTGTACCAAACATTTCATAGTTTCTCGAGGCCAGAAGTATGCATGAAATTTTACCGATGCGAGAACAATCGTAAGGTGTTTTATGCACCTAAGGACTAGCACACCAAGTTATCACTTTAGACTCTTTATTGCATTATGTGTTTCTGCTTATGAACCATTGAACCGTACTGTATGAGATCGTCAAAATTCTAATCTTGAAGACAAATGTTGAGATCCAATATGTGTTATATTTTGTTCATAAAAGTTGGAGGTTTGTTATTTTTATTCATGAGGCGTGGCCCCATCCCTCACTCGCACATCCACACCACCGAGGCATCGAGCACCGGCTTCCTTCCTCCTCCAACGAGTGGCGCAGATGCCCTCCTCTCCCTTCGTTGCCGTGTGTATCTTCCCCGAGGCTATGGCGACGTCGAGCGCAGCAGCAGCAGCGGTGGCTGCCGCCTCCTCCATCCTCCACTGATTTGGCGTCCCCATCGCTCTTTTCTGCAGATCTGGTCGACAGACATGCGAGCACGTCGCTGCCACCGACCAAGCTACCTCGGCGCTTTCGTCTTACCCTTCCCCTCCCTCTCTACGGGCCATGTGCTTCCCTGGCCCGCAGGCGACGGCGTGGTTTTCAGGTTGGCCCGGCACGAAAAACAACCTCGTGCATGAGCCGAATGCCAGGCCCGCAAGCCTAGTCAACCTGAACAGGCTTGGGTCGTGCCGGCCTGGCCTCATGCATAGGTTTAGGTTGTCATGGTAGTTACTCTCACTGAAGATGGCTACTAACAGCCGCAGTCTACAGCTCACCTGTGCTTTAGAAAATTGTTGGCTACCGAAATTTGGCCAATCTAGTGCATGAAATGTTGAGCATGATGTGGATGTGGCACAGGTGAACGGAGAGGCGCGAGACCTGATGGGGAAAGCGGGAATACACACCTTTCGCCGACTTGAGCTTCATGCACACATGACACATGTATAGAGTGCTAGACTATGAAAATTGTGCATGGTTTCTGCATTAGGACCGCCCTTACGGTCAATGGTGAGGCTGCTAGCAAGGTAGTCAATAACTCGGATGGTGGCGGAGGTAGCCACAGGGAGGGATGAGGAGGCTGTGTGGAGTGTGCTGATATCGGGGCACTAGCACTACTGTTTTAAAATAATCAAACATAGGTTTGTTGCTTTGTAAGTACCAAAACAACCTTGCGATGCAATCTTCAAACTACACGGTGAAATGCTAGCACCTGTTTGCTAGTGTTCGCTGTGGCTCCTTTAAAAAGTGGCTTCTTAAGAGGACTTTTGTGCCATTTTATAGTGATTTCTATTTTATAAAAAAAATTTAAGACAGAAGAAAGAAAGCACCATTTTGGGCCAAGGCCCATGTGGGCTGCACCGCTCCCTCTTCTACCCTTCGAGGACACCCACGAGATCTTCTCCCCACGAAGGCCGCCGCCGCCGCCGCCGCCGTCCGTGCTGTGCTGTGCTCACAAGCGCTTGTGCCGCCGCTCGCCCTCTCCCACGCCGCCGCCGCCGCCGCCGCCGCTGCCGCCGCCGTCCGTGCTGTGCTGTGCTCACAAGCGCTTGTGCCGCCGCTCGCCCTCTCCCACGCCGCCGCTCGCCCTCTCTAACGCTGCCGCTCTCCCAACCGCCGCTCTCTCAAGCTGCTTCTCGTCTGCGCAACGCGGGTGTCCGTGGTGTGCTCGTACTGAAAGCTTGCGCAGTTGCGCCTCCGCTGACGGTGAAGCATTCCGGCGTCGCGAGTATCCAAAATACCAAACAGGTACTAAATCCCCAAATCCCATTGCCGTTCTCGATGGAGCTGGGCGGCGGCAGCGAGAGGGGCCGCCAAGCGCCAGGGGCTCTCCTCCGATGCCGCCGCCGCTGGCGAGGACCGGCTCAGCGCTCTCCCCGACGACATTCTCGTCCTCATCCTCCTCAAGCTCACCACCCGCGCTGCCGCCCAGACCAGCGTCCTCTCCCACCGCTGGCGCCACATCTGGGCTCTCTTCCCGGAGCTCAGCTTCACCACGCCCCCCGAGCCCCACCGGTTGCGGGACGCCCTCGACGACCACAAGGTGCTCCTCCGCGACCTCCGCGTCGGGGCCGACGGAGCCACCCCTGAGTCTCTAGCGGTCTGGCTCCCCGCGGCCGCGCGCCGCGTCTCCGGCAAGCTGACCCTTGAAACCTATGGTCCGGTGGAGGAGGGCGAGGAGGAGGCCGAAACAGGCACTTTTGAGTTCCTATGCTTCGAGCAGGCCACCGAGATCTCCTTCAAACTTGGATTTCAGGGCCTCGCTGTGCCCGTCACCGGTGTCTTCGCTCGCCTCACCGGACTCCACCTGAGCCGCGTCTCGTTCCACGGCCCAGGCGAGCTTGGCGACGCCGTGTCCTCGCCACGGTGCCCGTGTCTGCAGAGGCTCACCGTTGAGGACGCCCGTGGGCTGCGGGATCTCGCCATACATTCGGAGTCCATGCTGTGGATCAAGCTCTGGGGCTTGGACGCCTTGTCTCAGCTCACCATTGAGGCGCCGGCGCTCAAGGAGTTAACCGTGGGATATTGTTTTCTGAAGAGTAAACCGGTCGCCGACATTTTTCGCCCCTCTGCTGACTAAACTTCAGTGGTCTGATAAATATGACCCGAGCTCTGTCCACCTTGGCAAGATGGCACATCTTCAATGGCTGCAAAGTTTAGTTTATATTGTTTATGCATTTGGAAATGCTACTTTTTCGTGCTCAATCAGTCTATTTTGAGTCTCTTGCAGCGCTTCAAGGTCATCAAAAGTCTTGTTCTACCTCTGATGTATCAGGAGGTGAGTTCTCATTCTATTATGTGGAACTATGCCATCCTAGTTACATACCATGCTAGTTTCTCAAATCCAAGGTTCCTGTGTGACATGCTGACTAAGTATGGTCCTCCGCTACCACAAAATTAAAGTTTGCTCTATGCCTTTTCTTTTTTTCGTAAACAAAACTTTAACTCCTAAGGCGTGAACAGACACATAAAAACAACTAAATCAAGTACTTCAGGCATATTACTTATGAGTCTTTGTTTCGATAAAATAAATTGACTTGTGCATTGAACCAAATGGCTTACTTAAAAGAATGTTTTGTTCCACTATTTTGACTTTTTTGTCAAATTGTCTCGATGATGGTGATATCAGGAAACCACCATTGTTATAAGTCATCGCTTGTTTTGGTTAGCATAGGACCTCAGGTCCCTCAAAATATCTAAGCACACTGTTTAATTACTATCTTCCATTATACCTTCAAAAAACATGAGAGCCAAAGTATTTTCTAGAGAACAAGTTGTCCAGTATTTGAAGCAGCTCACAATGGCCATGCTTTGTATAAGGAACTCAGATGAACTTTTTACCTAATAGCATCAGTTTCGTCTATGCTCACAACAATGATCAGCTAGCAACAATAACTGATACAGCTTTAGGTTTTATTCCCCTTCTAACCCCCTTTGTTTTACTTCCTCTGAAAACACAGGGTATTGAGCAGTGTGACTACATGATGGAAAACATGATACTGCCCCAGACGTTACATGTTTGTACCTGATGTTAATAGCAAATAGACATGCCTTTGAGGCCAGCGCATTCCATGTTCTTAGATTGTGTACTGGTATAAGATGGTTGAGGCTGCAATTTTTTCCTACTGGGTCAGAGGTAAACCTATTCTCTGTTTACCTAATACTCTTCTGACTTTGAAAAAAGTGCCGTTTTGGTCCCTACAAGGCATTTTTTATGATTAATTTTTGTAGTAGTATATATCGAAAGCAAATTAAACATTATAAAAATATTTTGTCAAAGTAGATCCATGCGTGCTGTTTTTATGAAAAGAAACATGTGTTTGTATTTTGTTAGACATGGTTCCTAGGTAAGACCCGACTCATTTTTTTTATGTTTGAGAAACTCAGTTTGTTACTTGAGTAATTGTTTAAGTTGCCAGGAAAGTAATGGGAAGAAACCTGCATTTGTATCTTTTTTTTTGTTGGATGTATGGTTTATTTGATATCCCAATGGTAGCATTTTTCTATGTAGATTTAACTTTTGCTATACTATGAGTTGTTGGATGGCACTAAAGCAACCTTGGTAATGTATATAAGAGTTAGAAAATATTATGGCAGTGAACAGAAAGTTGGAGAAATTGTGCTCTTATGTTATGTGATCTCTTTTTTTCTTAGTAGAAAATTATTTTGCTGCAAGTAGTTACTGGTCTGAATTATTTTTTTAGTTGTTGATATCAACACACTCAAAAGTGTGCGTGACAGTTTACTCTCTCGTTTTTGTCGTTCGATCATCAATGAATTAATTAATTTTATTAAGTTGATGCTTCCTGGTGTCAGGGCCAAACTATATGCACATCCGGTTGCAAATGTGCCCAGCATGTAGAGTGGGAAACAGAGAAACTCTTGTTGAATCACCTTGAAGAAGTAAGAATCGGTGGATGCACAGGAACTGAACATGAAGTTGCTTTTGTAAAACGGCTGTTTGATTGGGGGACAAAGCTTAAAGAGATGAGAGTAAGCCCTGTTTTAAGCTAGGGCGCTAGGCGGATTCTAGGCGGTGACCCGGAGCCTAGAGCCTAGTCGGGATTAAGCGAGCCTAGGCGTTCTAAGCGTTTTTCTAGGCGGTGGCTAATACATGCTTTTATACTTAACAAAAGAGCTAATATATGTTTTTTATTTATACTTAATAAAAGAAAATAAATAGGAGATTTTTTTTTTTTTTTTTTTTTTTTTTTTTTTGAGAATGACACACAAACGCAGACACTCACAACACGCACGCACACTCACCCCTATGAACACACGTGCGCAAAACCCTACCCCTATGAGCACCTCCGGACTGGGCGGCAATGGCAAATCTGGAGATTCTCGGGTCACCATAGGCGCCCTCGCCGCCGACGGAACGCCGCTACCACTTAATGCATAACGCCGGTAAATCCTTGGGAAAATCCCGTGGAAAAGGTGCGAGCACTGGGATTTGAACCCCGGTGGGTAGCGCCCCACCTGACCGTCCTACCATTGGACTACAAGCCAATTCGCAAATAAATAGGAGATAAGTGCTTTTGGGGAGAAAGAGGAGAAGAAGGCCCATTTAACAGCCCAAGCCCACCGCACACCTTATCCTCTCCCTTCCACCTCTGTTTTCTCTCTCTCTCGAACGAAGGATCTCCCCGAACTCCCTCTGCTCCCGTCCCGCTTCCCCGCCTCCCCTTCCCCTCGCTGCTCGACCCCCGCCGCCTCCTTCCCCGCCCGCGCCACTGCCTCCTTCCCCACCGGATCCGCGCCCGGCCCCGACGCCCGCCATCTCGGCCGCCGCCTCGCCGCCTTTCTCCTCCGCGCCCGCACCGCGCCCGGTGACCCAGCCCGCCTAGGGTTCCAGCCCCCACCTAGGGCGGGGGGGACCCTCCGCCGAGAGCTTAAAAGCGCGCCTAGGGCTGAGCCTGGGCGCCGCCTAGCGAACAGGGAGAGTAAGTTTCCATTATTCAATCTCCTCCGGTCAAGGCCAATGAGCTGTACCAAACGTTTCATAGTTTCTCGAGGCCAGGAGTATGCATGAAATTTTACCGATGCGAAACAATTGTAAGGTGTTTTATGCACCTAAGGACTAGCACACCAAGTTGTCACTTTAGGCACTTTTTTTCATGCTTTATGTCTTTGTTGCTATGAGACATTGAACCGTACTGTATGAGAGCATCAAAATGCTAGCTGATTTTAAAGACAAATGTTGAGATGCAATATGCTCTGTATTCTGTTCATGAAAGTTGAAGCCCCCTTTTTATATATATTCATGAGCTGCAAGTGCCCAATATAGGCACGGCCTGCTTACTAGTGTTAAACAAGGTTATGGTGTTTAGGTATAGATTAGAGCACCGATAAATATATCCTGCAACTGTATTTTGTTAAACAAGATTTTCTTTTTTGTTATGACTATCATCAAATGTCTCTTTGAACTGTCAGCTGGTTTTTATCGTATTTTGTTTGCCGATGAGGACACGCATATTGCTGTTTGATCGAAGTTTACTAAAAAAGATGGAGAAAAAAAGGTTTGATTTTCGATGTTGGTGTTTACCAGCAATGATGACCTATTGCGTCGTTACAGTTGGTTTTCTTAAGCAGGTTTTCTTAAGCAAAGGTACAGTGTGCTGAAGCCTGAGGGTAAAAAGAGCAGCGAGTTTATCTAGTTATCAGGATACAAAATTTCCCTTGTGATTATTTTGCTTAAAGAACATATATTAGTACGTGTGTGGTCAATGAAGGAGCTAAAGACGTGGCGATTTGTTCGTCTCGTGAAAGATTAGTACTCCTAACCATGCGTGGAGTTAGGGTGTGTAAAAAAACAGAGGTTGCGCTGGACACTAGTAGTCTTTTTTGAAATAGCACACTCACCTCATCTCAAAATTCATCGATTCATGCAATATGCATGGTCAATGTCTAGTGAAATGTCAGTATATAGATGACCAAGGCCACTGCTGCTGCACCAGCAATAAACAATCAATGCATGCATGACATGATTCATCAGGAGCAGCACTGTCACAATGCCGCAGCAAAGTTCAGTCTGAAGGCAGCAAAGTTCAGTCTGAAGAACAACAGTGACACGGTCCGCATACAGAGTTCAAATTACCAGTACTAGACCTTGATTTTGTCTTTCTGTACATGGTAAAATCTCTTTCCATCATTAAATTAAAACGAATACTTTCAGAAATCAGATAGGATAGAGAGCAGAAGAAGGTGACTCCCATAATCGCTGCCGCACATAGCTGAGCATCTGCTGCTGCTGCTGCTGGTGGTGGTGACTGCTCAGCTTTTGCTCTTGCTGAGATGAACTCTCACGGCCGGCGAGCTGAGGAACCACGCATCTTCTCCTCCGTGACGACTCGAGCTTCTTCGCCGGTGATGACCATCTCGTCGTACATCGGAATCACGTACGCCAGCGCGCCGAGCGACAGGTCCACGAACCCGACCTTTCTCCGCCCGATAAACGTGGATATTCAGTGGAAAGCCCAGTGGCGGCCTGGTAAATAATTCCATCCCCCAGCAGCCCAGCCCAGTGCCACACAATGCCACTCTTACGGAGGGATTGCAACAGATTTGCCACCAATAGCCCACATGTCATAGACTTAGATGGACCACTTGTCATTGACACACACACCAAATCCATAAGAGTGGCAAAAAGTTAAAAAATCCGCACGCAACACCCCCTAACCCTTACCTCACTCCCCACCCCACGCTGCGGCGGCGTCAAGACTCTCGAAAGCAGTCGAGGACTCGAGCACTCTACTCACTCGCCGTCTCCTTCCTCTCGCGCTTCCCGACCCCGTCCTCCAGCTCGACCCCACACCTCTTCGCCGCCTGCACCACCGAGCACGGGCGCAATTCCAGCACCCATGAAGTAAATCCCCAAATCCCATCCCATTCCCGTTCTAGATGGAGTTGGGCGGCGGCGACGAGGGCGCCGCCAAGCGCCAGAGCTCTCTCCTCCGATGCCGCCGCCCCTTGCGGGGGGACCGGCTCAGCGCGCTCACGACGACGCCCCGGTCCTCATCCTCCGTGAAGGACCGAAACGGCGACCGAGGGGGTGAATGGGGCCTCGATTTTCCTTTTCAATTTTGGGTCATAGGCTCAACCCCCAACCTCAAAAAAAGCAAACTCAACCGAGAGATGAGTAACACACGCGTCTAACGGTAGCAAGGTATCACGAGCAAAAGAAAGATCACGACCTAGGTAACTAGGTGGATGCACTAGGAGTATACCTAGATACACAGCGGATCAAGGGAGGACATATAACACAAACAGCCACGAACAAGGCACTAATTTCAACTTTGGAAAGCGGGGCAATTGCAACACTACTAGAAGCCCAATTGCAAAAGTGCGGGCAGGTTGAGGATCATGAGTAGCAACTCTCCGGAGAGTACGAGACATGTCTGATGTCCGATCCCGAACCGCTGCCAAATTGCAACACAAAATGCAAGTGGATTGCAACACAACTAGAAACCCGATTGCAACAGTGCGGGCGGTCGGGGGTCACGAAGTAACTCTTCGGAGAGTACGGACATGTCGATGTCGATCCCGAACTGCCTGCCAAATTGCAACACAAAACACGACCGATTGCAACTCGATTCCAGAACACCCGATTGCAACCCGAGAAGCGCATCGATTGCAACACACCCGGACACCCATGAGTGAGTAGAAAAACCCGCGATTTCTTGGCGATTTTTGAAGAACCGAACACCAAATCGCCAAGAACTCTCTCCAATCGAAACCTCGATCACAAGATTCATCCTAGATGATCTAGGCACGTAGGTGATCATTTCCCACCAAGAAATTTCGACTTTCACCAAGAGAAACGCGAGGAATTTCAGATCTCGCATTTATTCTTTTCAAAAACGACCCGAACACAAAATTGCTCAAATCCGATGACTCAAGAGGATTCAATGGATTTCCTTGGGTGAATCTCTTTGTTTCTTGGTCACGAACGGATTGCAGCAACAAGAATCACAAGAAACGGTCCACAAATGAAGAATCGAGCACTAGAAGAGGGAAGGAGAAAAAAAAGCGAAAATAGAACACGAGACTCAAAAAACACAAAAGCAGATGAACTCAAGCATCGATCTCAAAAGTCACCATGTGACAGGCTACTTAGGGCTAGCCCTTGCCCAACCAAATTCGATACAAGATCGGTGGACCTCTCTCACACCAATGTTTGGAAACCCTAGCTAGAAATTGTAAAATGAGAGGCAAAGGAGGATGAAGGGGTATGCCTCTCGCTAAATAGCCCCAATTCCCTGCGCCTAAACTACCCCTAAGATACATGAGTCGATTTTGTAACCCTAAGGCTATTTCGGCTCGACTGGGTAATCTTCGATCCGACGGCCACCGCGCCTCCTCATCGGTAGCCTTGCCTCCACGCAACCTCCCCCCGATGCCGCCACGTGCCGCCCTTCCGGCCGCGGAACACTTCGGGTTTTGAGGCCCAAACCCGCGAAACCCGCGCCGTGGTTTTGAGGCCCAAACCACTAAACCCGCCGCCCGATGGTTTTGAGGGCAAACCACCAAACCTCCTCGACCGCGTGTCATCGCCATCTTGACCGCCCGAAGTCGCTGTCATCCGAGCTCCCCGCTTCCCGCCCGCACGCCGCCTTGACCCTCCGATCGACACGGTCCCGCCACGTCCTCTTGCATCCGCCGATGTCCCGGGATGTCAGCCACTATGGCTAGCCACCCGGCGATCCGGCCCTCGGCCCAAGCCTCACGCCCGTCTCACCCTCACCGCGGTCCGCCGCCCAAGACGCCCTCCTTGGCTCCTTCCACCACATTGTCGCCTACCATCTCCGAGCTCAACACCCCCCGCACAACACGAACCAAGAGATACGTGCTCGACACACTCCACGTGCCGGTTGAAACATAGTCAAAGCATAAAAGATAAAAGAAAAATAGAAGGAGAATGTTGATCGCTGACGATCACTACATCACAAAACTAAACACATGCGACCTAAATCAACCATGTGTTCGCACTCCGCAAGCTCACCACCGCGACGCCCGACCAGCGTCCTCTCCCGCCGGCGCCAAGATCCGGGCTCTCCTCCCGAGCTCGCCTTCACCTCGCCCCCGAGCCCCACCGGCTGCGGGATCCCGACGACGACCTGAGGTGCTCCTCCGCGACCACCGGTCGGGCCGACGGGCGCTCCCCCGAAGTTCTAGCGGGTTGGCTCCCCACGTGACGCCGCGTCTCCGCAACCTCACCCCAAAACCTATCTTTGCCCGGTGGGGAGGAGGAGGACGAGCAGATGCCGCGCAGGAGGCGCTGAAGTTCCCCGCGCTCGAGAAGGCCACCAAGATCTTCTTCTCCCCCGCGCTATCGTGGTCTCGCCGCGTCTGCCACGGGTGTCTTCGCCGCCCTCACCGAGCTCAACCTCAGGTGTGTCCTGCCCATGGCCCGTGAGCTAGGTGACGCCAGGTTCCTCGCCACGGTGCCCGTGTCTACAGAGGCTCACCGTTGAGAACGCCGTGGACTGCGGGATCTTACCATACATTCAGAATCTATGCTGCGGATGGAGCTCGGCAACTTGCGCACCTTTGTCTCAGCTCAGCGTTGTGGCACCGGGGCTCAAGGAGCTAATTGTGGGCTTTTGTTTTGTCAATAGTCCACCGGTCGCCAACATTTCGGCCCCTCTGCTGACGAGACTTGGGTGGGGTGATCAATACAGCCCGAGCTCTGTTCTCCTTGGCAAGATGGCACATATTCAATGGCTGCAAACTAGCTTTTATCTTGTTTATGGAGATGAGAGAGCGCGTATCCTGTACAATCAGTCTATTTTGAGTCTCTTGCAGCGCTTCAAGGGCATCAAAAAGTCTTGTTCTAGCGCTGATGTATCCGGAGGTGAGTTCTCATTCTTTTTTTTCTTTTCCTTTTTTTTTTTTGCGATCAGGTGAGTTCTCATTCTATTATGTAGAACTATGCCATCCTAGTTACATACCATGCTAGTGTCTCAAATCCAAGGCTCCTGTGTGACACCGCTACCACAGAATTAAAGTTTGCTCCATGCCCTTTTTTGTAAATAAGGCATGGACAGATATATAAAAACAACTAAATAAAGTAGTTCAGGACCATTTGTTAGGATAAAATAAGTTGACTTGTGCATTGAACCAAATGGCTTACTTAAAAGAATTTTTCATTCCACTATTTTTTTACTTTTTTCTCGAATTGTCTAGATGGTGATATCAGGAAGCCACCATTGGTAGAAATCATTGCATGTTTTGGTTTGCTTAGGACCTCAAGTCTTTCCAACATTGCTGAGCACACTGATTAATTACTATCTTCCATTATACCTTCAAAGAAACATGAGAGCCAAAATAGTTTCTAGAGAACAAGTTGTCTAGTCTTTAAAGCAGCTCACAATGGCCATGCTTTGTGTAAGAAACCCATAATGAACTTGTTAGCTTGTAGCAGCAGTTTCTTGTGTGCTCACAACAATGGTTAGCTAGCAACAATCATTAAAACCATTTTAGGTTTCATTCCTCTTCAACTGTCATATATGAACCCCATTGTTTTACTTTCTATGAAAACACACAGGGTATAGAGAACTATGACTACCTGATGGAAGACATGGCAGTGCTCCCAGACATTACATGTTTGTGCCTGCTAGTAATAGCAAATGGACATGCCTTTGGGGCCAGCGCATTCCATGTTCTCAGATTGTGTACTGGTATAAGAAGCTTTAAGCTGGAGTTAGCTAATACCGCATCAGAGGTAAACCTATTCTTTGTTTACATAATACTCTCTCCGGACACATAAAAGGGGTAGCAGTTTGGTCTCTAAATGGCATTTTTTAACGATTAATTTCTGTTGAAGTATACATCCAAAGCCAAATGAATTTAAAGAATCATGAAACTATTTTTCATGGTAGATTGATCCATGCAGTTTTTGTGAGAAACATGTGTTTGTATTTAGTTAGACATGGTCCTTAGGTAAAACAGTATTTAAGTTGCCAGGGAAGTGATGGGTAGAAAGCTGCATTTGTATTTTTTTTTTTTTTTTTTGTCAGATGCATGGTTTTTTTGATATCCCAATGGTAGCACTTTTACTCTGTAGATTTAACTGTTGGTATACTATTGGGGCTGTAAATAGTTACTCTCTTTCTAGTTATTGTTGTCCTGTTTGAAATATGCAGTTCTGGACTTCTTGTGAGTTGTTGGATGGCACTAAAGCTGATCAACCTTTGTATTGTATATATAAGATTTGGAAATAATATGGCAGTGAGCAGAAAGTTGGAATAATTAGCTTAAGTGACAAAAAATATGAGGGTTCTTTTTGTCCATTCAAAAGCCTATGCACTAAGATTGATTCAAAATCTCCTTAATTTTGGGAACTTAATAGCATGTTATTACATGGAATTCTATGTGATTTTATAAACATAACTTATGCTCTTATGTGTTATCTTTTCTCTTAGTAGAAAATTGTATTGCTGCAACAAGTTACTATGATGAATTATTTTTTTAGTTGTTGATATCAACACATTGGCACACCTCAAAAGTGTTGTGACAATTTTGCTCTCCCTTTTTGTGATATAATCATCGTTTAATTTTATTAAGTTGATACTTTCTGGTGTCAGGCCCAAGCTGTATGTTCATCCGATTGCATATGCGTTCAGCTAGTAGAGTGGGAAACAGAGGAACTCTTGTTGAATCACCTTGAAGAAGTAGAAATCGCTGGATTCACAGGAACTGAACATGAATTTGCTTTTGTGAAACGGCTGTTTGATTGGGGGACAAAGCTTAAAGAGATGAGAGTATATTTCCAAGATTCAGATTTTCAAAAATTTCCAATCTCTGAAGTCAATGCCAAGGAGCTGTACCAAAAATTTCAGAGTTTCTTTAGGCCAGGAGTATGCATGAAATTTTACCGATATGAGAACCGCCGTCCGGTGTTATATGCACCTAAGGACTAGCACACCAAGTTGTCACTTTAGGCACTTTTTTATGCTTTATGTGTTCCTTGCTATGAGCCATTGAACCGTACTGTATGAGAGCAACTAAATGCTAGCAGATCTTAAAGACAAATGTTGAGATCCTATGCGTTCTGTATTTTGTTTATGAAATTTGAAGGCTTGTTTTTTTTTTATTCATGAGCTGCAAGTGCCCAATATGTGCACGCGCTGCTTACTAGCTTGTGTTAAACAAGCTGATGGTGTTCATTTTTTTTTTTTTTTTGAGAATTACACAACAAAGCAGACGCCACAACGCTCACGATACTCTACCCTAAGAACACATGTACGCAAAACCCTACCCCTATGAGCACCTCCGGCGACTGAGCACCCGCAGGTCCCAGATTCCCCGAAGTCACCATGGGCCGTGCGTCGACGGAACGTCGCTACCACTTAATCTGTGGCAACGCCGGAAAATCCTGGGAAAATCCCAGAAACTTGGTCCAGAGATTCCCCCGTCACCATGGGCGCCTGTCGTCATGAACGCCGCTACCACTTAATGCACAATAACGCCGAAAAATCCCTGAAAATCCCAGGAAAAGGTCTTGTGGCACAGGTGATTTGAACCCCCTGGGTGGGTAGCGTCCCACTGGACCGTCCCTGCCATTGGACTACAATCCATTAAGCGTCCCACTGGAATTTTTGTGATTGCTGTGAATATACATATATATATGTTTCAATTTATCCTTAGATTTGGCAAATTCCTTTGCCCAACGTTGGTCTCCAACTCTACTGTGTTTTTATAAGATTTTTTTAAGAAAGAAGAAATAATGGATTGTTTTGGGCCGAAGCCCACGGACGAGTTCTTCTACCCTCGTATGGGCTGCACCTCGTTCGTATCGCTGTTCGTATCCTTCGAACACACCCACGGACCAACCTGCTCGCCGCCGCCGCCGCCGCCGCCGCCGCCGCCGCCCGTGCTGTGCTCGCCCTCTCCAACGCTGCCGCTCTCGATGGAGCTGTGCGGCGGCGGCAGCGAGCGCGCCGCCAAGCGCCAGGGGCTCTCCTCCTCCGATGCAGGCGAGGACCGGCTCAGCGCGCTCCCGGACGACATCATCGTCCACATCCTCCTCAAAGGTTTCCACCCGCTCTGCCGCCCCCGGACCAGCGTCCTCTCCCACCGCTGGCGCCGCATCTGGGCTCTCGTCCCGGTGCTCAGGTTCGCTTCGCCCCCGAGTCCCACTGGTTTCGCGACACCCTCGACGGCCACAAGGTGCTCCTCCGCGATCTCCTCGTCGGGGCCGACTTTTGCCACCCCCGAGTCTCTAGCGGTCTGGCTCCCCGCCGCCGCGCGCCGCGTCTCCGGCAACCTCACCCTTAAAACCTACGGTCCGATGGAAAAGCCTGTGGAAAAGCCGTGGGCCGCCAAAAGAGGCGCTTTTGAGTTCCCCTGCTTCGAGAAGGCCACCAAGATCTTCTTCTCCCCTTAGTTATCCGGGCCTCACCGTGCCTGTCACAGGTGTCTTTGCTTGCCTCACCGAGCTCAACCTGACACGCGTCTGGTTCCATGGCCCAGGTGAGCTAGGCGACGCCGTGTCCTCGCCACGTTGCCCGTGTTTGCAGAGGCTCACTATTGACGATGTCCGTGGGCTGAGGGATCTTGCCATACATTCGGAGTCTATGCTGTCGATGAAGCTCATGAACTTGCGCACCTTGTCTCAGCTCATCGTTGTGGCACCGGGGCTCAAGGAGTTAAATATTGAATTTTGTTTTGTCAAGAATCAACCAATCGCTAACATTTCGGCCCCTTTGCTATTGAAATTTTTTTTGGGTCGATGTACATAACCCGAGCTCTGTCAAACTTGGCGAGATGGTACACCTTCAATGTCTGGGCGTTCAAAGTTATTTTGTTTATGGACAGTCTGGTTTCATGCACAATCAGTCTTGTTTGAGTCTCTTGCAGCTTTGACGACATCAAAGTCTTTTTTCTGACGCTGGAGTATCCACGGGTGAGTTCTCACTTCTATTATCTGGAACTATTACTATCATCGTAGTACCATACCATGCTTGTGTATCAATCCAAGGTTCCTATGTGATATGCTGACTAAGAATGGTCCTCCACTACCACAAAATTAAAAGTTAGCTCAATGTTTTTTTTTGTGTGTAAATATCAACTTAACTCCAAAGGGTCGAGCAAACATATAAAAGCAAGCAAATAAAGTAATTATGAGTCTTGTTTAGGATAAAATAACTTTTACTTGTGCATTGAACGTAATGACTTACTTAAGAATGTTTCATTCCACTATTTTGACTTTATGTTAAAAATTGTCTAGATGGTGATATCAGGAAGCCACCATTGGTTAAATAAATTGACTTTTTAGCTTATATCAACAGTTTTTTGTGTGCTCACAACAATGGTTAGCTAGCAAAAATCATTGAAACCGCTTTAGGTTTCATTCCTCTTCTAACTGTCACATATGTGTTTTACTTCATATGAAAACACACAGGCTATAGCGAACTATGACTATATGATGGAAAACATGGTAGTGCTCCCAGACATTACATTTTTGGGCCTGACGGTAATAGAAAATGGACATGCTTTTGGGGCCAGTGCATTCCATGTTCTTAGATTGTGTACTGGTATAAGAAGGTTGATCCTGCAGTTAGTTGGTCCCAAATCAAAGGTAAACCTATTTGTTGTTTTTCTACTCCGGACAAATGAAAAAAAATGTAGCATTTTGATTCCTAAAAGGCATTTTTTGGCCGATTAATTTCTGTTGAAGTATATATCAAAAGCTAGATGAATTTAAAGCATTATGAAACTATTTTTCATGGTAGATTCATCCATGCTGTCTTTTTTGAAAAACATGCGTTTGTATTTAGCTGGAAATGGTCTTTAGGTAAAACAAAATCAAGTTGCCACGAAGTAATTGGTAGAAAGCTGCATTTGTATTTTTTGTCTGATGCATGGTTTATTTGATATCCCAATGATAGCACTTCACTCTGTAGATTTAACTGTCGGTATACTATTCGGGTTGTAAATAGTTGCTCTCTTTTTAGTTATTGTTAGCCTGTTTGAAATTTATAGTTCTGGAGTTCTGTGAGTTGGAGGATGACACTAAAGCAAATCAACCTTGGTATTGTATATAAGATTAGGAAATAATATGGCAATGCACAGAAAGTTGGAGGAGTAATTAGCTTAAGTGAAAAATGTAGTGATCTTTATGTCTATTCAAAGGATCTTGCACTAAAATTGATACAAAATCTCCAAAATTTTGGGCAGTCAATATCATGTTATTACATGGAATTCCATGTGATTTTATAAACAGAAGTTATGCTCTTATTTGTTATCTTTTCTCTTAGTAGAAAATTGTATCGCTGCAACAAGTTACTAGGATGAGTTATTTTTTTAGTTGTTATATCAACACATTGGCACACCTCAAAAGTGTTCAGACAATTTTCTCTCTCATTTTTGTCATTCAATCATCATTTATTTTTATTAAGTTGAGTACTTTCCGTGTCAGGCCCTATGCTCATCCGATTGCAAATGCGTTCAACTAGTAGACTGGGAAACAAAGGAACTCTTGGTGAATCACCTTGAAGAAGTAGGAATCGGAGAATGCAGAGGAACTGAACATGAAGTTGCTTTTGTGAAAAACAGTTGTTTGTTTGGGGACAAAACTTAAGGAGATGACAGTAAATTTATGTGATTCAATCTCTGAAGTCAACGCCAAGGAGCTGTACCAAACATTTCAAAGTTTCTCTAGGCCAGGAATATGCATGAAATTTTACCGACATGAGAACTATAGGCAGGTGTTATATGCACCTAAGGACTAGCACACCAAGTCGTCACTTTAGGCACCTTTTTATGCATTATGTGTCTCTTTCTTCTTATGAACCATTCAACCGTACTGTATGAGCATCTAAATGCTAGCTGATCTTAAAGACAAATGTTGAGGTCTAATATGTTTTGTATTTTGTTCATGAAAGTTGAAAAGCTTTGTTATTTTTATGCATGAGCTGCAAGTGTTAAACAGGTTCATGGTATTTAGGTATTGACGATAAATATATCCCTCACCTGAATTTTGTTAAAAAGTTTTCTTTTGTTATGACAGTAACAGTAAAAGTCTCTTTGAACTGTTAGCACTTTTCTCGGTTTTTGCTTGCTGATGCTGATGAAGACATGCATATTGCTGTTTTAGCAAACTTTACTGAAAGATGATGGAGGAAAAAAAGGATTCCTGGTGAAGAACCTCGGTTTGATTTTTTTTGAAGTTGGTGTTCCCCTTAATTGTATTTTATATTAAACAAGGGGGGGTCACACTTTGCTTCCTGGTATACCTAACGATTTGTCCGATTTCAATAGCACTCGAACAGTGGTATATGTGCATATCTATTTCTAAAGAGAATTTAGTGGCTATTTTGAATAGAATAGTGACGGTGGTTCATATAGCCAGTGGGCTAAACGCTGTATTAGATGACCTCCTGTCACAACTTGTCTTCCACTTTCTTTCGAGGAATGCATTTACAAAGAGCTGGCTTTGTTTCATTAACTTGTTCAAGTGGACAAACTGCTGTGTCCAATGCTCAGCGCTGGTTGGAGCCCCCGCGTCGTCACAGCAGGCGACTTCGGGGCGACCCAACAACCCCGCCGGGGGGCTGCTGCCGCGCGTCCTCCCCGGCCACCGCCGCCATTCTCCGGCTGACGCGGCGGGCGCCCACAAAGGGCCACCGTGGCGGCCTCTCTCTCCTCCCTGCCCCCCTCCCCTCCTCTACTCCGAGCTCTCGATTTGATGGTGCACGTACGCGGCCCGAAGTGAGCTTGGCCGGATCGGGGCTTTCTTGCCGGATCCGGTGACCCCGCACGGTCCGGCGAGTGGGGGTGCGCTATGCCGTTTCGCCCGGGGCGGTCTTTGGCTCACGCACGGGGGGGCGCGTTCGTCGCGCGGCTTCGCGAAGCGGTCGCGGCTTGTGTCCAGCGGTGAGGCCGCCGCCTCAGCGGCGGGGGGATGCAACGGGTGAAGAAGGGAGATGGGCGCAGTGCCCGTGTCGCCGCCGCGATTACGACGCGACCTACATCGCGTCCTTCCGCGGTGAGCGACGCGAGAGCCTCCGCTGCGTAGTACCTTGTCCCCACTACGTGGGTGGGTGGCCGGATCTTTGTAGCGGCGTGGAGATGTGCCAAGGTGCCGCGGTCTGATGTCCTCTTCCATGGCTCGATGCCTCGGGTCCCCTCTTCCTCCCCCGAAATCTCGGTGGCTTGCGGCAAGGACAGATCGCGACATTGAGTCATGGTTCTTGTGTCCGCCTGGCCGGTGAAAACCCCCGCCTGGTTTCGTCAGGGCCGGCGGCGATGGCGCGTATTCATCCACCTCCTTGAGGCGCCGTCAAGGCTTTACGTCCCCTTGGGACAAAACGCGTCCCGAACTTTGCCGCTGTGCATCCCGTTGTGGTCGGTGGTGGTAGCCATCCAAATCCGATGTGTCGGGTTGGTATAGAATCTAGGCGAAAGCCTTATCCGCTTTAGAACCGTCCGACGACGATGGCGCACCTAAGCGTCATGCCCTTCTTGAAGGCGTCGTTGAAGATTTTTGCTATTGCTACCGCCGACATTGTTGCGCCTGAGTGAGCCTTTTCCCGCACCATCACTTGAGCTCCCCTCACGCTTCTTTGTTTGCACAGGTGTTTGGGTGGCGGTCCTGAGTTGCCGGTCATCGCCGCGCTCAGGACGCGAGTGTTCCTTCTTTCCCCGCCTCTCTGCTCGGTCGGGCTCTCCTTTGATGGTGCCAGAAAATCAAATGTCGGGTGGTGTTTCCACACACTCGCCGCCATTCCCCTCCAAGGTTTCCTCCCCATGGGCGCATTGGATGTTGGTGCGGGGGGCCACGGATGTCTTTGGAGATGTCCCCATCAAAGCTGGAAGGGAGGTCGCCGTGTCCGTGATCCGAGGACCGTGTGTTCGTCGCTCCTCTTAGTCCCCATTTCCTTTGTTGGTCCTTGGGAAGGGGGCGACGGTGGAGGCGCGTAACTACTGCAGTGGTGTAGGGCACTAGGGCCGTGGCGAATCCGATATGTATGTTGTTCGGCGGTGGGGCGCAAAATCAGTTCGACTAGTGACTTTTAAAACGGTCTAGGATTACCTTAGTTGTCGTATTGTGTTGATTATGTTTTGTGATGTTGTAATCTCTCTCTCTCTTTTTTTGTAGCGAATTATGTAACAAGGCCTCCATTTTCACCCACCGGCTCTGCCATCCATGCGAAAATATAAGCGGTGGGGACTTTGCGTTCCCCGAAGTTACCTCAAAAAAAACTTGTTCAAGTGGGACCCATTCTTTTGAGGGCATTTCAAAAATACCTGATGTTCATCACTACCGTATTAGTGTAATGTAAATACCCTGATTTTGTTTTTCTTTACATTGTAAAATCTCTTTCGATCATTTTTTTTTTAAAAAAGATTACTTTCAGAAATCAGAAGGATAGAGAACAGAAGAACGTGACTACATAGTCGCTGCCGCACATAGCTGAGCATCTGCATCTGCTGCTGGCTGCTCTGCTTTTGCTCTTGCTGAGAAACCACCCGGCGAGCTGAGGAACCACGCAGCCACGGCCGGCATCTTCTCCTCCGTGACGAGCTTCTTCACGGCGCCGCCGCCGGTGATGACGATCTCTTGGTACATCGGAATCACGTGCGACAGGTCCACGAACCTGACCTTCTCCGCCCGAAATCAAAAGAAGCTATATCATGACACTTATTCACTAACAACTCAACTCATGCATACACGTTCCTCTAAATTCTCAAGTGGCATACAACATCGACATGCAGCTACCATGCATGTCAAATAGCTTCTATTCTGAATCAAACAGAACAAACCCAACAACATTATTACCATGACATTATTCCATATTAGACAAAATTCAAGAAAAGCGATATGTAAAAAAAAGTTGCACCAAATCTAGAAAATTGACTTGACCTCTCTAATTTCCTCTCGAGGAAAAGCTGCATGACACAACTACAAATTCCAACCTCAGTCCATTTACTGAAGCACTATCAAAACTGCAGTCCATTCATAACAATTAGTTTGTGCTGATTAATAACTTAAAGGTGCAGTCCATTTGTCTAAACCATCACACAAGCATTAATAAAAAATAATGATTAATCACAGAACTGCAGTCCATTTACCGAACCAAACTAAACTAATCCAACTCTTGGTTAATTTATAAAACATACAATCTGATTACCAAACCAAAGCATATTATTGACATTTAAAAATACATTTCTGGTGCACCACAGCCTTACTGACGAAATCACAACACAGGTCTCAACTCCAAGGGAATTGATTACACATCCTCTCTAATTTTTTGGAAAGGGAAAAGGCCCATCCGGACATGTTACACACACTAATTGTAAAAAAAAATGAAACAAAATAGTGATAAAGTTATACATAATGACTAGATATTGCACATGTTACCCATAGTAATTGCAGTATTCAAAATGTGCAATTTACTACTAATAAATGTGCAATTTACCACTAATTTACCCAAAACCTAAAAATGAAAAGTAATTATCAAACAACCAGCAGTGGCAGAACAAGCGAGCTACGCTACATGATACTTGATAATTACTCTTGAAGCTTAGAAGAGATTAGCGTACATTTAAACTTGAGTAAAATGCACTTTCGAGGTACCTAAATTATTACGTAGGTATCGAGATAGGTACTCAAACTAAAAACATAACTTGTCAGTCTTCTCAAACTATCTAGATGTAACGACTAGGTACTCAAACTATATAATGAACATCGAGGTACTCAAACTATCTCTATCACATGCTGTGCTACTTGCTTTTCTGGGAAACTATAATATGCATGGATAAAGATGATTTAAAGTTTTCTCTCTTAGTTTAACACGATATGGTTCAAGCTTATCTCTTCTAAGAAAAGGTTGTGATACTTCTTTTCTTACAAATAGTATGTCAAGCAGCACTAGCAGCCGCCTTTTTAAAAAAAATAGTAGCAGCACGGTGTTCACAAATACAAATTTATGTAACAAAAGCAGGTACCACAGCATGTGATATAAATAATTTGAGTACCTGATCAGTTACATACATAGTTTGAGTACACGATTGTTACGTATAAATAGTTTGAGTACTTGTGTGTTACGTTTACGAGTTTGAGTATCCATCCATTTACCCACAGGCATAGTTTAAGTACCATAAGTGCATTTTACTCTTTAAACTTGGTGCAATAACAACTACAAGGACAAATAAAATGGTGTGTGTGCAGGCACAAATCACACACTAATTTATGCAAGAACAATGATAAGGACTAACAAAATTATGCACATATCAACTCTTAGTTGTTTAGATTATTCTTTCGTAGCCTACAGATTTCCATCAAGTTTGAAAAAAGATACAGAGCTAGAACAAGAGGGGAAAGCAATAGGTGGAATAAAATGTTTATAGGAACACAACAATCTAGATTGACCAGTACAATGTCCTTCATGCACTGTAGTCCCACTCCCTTGAAAGGGTGCTAAAGAACTCAATCGATTAAGCACTAGAATATTAGCGTGACAAAATCTGAAGAAACTGTACTGACAGATAGATTTACACATCTCACAACTAACAAGCAAACAATTGAAGCTCAAGGAAGATGGAGGCAAATCATAAAATGTCCTTAGATTGTTTGGGCAAAAATGCACGAGTTGATGTGTTTGTTTTTGCTGAACCGAGCAGCTCGAGCACTCCATGCATGTAGCTTAACTTTTCTGCCAGTGCTCTGAATCTCTGACTCACAGGATTTTTATGCCGCTAAGGTCTAAACTAACTTCATTGTTCAGCTTGCTCAAATTAAAATGCAATGCTAGCATAATCACAGTTGTCTCATACTTCCAATGTCTGAAACTGTACATGTTCAGACCAAGCATAGCATTTGTTGAAACAAATTAGCAGACAACAGATAACAAGCTAGAACTAAGGACATGCAAAATTCAGATTTTCTCAATGGTGCATCACCGGAGGGACCAACCTAAATTAGCATGATGGCAAGCTTAAGCAAAAAATGTGCATCAAATGGGTTTTTTTTAGAACAACATCAAATGGGATTTAGAAGCAAGCAAACCGTGGTGACACACACACTTATGCCTCCTCCACACACATACACACAAGCAAATAAACCAAATAAATTTTATAAGTGGAGCCTACAATAACTCACTGAAGTCTATGCTTCCCAGTTCTCGATCTATATACTTTGCTTCCTAGTTGTCACCCTTTCCACTGCAAAACACAGAAATCAGGCAAAAAACCAACTGGGACATAGCCGCATCCAAACCAAAACCAACGGCTACAAATCAGCAGCTACCAAATCCGCTGCCTCAGCGGCGCAGTCGCATCTCCAGACAAAAACCAACAACTCAGACTCTTATAGCTCTGCAAGCTTCTCTCAATCACTACCACGTGTGGAGAAACAATCGACAATTTAGTGTAGCAATTGTTAAAACAATTCTTCACAAATTACCAACTAAGGTCAAAAGAAAGTGTGAACCAAACAAATTATTTCAGATTCACACGTATAAAAATGATAATAGCATTCTGGAGAATTTAATTCTCTGCATGTGAATTGAATCTAACGTAACTGAACCAGTTTCCCCTGCTGATTTAAAATTGAACAGATCTGAAGGAATGAGTGCTGGGAAGTGTCCACTGACTCCTGAAACAGCATACTGCAGATCCGATGAATCTAGTCCACAGGACAAACCCCCGAGCCAGCAATCGCATCTCGAAATCACAGGCCGACAACAAATTCGCCGAGGGACAAACATCAATCTCAAATCCCCCAAATCCAAAGCAAATCCAGCCTACAACCCTAAATCTCGTACCTATTACCTAGCTAGCCTTCCACAAACTAACCCATTTCCAGCATAAATAATTTGCTTAAGGAACAGAGCAATTTGTGTCAACACGGTAAGAAACTAGAGCAGTCTGCACCTAAATGGATGCATAAGCTGTGTATGAGTGTTCAGTTAGGTGTATGCCAATGAAGCCTGTAGTTAGGCTGGCCACTGAAACTATTAATATGTTAGCAATTGGGACATTGGTTAACAGGCAAGCAATTGGCACATTGAGATTTACAAGCAAGCAATTGGGATGTACGAGCAACCAAACCGTGGTGACACTGATCACAATTGGGCTATGGCAAACCATTCCAATCCTGAAGAAAAAGCACAACAACATCCTAATCTGGAGCTAGCTGTTAGCATATGTAAATATAGCATTTGGCTAGGCTTAGTCCTCCAGCTGAGCGAGAGAGGAATTGAAATATATATTAATCTCTCTATGGTGTATACATATATATACATGTTAGCCTTTAGCCAGTGCACGGACGACAACAATCGCCCATGCATACAGGAGCGGATGATGGATGGCCGTGCAGCTGAGCGAGATCTAGAAACAACACCAAAAAATACCTCACAAAAGCAGAACACGGGGAGCAAAATGCCCCGGCGGCTCCGTCCGTGGCGGCAGCAGCCTCATCCATCACCAGAGCGCGCACGAGTGCTAGGAACAGAGGGACAACGGAAATCTCTAGAGGGACGACACAAAAAAACATCCTAGATGCCAAGCAATTACACCAGATCTACTGAACTGAAAACTGAGATAATCCCGAGCTCAAATCAAGGGAGAGGGAGCCGCGAGTGAAGGTACCTGCCGACCTCTAGCGATGGCGAGGGGACGCGTCTCATCCGCTGAGGGAGGGGACGCACGGGAGGGAGGGCGCGGTCGCCGCCGACGAGGAGAGGCAAAACAAGGAGACGAACGGGACGGAGGAGAAATGGGGAGCGACGTGCACGCCTCCACATCGCTGCCCCCCTCCCTGCTCCACTGCCACTGCTGTGCGTGCATCGCTCCGCCACAGGGGCACCGTGGTTCAGAAGGGGAAGGAGAAGGGGATGCGCCACCACCGCCGCCGCCGGTGCTCCACGCGAGGGAGGAGACAGAGAAGAGGCAGATCTGTGAATGGGCGGGGCGAGGTGAGAGCCACAGAGGACGGTTGCTCGAGAACTGGAGTAGGAAGAGAAAGAGGACATCCGCGGGACGGATTCTTGGCGGAATCGCCCCCTCCGCCGCGGAATAAACCCACTCCCGCCGCGGAATCGCCTCACCGGTGAAATCGCCTTCAATAAACGCCCAACCTTGGCGAGAGCGTTTGGTGTTTTGGGCGCGACTAACGAGGATTGAAACAGTGTCGCCGACAACTCGATTGACCCTACACAAAGCGGCAGCGGTGCGGAGTGCGATTCGGACCCGACAAGGAAACGAACCGCCTTGGCCGAAACAAATTCAACTGGACAACGCCACGCGTCGGCACCAGGCGTCGCAAGAAAGACAACAACGATTTCTTACAAAAGACAGATAGGAAAAGTGATAAAATAAATGGTTAAACATCATTTCAGTAATCAACGGTGACAAGTATTTGAGGCAATTTGATTATCAATCGCTTATTTTTCGAAGCAATGAAAATTTTCCAAAAATCACCTCTTTCCTTCGCCCTTAGTGCCCAGATCTTTTACAAGTTGATTGATTAACCCTTTTCAAATTGAATTTTGAGATTGAAATTCAAATCTAACTATGGTAAAAATGGGTTCTCCATTGTTTGAAGTGATACTCTGCCAAATTTGAGGCAATTTGGTGGTGAATTGCTTATTTTCCTAAGCAATGAAAAAAAGCTTCCTTAAAATCAGCTTTTTCCTTCTCCCTTAGTGTACAAATCTCAGCGTGCGACCATGGCACGCCGAGAGTCTGAGAGTCCGCGTTAAAGGGAAGCACGCCGACCCCGGCCCCGCACCACGCTGCCCCTCGGCGTGGCGGGGCTCGGCGTGGGTCGTGCTCACGCCGAGTGGCGCACCTCGAGCGATTCCCCATCACGCCGGTGTCGTCTATTTCGTAAGTGATCTATTTGTAAAAAATATTTTTAAAAGGGCCAATTTGAAAAAATACATTGTGCCAAGATTTCCAAGTACATGGCACGAGTTAGAGCCCGAGAGAGAGAGAGAGAGAGACCAAAGTTCAGAAGTCAAGTGTACAAAACATGGGCAGCACACTGGGAAGAGGGGCAGAAATTGAATTGGGATTATCCCCTTTGATGGTCGTCTTCTTCATCAGGAAGCGATCCAAGTGAGCTCGTCGCTTCCTCATATAACACCGGGATTGTTCGACGGCGGCGCAGCGGCGAGGACTGCAGCGGGCCGAGATTTTGCCGGCTGCCTCACTCGTCTGCTCGCCACTGCTGCAGCATCGAGCCGCCGCTGGTGCGCGCTTCGGCTGGCACTTTGCCTGCGCAGCCGCCCCGCGCGCCCTGTATGGATTAGCAGAGAATAGCACCGAGGTCGTCTGTGCTGTATTGAGGGAGCAGGAAGAAGGGGGAAGAAGCAGAGCCGCGCAATTATTTTCTCCATCGACCTCTACACTATCCTCTGACAGTGGGCCGAGGCGAGGCAACGACCAGAGGTCAATGGTACGGTCCGCGTGGTCGCTTGAGGACGCAGATTCATACCTGTGAGGTTCAGGGATGGAGGAGACAGTTTGCTGCAAGTTCTGAGCATTGCATGCCGCTTACAAATGATTTTATATAGGTGCATCTGGAGCAAGGACAGAGGCTTCTGGAGATCTTACTAAATGTTTTTATAGGCACATGAAGTTGATTTGCAAAATTATAAAGCCTGATTGTTGCTTTCCATGAAGTACTGAGATGAACCCACAATGGCCCAACAAATGAAACCAACTGTGACGAAGAGGCCATGGACGACCACATGGTGAAGCATTCACTGTTTATAGATTTTGCATCTCCCAAACTTTTGGTTGATAAGAGTTTATCTAACTGCGGGCGATGACTTGATACCCTGCTTCCTGCAAGAAATAAAGAAAGAAAGCGGGGCTTTATAGCCTCTTACATTACATTCATATACAGCTTTGCTGATGTTAAGCACTTCTTTTGTGATTTAGCTGCAGTACGGTTTTCTTCACCCATGTTGTTTGTGTATGCATTATGCAGGGATTACAACACGAACAACAATAAAACAATAACACTTAGACAGTTGGCCTTATATTTCTGAAACACGCTTCAATGTGTACGTGTGTGTCCAGCTCTCTATGCCAACTACTCAAGTTCAGCCTAAGCAGCTGCCTCGGTATCAAGGACAACGACATATACGATCGCGATGAGCTCATGATGACCCAGTCACCATGTTTTCCTCATACGGCAAACTCATGATGACCCCTAAGAAGTTCCAACAAGGGTGTCACACACTTGGATAAGAACTTGAATGAGAGAAACGATGGCATCTTATAGGAATTTTGCACAAGGATTTCTGAAGGAACCAAATCAATAACCCATACATAGGAGTTTTAGCGTAAAAGATCAGCGCAAAGATAGGACAACGAAGTTTGAGTAAAACTAGCAGCCACAAATTAAACTGTTAGGATGCGATCATTAAACAAAACAGAAATTTTTTTTATTGTACTCGCAGCTTAAAGGATGCATAGTATCTCGCGTGTACAGTTGAAACTCACGGTCGCTGCTAACAGAGTCGTGAACTTGACAGATCAATGGAGCAAGTGGGAACCAAATAGGCAACGGAAAAGTCAGAAGATAGGCACTGAAATGGGCAAAAATGGCAATCTTAGATAACAATAAGTTGTCCATCAAACAATTTTGAGAAATACATTCTTGCCGAGACATTATCGAGATCGGCTAATTCCCATGCCTACTAGAAAGCGAGAACATCCTTCCAAAAGTTCACATTTTCTCTAACCAAACAAAATATAAACAAATAAGGTGTAGACTTGGGTATATGGATGCCAAAAGAATAGTACATATTATATACTTTTTCCAACATAGAAGTGGAAGGAATTATTGTGGAAAAATAAGGATGAAACAAAGAACCGGTCGTTATTATTTCACTGATTGAAGCAAGGAGTATGAGCTCAGACTTGCATCTACATTGCACGCTCTCCCTTTCTGTTTGTTTCTTACTTCAGTTCCAGTAGCAGTCCAATCTCCTTCTTCAACCTGAATAGTGTCTCTTCACACTGACGCGTGAACGCCAACAATTGCAATTAACTGCCATTTGCTTTTTCTTGTTATCAAGGTAGATTCAAACATAGTCCGAAATCTCAGTCCAGGCGGATCCAGGATAAAATGGTATTGCTCTCACCTCAGCTAAGCTATCCTGAATTTTCACTTATAAACAGTAACTTGTAATGGAGATCACCAAAAATCAATGCTGTCCTGTGACAGCAATAAAATGGCCTGGCTACTCCCCGTCCAAGACCAAGATAACGCCAGGATGGTGCATGGTAAACACGCTACTCAGTGCAGATTTCGTGGCTTCGTCTGGATGTTCCCTTTCGCAGTGTATAAAGATGAATTTGAGGCCACCTGGCAATGGTTCCAACAACCACCTGGCCACGTCTTCCCATCCCACCGCAGTCAACGCTAGTTGAAGCTCCTGGAGCCTGGCCAATGACCCTGCTTTGAAGGCCACAGTCGGTTCCGGTGCACAAAACAACAGTTGCTTGAGAACTGGGAATGCCATACCAGTGTTGGGGATCACGATCCTTTCCTTTTGGTATCCTTGAATCGCTAGGTCGAGGTACACAAGGGAGGGCAGCCCTGCTAGAATACCAATGTCATCATCCTCTGCCACGACTTTATCTACTCTAAGATCCAAGCTGCAGAGGCTGTGGAGCTGAGCTATGCACTTGGGGATCCTGTTAAGTAAAGTGCCGATATGGAGCCTCTGAAGATTCCTTGGGAACACGGACATTGTGTTGAACCAATTTGAGCGCACACGATATTGTCCATCCCAGCGAATAGCAAGGCTCTTGAGGCTGCTGCTGGAATGCGCAAGTCTTTCAAGTGAAGAACGTAACGCATCTATGGCCATGTCGTCCACGTGGCCACGATCATATAGTTCAAGATCTCTCAAGTTAGTCAGCTCGCCGAGGGACTTAACACTTTCTAAAGAGCTTCTCGATAAATCAAATCTCTTCAGGGTACGCAGGCATTTCAAGTTGCCAATCCTGCCCTGAAATTTCATACCCCATGGAGAAATCAGATGTGATAGCCGGTGTAAACGGACAATATCTGACGGAATGGTAATCTCAGCTGCCTCTAGATCCAGCGTCTCCAAATACTGTAGACCCCAAAGTTGATTAGGCACGTCTAGACGATGGCTGCCCGCAATCTTTAAATATCTTAGAAGAAACAATCCACAGATGCCGGTGAGCTTTTTTGCTTTTCCTGCCTCCGAAAATCTGAATGAAATTCAAGTCGTAGAACACGGATATACTTGAACCCCTCAAGAGAAGGCATGGATACCTCTGTGAAAGCCAATAACGATCGGACTTGAGACACTGATCCATTGAGTGCTGTTGGTATCTGGTCTCCTGTAGCAACATGATGGAGGGAGACTCGATGGGCCTTTTTGTGTAGTGTGGCTTGCATGTCATCAGTCACATGAATGAAGTTCTCTTCTGTAGACTTGAGTCTGATAAAATCAAGCACAATGTCATGTACCCTGCATGACAGTACCTCATCATTGTAGTCAGTTTCCCAAGGTTGAATCATGCTCATGTTAATTAGCTCATTGAAGTAACTCTCAGCAACATCCTCTGCACCAAGCTCACGGAGTGCACTCACGAAACCTTCAGCTACCCACTGCCTCAGCAAATCATCTTTCTCTATGATATAATCCTCTGGATACATAACGATGTACAGCAGGCATGTCTTAAGATCACGAGGAAGATTTTTGTAGCTAAGGTCCAATATCCGCATCATGTCGTGAAGATTAGGATTTCCTTCAAACATGGAGCCTAGAGAATTCCGAACATACTCCCACTTACTGTTTGGCTGGCCAGCTAGAAGGCTAGCTATACTGATAATTGCTAGTGGCATACCACCACATTTTCTTAGAATATCAGCTGAGAGCTCTTCAAAATGCAACAGGGCAAGCTTGAGAAGAGCCAAATGTTCTATTAAGAAACAATCCTCTTGAATTTTCCTTATCAAGTGGCCTCATGTTATAAACATATTGTTTGTTGCCGGAGCAACAAGCATGAGCAACATCATAATTCCTTGTTGTTGTTAGTACTCTGCTGCGTCGGTTATTTTCTGGGAAAGCACAACTAATAATCTTCCATGCAAAGGAATCCCATAAATCATCAATTACAATGAAGTACCTATCAAGAAAAAATAACATGAATTATTCACCGAATGGAGAATAGTAAACCCGAAGTACTTATACTTACTTTATTAACGCAGACTATTGCAAATGGCAAATGACTTTTAGATAAAGGATGAAAAGCATCCGGTCTCTACGTCCGAAGACGCATACCGCAATTATTATTATAAATATTTCAAACGAATAAAAGAGCACAACCAGTCTCTAAGATGGACAAAAAACTAAAAGCAAACGATATATGTGCTTCCACCCTCCATTGGATAGCTCCAAAGCAATCATCTCAATATTTTTGCTCATAACAGAGAGTGTGTTCTTGGCTTGCTCATTACGCTGCAGCTGCGCCCACAAGCATAACCAGTACGCCTAGAAATGGCAAATGACTTAGGTGTCCCAATTAATAACATTGTAGTTATTAGGTGCCATGCACGGACCTTTGCATGCGTAGATATAAGGAAACCACGACCTTAACCCTTAGCGTTTAATTAGATGGCCGCACAAGATGCTATAATGCCTTTCTTTATTGGACAAAGTTTAAATCATATAGTTCCCTTTTTATAGGACACAGGTAGAACTTTTTATTTAAAAACTAATCTTACTTTAGGGTGAGTATCTAACCATTAATACTATGTAGATGAAAAGATTTTTTTTTTTTTTTTTTTTGGGAACACCTCGCCCGTTCGCACCCCCAACCCCTAAAACACCTTCGAGAGATTGGACTGGCTAGACCTTCAAGATTGATGAAGGCACTGGTGGCGCCTCACTATTGACGTATATGAGCACCTGTGTGAGTCTAGAACTCGAATCCAGGTGGACATGCATACTACACTACATGGAACAGTCTAGGACTCGAACCTGGGTGGATATGTTCCACCACTTGGAACTTTTACCATCTGAGGTATAGTTCATATTTTTGAAAAGATACAGCGCAAAGAGAGGAACAATTTATTGATTTACAAAACTTGTTCTTGATGACAGCTTAGCTTGTCGTACGCATTAATCTTTTCTTTGTTTTTCAAGGAAGACTAACCCTTTGTTATTCTCCTTGTGTTTAGATTAAATATGAACCCTAACCAATAGTCTATAGATATATGAACCCTAACCAATAGTCCAATAATCAACATGATTTCTCCATCTGGATCTTTTCATTGCTTTCCTGAATTCATGCATGACAACCATGAACATGTGGCCGAGTTAATTAAGCTCAGATCGATCTATTCCAAAGGATATCCCAACAGAGATAATTATTAAGCTCAGCATGCTGAGCGGCCGCTCCCAGATCATTTTGCAAGGGCAGAGGCACGGTGAGTTACTAGTAACGGATTAGTATTTCAAAATACGGTAATAATATAACGCAATTAGTATTTCACCATAGCAACGAATGAGCATTCTTCTAGCTAGTCAACCTAGATCTACTTAATTATTGCAATAACAAGATACTAATAAAAATACCTTGATAAATGGATGTTTACATTAAATATGACTCAGACTAATTTTCAACCAGTTGAAAACAATCTTCTTTTCAACTGACGAATCCTGAGCCGTCGGATCGTCGTCCAACGGTGCCGTCTGCAACCTTCCACCATCGCAGCATTGCAGCTCCGCCCGCCCCCTTCCGCTGTCGCACGCGCCCCGACCCGCCCGCCTGCTTCCGTCCCCGGCGCCGGCCGTCGGATCCGCCGCCGCCGCCCGCTCCCGTGCTAACCCGGTGGCCGCCGCTCTCCCCACCTGTTCCCCGCCCACCGGCCATCTCCCACCGCCTGCGGCCGGCGGCGCCCCGCCCCCGCGACCGCCACCACCGTCGGGCCGCCCTGCCTCCCCGGATCTCCTTCTCTAAGCCTGCCGGCGACGAGACTCCTCCGGCAACCCCCTCCCCTAACAATTCGGTTTAAATCCAAACCAATTTCAACCGGTTGGAAACAAGAAATATGATTAAATATATGATACTATCTACAAACCGGTATAATAAGGCATTGTAAGGGTTCTGTAAAGTTAATATTGCCGACACAAAATTCATAAAACAACATAATACCTCTTATCCTGCAGATGGTTTTTGATATTCTCAACAAGTTCATCCAACTCGCCGGTGTGAGAAGAGAGCCCACCAATTTTTAAAAGAATTTTATTGAGAAGCTTTGGTATGTCAGGTTTTTGAGACACCGACACGAATGCTTTGGACTGAAATTGGCCTTCAAGCTTGCAATATACTTGATTAGCAAGTGTGGTTTTGCCGAGGCCTCCGAAACCAACAATAGAAGCAATCTTCAACGTTTGCTCCTCATCCATAATCAGTTTAACAAGTTGCTCTCTTTGGGATATCCATACCGACAAGATTAGCGGCCTCCGTGTGGATTGCCACTACTCGTGGGTCAACAGGCACAATCATAGGTCGGGGAGTTGTATGAATCAAGATTGTACCTCCTACGTCGCTCATCTACCTCTTTCACACGAGCCTTGATATCTTGAATCTTGCTGGCAATTTGATGGCGCACCCTTATCGTCTTTAGTTGCCTACCAATCTTCTTCACATACCCATCATTCGCATCATTATTGCCAAGATGGTGCATGAAGTCATCAATGCAGTCTTCAATGTCATACGACATATCCTTCACTTGGTTCCTCCACTCTTTGGCAAGAGCATCCAGCTCATCCATATCCGCCAACTTCTCAAGAAGAGCGTTCATGCTGCTGAACTCGTCCTGGAGGGACGCCACCTCCTTCCGAACGCGTTTGAGCTTGGCGTACTCATCCCCCATCAACGTGGTGAGCTTTCCAAGGAGCGAGTTCATCGCACCAGTGGAAGCACTTACCATAGTTCCAGACATCGCTCAATGTCTCGGCTGCTTCTTTTGTTTGTAAAAGCACGCGCAGGACCTTAATGCTTTTCTCGAATCCACGCTCCCCCTTTTTTCTTTTCCAGCAATGAGCAAAGACTTGGCAAATCAATCCATTCTCGTTTAGACTCGGTGGTCTCGCTGGAACAAAGATCGAAACCATCTCTTTATTAAAATTACAGTGGCTGTGATTGCAGAGGATGTACAAAGAAAAAAAAACTTGACAAAGATGCAACCGCAGTTGACGTATCTAACACCGTAAAAGTGGCGTATTTTGTTGAAGACATGTCACGAAATTACCTGAAACGCGATATAGCACTGTAATTGTTCGACGACCAGCAGGTTCTGCGACGGCGGTGCAGCAGCGAGGACTGCAGCGGGCCGGTGGTATTGCCGGCTGCCTGTACACGTCTCAGCACTGCTACAAGCCTCGAGCCGGCGCCACTGCGTGTGGGGCTTGTACTTCGCCTGCGCTGCTGCGCAGCCAGCCAGCCACCCCGCGCACCCTGTTAGAAATCGAGAATCAGGGAGGGGGGATTAGAGGAGAATAGCACAGAGGTTGTTGCTGCTGCAGGAGGAAGGGGAAAGTAGCACAGAGTGGCGCAATTATTGTCTGCATCGAGCCATCGCTTCCGCACTATCCTCTGACAGTGGGGACCATGCAAGGCGACGACCAGAGGTCAACGAACCGCGTCGTTGCTTGAGGACGCGAATTCAGACTGACCGCACTGGTCCTGTAAGCCTTCCGGTACTCGCCCTGAGGATGGATATAGCGGACGAGGTGTTCCACCGGGGTGCTGGGAGGAGGCCGGTATCCACCAGGAAGGGACGCCGTGCGCTAAATATAGAGGAGGCAGCGGACGCCCGCTACCGGGCGGATGTGGCGTGGGGCCCGCCCCGCTGCCCACCGAAGGACTCAGCGCAGCCGCTGCTGCCGCCGACCACCAACGGGCCGCTGTTGCTCATCCTCCGCGCGCCGTCACGCCGGAGAGGACCGCCGAGGAGGAGGGATGGCCACCGCCGCCGGAGAGGGACCGCGGGGAGGAAGATGGCCGCCCCTTGTACGCTGGATTTGCCTCCGGCTGGTCGACCCTGGGCCGCCGCCGATCTCGGCCGTGGGACTCCGCCCGCCGCCGACTTTTGCCGCCCCCGCTGACCTGCCCGCCGCCGCTTGATCTACCGCCCGCGCTCGCCAGTTCCCGCTTCGCCCGCCGCCGCCACACAGCCGCCCCTCGCCCGCCCACGCCGCCGCGAGCGCCCAGCCACGCCAAGCGAAAGGTGAAGCGGCTTTCATGCCGTGCAGGATGACCTGGGGAGAGATGACGGGGAGAGAGGAAAACCCCGGGGAGAGAGGTAAGGGAAAATCGGTATCCTTAAGTCAATGACGTGTGGACCCCACCGTATAGAGGATGAGAGATAGAGTATGGATGGGTGTGGAAAAAATAGATATAGAGGGAGAGAATTTCGATGACCGTAATAATGAATATTCCTTATAGATGATGAAAATAGAGGACGACGAAAAGCGGACAGCCTTCATACATGTGGGGTCCAAATTGGTCCAGGGATGAAGGAGACAACAGTTTGCTGCGAGTTCTGACTTCTGAGCATTGCATGCCACTTACAAATGATTTTGTATGTCCATGAAGTTGATTTGCTACTGAATGTTTTGCACATGGAAACTTCTTCAGAGAATTTGTAATGCAAGAAAATCTAAAAGAAGTTACATGCTACCATTTTTTTTGTTTAATATATAGGTCCATGTAGGGCTACATGTGTGGGCACTTAGTAGGGGCACGGGAACCACGAGTGGTAGGTAGTTTAGTTCTCATCTAGTTCATTCTCATCCAGCATAACTGAGTAATTTATTATTGCATTCCGAAAGAGATTTTATAAGATGGATTCCGAAAAGGTAGTAATGTATCTAGGCTATCTACATTTTTTTTTTAGATAATGATCTGGGCTATCTACATCAAATGTGTTCCGTTCGATTAGAGAACATTATTGAACAGAAATCTTAACATATACATCGATCTACACAAACATACGGAGACCAAGGGACACTTTGAAAGTAGGCAAATGATTAAAAATGAACTAGGTATGTAAAAACCGTGAAAACGACCAGACCTGCGCAATTACAATTACAGGCAAACCATGAAAAAACTACCAATGTTATACCTGTAGTGTAGAAGCTCATGTAGGTAAGAACATTCAAGGCATCATTGTCAAATGAATCACCTCGTCAGATTTTATATCAATGGTAAATAACCCAGCATCTCCATGTACGATTCCAATACCACGGGCCAAAGCAGTGCAAGTACAAGAGAAGGGCAAGACGTTGACTGGGAGTAGCTTCTCAAGCTCAATGTCTCTGATTTGTGCCCACCCTATGTCTCCATTAGATCTTGTCTCCATCGACCAGATGAGTCTGCCCCCCTCTAGTATTGTGACTGCGACTCTCAGCCCTCCATCCTCCATTGTCAGGAGCGCAATATAAGCAGCCACAGCGGAATTAGGAGGTAGGCACATCACAGATGCCCTGGCCGTCTAGGCGGGTCCTCACGCTTGCCGCGTAAGTGACCAATCACCCCCAACCCAACCACCTGTCTCTTGTCAAAAAAAAAAAAAAACCAACCACCTGTCTCAAACATCATCTACAACTAGGAATGCAAGGTGCGGCGGCCCTAACCCGCTGGGCTGCATGCGCCGCCAACCCACATAAGACTGAAACCTAACCCACTTAGATAGAGTGGGCTCAAACGTCCGGCCCACAAATTCCCAGCGGCAGCCCACATCTCCCGCATCTGCTTCTACCCCGCTCTGCTTCAGGGACGCGGCCTCCTTCTCCACGGCCACGGGATTACCCTCGCGCTGGCGCCGTCGCCGACCGTGCCCGGCGCGGTGGCAGGCAAGAACCTGGGCCTGTTCAACACGTCCGACGACACGGGGCAGGCGAGGAGCAGGGTCGCCGCCGTCGAGCTCGACACGGCCAGGGACGAAGAGTTTAATGACGTTAACGACAACCATGCACGTCGGCATCGACGTCAACAGCCTGGTGTCCATGCGCTCAGCGTCAGCGGCGTACGTCGACGTCGGCGGCAGCCTCGTCAGCATCAATCTCGTCAGCGGGGAGCTCCTGCAGGCGTGGGTCGAGTACGACGGCGCGACCATGCGCGAGTTCGTGTAGGAAATCGCGAGCATGAGCCGGCATGCGCCACCGCAACCTGGTGGCTCCTCGGCTACTGCTGGCGCCGGGGCGAGCTGATACTCGTCTACGACTGCATGGTCAGCGGCAGCCTTGACATGCGCCTGTTAGACGCTGGCAAGGCAGAAGTGCTGAGGTGGGCGCAGCGCGGCAAGATCGTCCGGGACGTGGACGCCGGGCTGCTGTACCTGCACGAGGGGTGGGAGCAGGTACACCGCGACATCATCAAGTCCGCCAACGTGCTCCTCGCCGCCGACATGAACGGCAAGCTGAGCGACTTCGGCCTCGCACGGCTCGGCTGTACGACCACGGCAACAACCCGCAGACGACGCACGTCATCGGGACGCTGGGGTACCTCGCGCCGGAGATGGGCAAGACGGGCAAGGCCACCACGAGCACCGACGTGTTCGCGTTCGGCGCCTTCCTGCTCGAGGTGGCGTGCGGCCGGCGGCCCATGGAGCGCAGCGACCACCTCGAGACTCGCCGGGGCTCATCGACCTCGTCCTCGAGTGCTAGCTGGATGGCCGGGAGGATCGTGGAAGCCAGAGACCCAAAGACCGGCTGTTTTTTCTGGGATGGATTAACTGCAGTGGAAGCTGGCTCTGCAAGGTCTGGCTAGCAGGCAGCAGCAGACGTGCCTTGCGGCAGCATGCAGGTTGCTGCCGCAACAACCCAAAATAGTTTGGGTTGGAGTCACCAGAAGACTTTTCGTTTCAGATTCTTGTGAATTATCGTCCCACCACGGATTAACTAAGTTTAAAAAGATTCGCCTCGCACTTTTCAAATTTAACTCGCGCGGTTAGTTTTTATTGCTTATCTACATTTAGTCTTTCGACGTCCCAAAAGATTTCGATATGACGACCAGATCGGCAAAGACTTTTGCGCTCGCTTTTCGACCTGCATGGCAACCTAACGGGCTCCACAAAAAAAAGAAGCGGCAACATGTGGGCTGCCGCATTAGCTCTAGTAGCACTTGCAGCTTAAGCGGACGTGGGGCGGGCTGCCCAACGCCGCCCCATTTGCATCCTTATCTACAACACCATCTGGTACCATGCCAACTTCCCGGCAGCAGTCATCATGGTGCTTGACGTCATCGGCTCAGACAGGTTTAACTGCCTAGAGAGCCGCTCCTTCTATTGGCTCGTCTCCTTCACAGGGTTTTTTTACCGACCGGTTGAACCAAAAACCGCCGGGGTCCGTTTTCGATTTCCGACCGTTATCGTAAACCGCCGGTTACCGGTCGGTTTGGTTTTTGAATTCAATTGAATTCAAATTTTCCAGTTCATCGGTAAAAATCTTTTTACCGGTAGGTTTGAGCGGTTTACCTACCGCGGTATAAACGGTTTACCGAGCGGTTTGAGCGGTTTGAACGGTTTTTTCAAAATTCAAAATTTAATTTTTTTTCATAAAATGCTAAAAAATTCCTAAAAATACTTCATGATTTGTAGAATCCAATGATGTCAAAATTACTCAAATTTGAGTGTGTTTAGTATGCTTTTCGACCTTCATGATTTAATGGGCCTTAATGGGCCGGCCATGTATTTTTCTTTTTCTTTTTTTTTCAAACTTAGATTTGAAATTTTTTATACCAAACGAACTCAAATTTGAGAAATTTTACACCATTGATTCTACAAATTATGAGCTATTTTACAGAATTTTTGAATTTTTTTTTTCAAATTTTACATTTTGAATTTCAAATCTTTTATACCGGCCGGTCCGGATACCGGGCCGGACCGGTAAGTTCGGTAACCCGCGGTTTCCGGAAACCGACCGGTATAAAAACCCTGCTCCTTCATCTAGACGCGCTACCAACACCTGTCTGAGCACCAAGCAGTGTGGTATCTGTTCACCGCCTGTGGTCAGCTGTCCATCGCCGATCCTAAGCTCTTGCTTGCTGCATAGAAAGCGGCTAACGGGAACAACTTCAGCACCAATGTCATTCAGACAGTCATCATCTCTGCCACTGCATGTGCAACCACTATAATGAAGTCATCAGAAGTGTGGAGTAGCAAAGCCATCTGCTGGCGTCCAAGAGGCTTACATGGCTGCAGCCACCGCCCAACCCTGATGAGCAACCTGCATTCCTTGCTTCTTGAAGGGAGATCTGGTGGTTATTCAGAAAGGTGAAAGATGCATTGGGAAAGCACCTGCTGCAAGATGGGGTTGGTTGAGTGCATCTGATCTTCATTGAACTAATGATTTTGTTTGAGTTATTTGTTGCGTGTAATAAAAAGTTTTTTGCTATTTATTTATCATATTTTGTTTTGTAGAAACTTGTATATGATCATGATATCATCTCCTGCGTGAATGACAATGTAGGTGGCCCGGAGTATTGCGATGATATTGCTGAGGATTGCCTGTCTTTTGCCCCCGCTTCCTTTACACTCATGTCAACTTCTTGGCCATTCATAAGGATTCCCTGTCCAATGACGCTCTTCTTTGATGATGAAAAAAAAGGATGGGGCACCCCTTGTGTTGTGTGCCCTGTGCAGGAGCCAATAGCTTTTGCCGGTAAGTACATGCATTCTTCTTTCCACATGACTTCTCCATGCCAGTTTTCACTTTGGCAGCTACTAATATCAAGCTGCCTTTGAACAAACATGTTTGGTGTTACGGCATTGGCAATATCATGCAAATACATTAAAATAAATAGAGTGGAAGATCATAGTAGAATTAATTTTTAGATTGCTGACGTCTAAACATCACAAATGGTAACAGTATAACAGTGCAAGAAATAATTTCAAACATAGGGACCCATCATAGTCATACTAAGAACTGAAAGCCAACAATAAATAAACGAAATCACCCTACAGCTTTGGCACAATCTACCCTCACAAACAATGCACACTGGAGAATCAGAAGTATTTACAACTACCTTGTGGCGACACAAGTGGGAAGTAATTCAATCACAAAAAAGGTGGGAAGTAGTATACTACTGAAAATTTGCATCTTCTCTTGTAATGAAAAAAACAGTCAAAAAACAGGGGCTAAAGAACTCAATAAAATCCATTGCTGAGCACTAGTGATCTCTTCTCTCTTTCTTGGCATATAAGGATGTGATTATGCGCAAGGTCTTATTATTGTTGAACTAGTACTATCAAATCTGTCAGCATATATACAGGGAGAAGCTATTTCATTCAGACTACAGGGGGCATTATAGGTTGTTTGTCCTGTGAAGGTGGCCCTGTGTCTTGGGATGAGAAGAGATAGCTAAGGCTTAAGAAGACAGTTGGGAAGATTTTTTTATTCTTCCAAGTAGCACCTAGCCTTTTAGTTGCTTGTAATATCACTCATTATATGTTACAGTGATAACAAATTTTTAACTGAATGTCTGTAGTATTTACCATACATATTATTCTTATCATTTCATATTTCTAATCACCTTTGTATGACAGCAGAGCATGTTCGATGCCTGTACTGTGAGGCTGCAGGAGCAAAGGATTGTGCATCCAACTTCAACGGAATTCCATGGTGGTGACTAGTTTGAGAAGATGAAAACACTCCCTCACCAATGCGTGGCTTATCTGCAAGAATAACTTCGCTGTCCAGTGAATGTGTGCAGTAGAAGAGGATTTCATGTATGTTGATGTCAATTAGATTAATCGAAATCATCATGTAAATCTCGTAACACGCTACAGTAGTCAGTAACGAAGCCTGAAAAAAAATTTAGGTGGGGCTGAAACAAAGGAGATGTTAATTTGCATGAAGATTTAATGGTGATTTTTTGTTTTTGCTACAGTAATTAACCTTGATTACCGGATTTTAGGGGGGGCTTGAGCCCCACCCGCCCCACTGCTGGCTACGTCCCCGACAATAGTAGTACACTACTTAGGGTCAGTTTAGACTTTAGATAGCAATGCATGCCTAATTCGTAGCCCAATTTTATGGCACGTTACATATATATAAATAGTGATTTATTTATCAGAAACTGAATTTTGGTTACTCCAAGAGTTGAGCCTTAGAGAGAGCTTCCATCACAACTCTAATGCAGAACGCTTTTTCAATACTAGAGATGCACGTGCGACACGCACGTGCCTAACTGAAATATAATATAGTGATTTTTCTGAACCATTAAAATGATTCTCACCGACTAAAATGGTAGATAATGAAATAATTAAGAGCCATTGGGTAAGTAAATATTTTGGACAGATACTTAGCTTCTTCAAGTGTTGTAATAATTATACATAAATGATTTACATTATATAATAATTACAACATATACAATATAAGAAAGATACCTGACTATCTCTAAATTTGAGTATTCTTTATACATCTAACTAATGAGGTCTTGAAACTCTAGTTCTCTAAATCTGAGTTTTTTTGATACATCTTATGAGGTCTTGAACTCCAGTGTCTTCACATTTATTTTCATCGATAGTCAATAGCTGTCCCAAAAAAGTGCTTTTCGAGATTGTATTGATCCCGTTTTGTAATATAATAATAATTAATATATAAGCTTCATATAACCAAAAAATCTATAAAAATAAAAGTAATATGGATACTTATGTTTTTTACCTTTAATAAGTGTGGAATGTGTAATTTTTCATCTTTCCATGCGGACATGAACATGGAAATGAGATAACCCCGATAGTTCCCTCGATAACACAAATATTTGTGAATTTAAAGCAATCTATCTATCTATCTTTAAACATAATGTTTGTTGAAAAATCGAGTCGAACATGTAAAGTAAAAGTTATATTACCAAATAAAATAAGCTTACCTTTGTAAACAGAATATCATTTAAAATAATGTAACGCCATAAGGAAATATCTTCGCTCCATTCAGATCTTGCCATGGCTTTTTGTAAGTATTCGAAAATGCATTGGAGTTTCTTCACATATTTTGCATTTGATTGTGCTTGTAAATTGGATCACAGCAGTAGGGTCCAAAATGTATACTGTTTTTCGCCTCTTGGTTAAATATGAACAAAATGTAGGCATCTCTCGTTTTAATTGGTATAAGAATCTGCAGAAGGCTAATAGTTAAAACAAATTTAAACCAAATATAATTATGAGGCCTATGTAAGTGAGCTCACTGATTTGCATATTGAGACATTGTACTCCATGCCGTGCCATTTACGTATGGTCCGCTTTTAGCCGATCCATGTCTAACATTTTACGGTAGTTTGATATCATCCAAAATCAACAATCATCTAACACATTAAATCAGCATTACATATTAGTTGAAGACATCATTAAATATATAACTTAGCGAGTAAAGAAAGAGAAAATGTTCGATCATCATACCCAAAAACTGCAGGTCTAGGAAATGCTTTGCTATGGTCTTTTGATTTTCTTCATCCGCCGCATGTAATCGGACATGCCTTTTCGTGTGATCAAATTGAAACATTCTGGGTCCATGGGCTCATTGTCATCTAATATTGTTGCAGCTTATGTAGAGTTAAGCTGATGGAATATGGTTTGGAGCTTTGCACCCAAATTTGACTATAAAGGAGAAGGAAAATAGAAATGACTATGTTAGAAATTGACTTCAGGTTTATACAAATAAATATTGCTTTAAAATAAAAACTTACTTTAAGGTGTTTGGACAATTAATTGATTTGATATAGTCACAAACGCAGCTTATTAACTCATGTCCACTTATCTTTTGAAAGAATAGACAACGCAGCTTATTAACTCATGTCCACTTATCTTTGAAAGAATAGACACCAATGATTGGTACTTTGTTTCGCTTTGACGACTCTTGATGATATGAATTCTTTTTGAACTTTTGGATTTGGATTTTTCAGGATGATAATATCATTGCAACTATCATCGGGAGCACCATTTGGTTCATCACTTTGAATCATTGCTCGCTGTGTTTTGTTTTCCAACATAATAGTATGCTTCCTAACTTGCACCTAAAATAGTCAATATTTTCTTGCATGGGTACCACATGTCCAGTAATTTAATAGTTATGAACTTAATATTTACCTAAGAAAAGTAATATATTTACCTGCCTAATATTTTGAGAAAGTGTTTCTCCATTCCAAATATTCCATAAACTTGAGCATGAACAGACCACAAGATGAACTACAAAGTTATAGAACATTGAGAATTTAAAAATAAATAGGTACACACATTAATTATGATTTTAATAATTTGTCGTACATACCCATCTTTTTATTATAATAATAATAATATATAGGTCACCTTTACCATTTAATATTCTAGCTTCATCATCCTCGTAGATGCTACGGCCATCTTCATACAGGTTCTGTTGATCTAAATCATTTTCTGTTCAAAATTATTTTACTATTATCATCGATCATATAGTGTTTTTTATATTATATGCAATTAAAAAGATGGAATTTTTCATACCTTCTATTCCATGCAATGTGTCTTCTGGTTCACAAATGCCAGAGTTGATCAACTTCTTTTCTGAGTATGACAATTATGGTGATATTTATGTTTCCTAGCACCTAAAAATGAAAAGGATTAACCATTGAACCTGATTACCATACCTGAAATGTTAGACACTGCATTTATAGTTTAAAATATATTAATACAATACCTGACATATTAAGAGTTGATGGTGAGTCTTTTTGGACTTGGCGGCAGCACTCAACTTAGCTGGATAATAACGTTGATACTCACGTTTTCTAGCAAGGATTTCATCTTTCTTGTCACCAGGCATTGCATGTGTATAACTCTTCTTGGCCATGTGCTTTATATTGTCTTGATCTTCACGAGTGCCCTGATCTAAAAGATTAAAAAAAATGTTAAAAGTATTACCTTTGCTAAATAACACTACTACGAAACTTTCGTAGAGCGCCTCGCTTGCATTAGGGGCGGCTCGTTTTACGCGCCCCTCTATCGCGAAAGCGGCCGGGGAGCGTGGTTACGAACCGCCCCTACCGAAGGCACAAAATAGGGGCGGCTCGTGTTATGAACCGCCCCTACAGCTATCGGGGGCGGGCGGATATCCAACCGCCCCTCGCGTAACAAAATGGGCGGCTCAATCAAAAACCGCCCCTATAGTGGTTCTGCGTACATAAGGCCGAACCAGCCCACCTTCTTCCTCCTCGGGTCACCCACTCAAACTCGAAAAAAAAAAGGTTGGGAGGCCTTGGGCTCCTCCCAAAAATTACTCTACTAAGGGGGGGAGGTTTTCAACTCAAATCCTTTGGTGGGGAGGCTCAAAAAGGTAAGAAAATGCTAATCCTACCGCTTAATTCGATTTTTAATGGTTAATTGTGGAGTAATTTAAATTTAGCTTTCCTCTCACTTTCTAAGGTGCTTGAGCTTTATTTGGAGCAAAGTAGAGCTTAGGATTGGAAGTGGTAGTGGAGATTAGTAAGAGTATTGAATTTGACCCATTTTTAGTGGCTCTTACATGGATTTTAGTGGAGTAATGAAATAGGTAGGGTTTCATGTGTTCATGGTTGATGAACATGTGTTTTTTTAATTCTTAGTTTAAATTTCTAACAAGTTTTTCTCTGTCATATGATGTGCAAATGCGGTAATTTTTTTTTCTAAAATTTTCTAAAATGATAAGCTTTTAGTGTGTGCTACAACTTTGATATTAATGTATTTATTAATTTTAACCATTTAGGGTTTGCCATGCATATGTACTCATATATATGACTAACTACACATTTGATATTTTTTTTTTTGTTGTATTAAAGGATGGAGTACAGAATGATCGGATGTATGGCACGCTCGTGGAAGGACCGCTTTTTAATTGACGAGGTGGATAAATTTATTGAAGCCGCCGAGAATCATGCAAAGACAATGAAAGAGGATATCATACTATGTCCGTGCGTGATTGCAAGAACGAGATAGCATATAGAGATGTGAAGATCATCGACAACATTTGATTACACGAGGATTTGCTGCGATTACAATAACTGACTCATCACGGTGAAAATTATGTTGGTGAAGATGTCGACTTCGAAAATCTAGGAGATGACCCCGAAACCCTAGAGCGCTTCTCTCGTGTAGATAAGCTTCAAAATTCCCAACACCCCGAGCATGATAGTCAACCGAGCGATGATGATGGTTGGCATGGTATGGACACAAATGTCGATGATGGTACGGGAAAGGTGATGTTGCCGATGATGTCGTAGCACGTGAAGGGGATGAAGATGACGGTGATTATTTGGATGACATGCTTAATGCCTTTGGACCGTAAATATTGCGTAACAGTGAAAGGTATAGAGAACCTAGAGAGAGTGAGAGCAAAGATCGAAGGAAACTGTGTATGGTGTTGAAAAAGGTTGTCCGACACACCGACGCTACTACGCTTTTGTGCTTGAGCCGTTGATCTTGAAGGCTAAGTACGGTTGGTCGGACCGTAGTTTCAATGATCTGCTATGCCTCTCTTGTCATGGTTGCCGCCACAACCAAACTCGCACCGATGAATACCTACCAAGCAAAAAAGGTTATAAGTCCATTGACAATGAGTGTTGAAAAGATCCATGCATGCCCAAACCATTGTATCCTTTTTTTCGTGGTGACACGCTCAAGGGGCCGGATAAATGTCCTAGGTGCGGCGCTAGTCGGTACAAGAACAACAATCTATACAACGGGAAGAGACCTCCATTGGAAACAAGAGGAAGAAGGGTGGGAAAAAGCCGGTGACAGATTCTAATCTCGAAAAGAACACTCCGTTAGGAATTGATCCGGCAGAGAAGAGTTCCCGCCTTGGTAATGTGGTACCCGCCAAAGGACCGACCGCTTGAGGCGAATCTTCCTAAACCCCAAAGAAGCCAAATTGATGACGTGGTGGCAAGACGAGCGCAAGATAGATGATGATAAGATTGCACACCCTACCGATGGTACTTTCGCTGGCAAAACTTTGATAATAATCACCAAGACTTCGCTAAAGAACCGAGGAATGTACGGTTTGGGTTAAGCAATCGATGGAGTGAATCCCTTCAATGAGAGGATGATCGACCATAGCACTTGGCCGTGTTCTTGACAATGTACAACATCCCAACGTGGTTGTGCCAAATATGAAAGTACCTTTTCCTTATCGTTCTCATCTCTCGGTCCGAAACAACCGTGCATTGACATTGACGTGTTTATTGAGCCGGTGTTGGAAGAATTCTATAAACTATACAAGGAAGGGGTGATGATGTATTCGAAAGGAGGACTTCTTATGTCGAGCCATAATCATTGTTTCTATCAACGACTATCCCGCAATGTTTGCTTTGTCCGGACGTATCAAAGGGAAGACCGGATGCGTGGTCCGCTTGGATGGTACTATATGGGTGTATCTAAATGCATCCAAAAAGGTGGTTTACTTGGGCAATCGACGCCACTTGAAGAAAAATCACAAGTATCAAAGCGTGAAATACAAACACCGGTTCAACAACATTGTAGAGACCGAAGACCCTCCGGAGAGACGTCGATGGACAACATGTGTACGTGATGGTCAAAAAACTTGCACATTGTCTACGGAAAAAGAATCTAGATGGGACGATCGGGAGATCGGTACACCTCCTATCGGCGGCGCACCTTTCAAGAAACAATCCATCTTCTTTCGTTATCTCGAATATTGGCCGAGTTCGAGGTTCCCCATGCAATTGATTCTATGCACGTGAAGAAGAATGTCTTTCAAAGCACCATGGGTCTCTTGATGGACCCGAATAATTCGAAGGATGGTCTAAATTCACGAAAAAGACATGGTGCGACTAGATGTGAAGCCCGAGCTTCACCCCGTACTTCGAAGAATGGAAAATACATCCCGCCCGCGGCTAGCTTCAATTTGACCCTAGAAGAGAGAAGGGCTATATGTGCTTACCTAAAGGCGATCAAAGTTCCGGCAGGGTTTTCAAATAACATCAAGAAGCTAGTGTCCATGAAGGACCTGGCAATAACACACCGCAAGGCTCATGATTGTCATGTAATGCCGACGGTGTTCCTACCTATTGTGATCGGGTTATAAAGCCGAATTCTTGAAAATGGCCATCACTGCATGTGCTACTTCTTTTCGAAGATATCCCGTAAGTCTATTGACGGAAAGAGCTTGCTAAACTACATGATTTCGCGGTGGAGACCCAAAACCAGCTAGAGATATGTATGCCTCCCCGCTTATTTTGATATAATGCCACATCTCATGCTTCACATGGTTCATCGATAGAGGCACCGGGCCCTTGCTACTTGCATGAAATGTGGTGCATTGAGCGATGCATGTCGATTCTAACTCGATTCGTGCATAATCGAGCATATCCGAGAGGGCTCCATGATTGAGGGTTACAATATCAAGAAGTCGCCGAGTCTTTGTCAAGAGTGGCTAAAAGTACGAGAGGGATTGGTAAACGCGATTCACGCCATACGTAGGATAGCCGGGAAAGGCATCGGGGGAGGAAAGTATTCGTTGACCAAGAATACAAACAAGTGAGTCGGGCGCATTACGATTGTGTGTAAGAGTTCAACGATTATGCGACCGCACGTTGATTACCACTTGGCTCTCATTCAGAGCGTAGGAATGGCCGCCGGATGACCGGGTCAATAAACAAAGACAGGAACAATTAACTTCATGGTTGAAGGACCAAAACATACCGTCTGGGGAAACCAGGGATGATATTACCAAGCATAGGTTGGCATTAGGGCCATCGAGACAAGTCACTACGTGGCAAGCATACGACATTAATGGCTACACATTCTATACCCATGTGAAGGATAGTAAATGTGTGAATCAAAACAGCGGGGTTCGAATAGAAGCTATCAACGACAAAAACCGAACGATCACATACTTTGGCATCATTGAAGAAATATGGGAAATTGACTATGGAATGGAAGTGCAGGTGCCCGTGTTCAAATGTCGCTGGATGAAACAACACGAACTGAACGAGATCGGGTTGAAAGTCGCTGACCTCGGTGATTTAGGCCACCAACATGACCCATGGGTCGCCGCTCGCATGTAGCACAAGTTTTCTATTTACCCTACCCGATCGATCCAAACAAGCCAAAGAGGACGAAAATCAAGCATGTCGTTGTCCCTGGTAAACAACGCATTATCGGAGTTGATGGCATCGAGGATGTTGACGTTGACGAGCACAATGGTTATGCTGAAATACAGTTATTCACAGACTTTTCAAACAAGATCCAGGCTGTTGAGAAGAAGTTACCCAAAGACATATTGCCATGGGAGCGAAAAGGAGTCAAGGGGAAAGAGGTCACGGGGAGTTAGCTAGTTGTTAAATGTGTGTGTTTTAAAAATATATCGATGTATGAGTGAGACTACCTTTATGTATGTGTGAGACTACCTTTATGTATGTGTGAGACTACCTTTTTATGTGTGGTTGAGACTACCTTTATTCATATAAGAGTCAACCTTTTTCTGAGGCGTCTACATGGCGTGTGTGGAGGCCCCGCAAAGTTTGAGAAATTTCTGTAATTGTTTGGTACTTTTCTCTAATTATTTGAATTACCGCGCGAATTCTCCCTTAAATGTATGTTGAACTACGACCACCCCCGAAAAAAGACCAAACGGTGCCAAACTTTGTCGATAGGTCCCTTGTGCCCTAGGAGGCACGACTTGTGGAGGACGGTGCGGGATAATTTTGTTTTCAAAGTGTAAATCACCATATTTGGTCGCCCGCGTCACGTAGAAAAATACAGTAAATCAAAAAATGGCTAAAAAAACCTAGGATTTTGCGTGGGGCCATATTTTGGGTGTAAGTATCCATAAAAAAAGTTTGAGCAAGTTTGGAGTTAGGCGGAAGCGACGTCCTTCACAGTGGTATACTCAACCTTTAACGAAGCCTATCCTAACACTTAGGTTTCTCATGGTTGTGTGAGCGGTGCGCTTTGCAGTGTGCTATCGACCTCAAACTTTTTCTGAGGCGTCTACATGGTGTGTGTGGAGGCCCCGCAAAGTTTGAGAAATTTCTGTAATTGTTTGGTACTTTTCTCTAATTATTTGAATTACCGCGCGAATTCTCCCGGTAAATGTATGTTGAACTACGACCACCCCTGAAAAGACCCGAAACGGTGCCAAACTTTGTCGATAGGTCCCTTGTGCCCTAGGAGGCACGACTTGTGGAGGACGGTCGCGGGATAATTTTGTTTTCAAAGTGTAAATCACCATATTTGGTCGCCAAGGTCCAATAGAAAAATACATAAATCAAAAAATGGCTAAAAAACCTAAGATTTTGCGTGGGGCCATATTTTGGGTGTAAGTATCCACAAAAAAAAAGTTTGAGCAAGTTTGGAGTTAGGCGGAGCAGACGTCCTTCACAAAGGGTATACTCAACCTTTAACGAAGCCTATCCCGACACTTAGGTTTCTCATGGTTGTGTGAGCGGTGCTTTGCGGTGTAAAATCAGCCTCAAACTTTTTCTGAGGTGTCTACATGGTGTGTGTGGAGGCCCCGCAAAGTTTGAGAAATTTCTGTAATTGTTTGGTACTTTTCTCTAATTATTTGAATTACCGCGAATTCTCCTGGTAAATGTATGTTGAACTACGACCACCCCGAAAAAGACCAAACGGTGCCAAACTTTGTCGATAGGTCCCTTGTGCCCTAGGAGGCACGACTTGTGGAGGACGGTCGCGGGATAATTTTGTTTTCAAAGTGTAAATCACCATATTTGGTCGCCGCGCCACGTAGAAAAATACAAGAAATCAAAAATGGCTAAAAAACCTAGGATTTTGCGTGGGGCCATATTTTGGGTGTAAGTATCCACAAAAAAATTTTGAGGAAGTTTCGAGTTAGGCGGAGCAAACGTCCTTCACGAAAAAAACCGAAATATTCATTGAAAAATTTTGAAATTCAAAACCAAATATGTCAAAATTTGTCAAATCCATGTTTTTTTGTAAGATAAGAAATTTTCTATTTATGTTTTATTTATTTATAACAATATTTTTATTTTTTATTTGTCGATAATATGCCTTATATATAATTTTTAAAAATTATATAATGTGCTATAGGGGCGGTTCTTGATCCAAATAGCCCCTACCGGCCCACTATAGGGCGGCTGGATCGAGAGCCGCCTTACTGAGGCCTCAAGTATATATACCGGGCCGCCGAAAAAACGACTAAGTCTGGGCGCGAATTCACAAATTCTGTGCCGTCGTCGCCGAAACTTGCCGCCGCCTCCGCCTCCGCCGTCTTCCCTCGCCGCGCCGACCACATCCGGCCCTTCCTCGCGCCCCGCAGTGCCGCCCTGCCATCCTCGCCCTGCCTCCTCCCCTCCTCCTGCTGGCTCGCCCAATGTGGCTGTGCTGGTCGAAAACCCTAGCCGCCGCCGGCCGGGCCATCGCCTCGACACACAGACTCCCCTCCCCCCTCCCTCCCTCCTCTCCCCCTCCCCTCCTCCCCTACCCCCACCCCCCGTCTTCCCCCACCGGAGGGCCGCCGCCGCCGGTCCCAGGGAAAGCTCCCTTCCGGCCGCCGGGATCTCTGGGCCGGTGACCTTGCCGGTGGCGCCTCCCTCCTATCTCCCTTCCCCCCTCCCCTCCCTCCTCTCCCTCCGCCCTCCTCCCCCCCCCCTCGCGCCCCGTCTTCCCCACCGGCGAGGGCCGCCGCCGCGCCGGATCTCGCCGGCCGGTGACCTTGCCGGTGGTGCCTCCCTCCTATCTCCCTCCTCCTCCATCCCCCCCCCGCCCCCGTCTTCCCCACCGCCGTTGGAGGGCCGCCGCCGGATCGAGCAAATGCTTCCTTCGCCGGCCGAATCTTTCGGTGACTCGCTGCCGTGTGGTGCTCGCTTGGGTGACTCGCTTGCTTTGGTGCTGCGCCGGTGACTCGCCGCCGGTGGTGCTCGCTACGGTGAATTCAGCCGCCTTGGTGGTGGTGCCGGTGAGCCGCCGTACTGTCTTATTCGCCGTGGTCTTCTTGCCGTGACCCGCCGCTGGTGGTCTTCTTTGGTGCCGGTGAGTTCCTGGCCGGTGGTGGTGGTGGTGGTCCGTGAGCTACCTTGGTGGTGCTCCCGCCGGGTGGCCGCGGAGCCGCCGGGCCGTGTTCCGGTGGTGCCGAGGACCTTCCGCCGGTGGCCGTGAGCTCGCCGCCGCTAGTGGTGGTGCCGAGGACCCCGCCGCCGCTTGTTGTTGCCCGCCGCTACCTCTCCGAGGTTAGAGCCGTTGCTCGCCCGCTTGCTTTTTTTGGTACATCACGCATACAAATTTGAGCTTTTCCGCCGCCGCTGAATTGCTTGCCATTTTGTGGACTAATGTGAGGGATTAAGTGCTTTGCCTATGATGCATTTTTTTTAACGAGCACATACCACCGCCTATGATTTAGGATGCCTATGATTTTGAATTGAGCACATGCCACCATCTCGAGGGTTTGCTTGCGTGGTGAATTGCCGCCTATGATGCATTTTTTTTTTTGAACCGAGCATGCCAACGCCTATGATTTAGGATTTTGGATCGATTTTGAGCTATTGCCACTACCTATGATGCATATTACTCTAATTTGTACCGTGATGCCAAATATTAGCTTTGTATATGTATATGTGCCCTTCTACTTGTAGCGACCCCATACATATTACTTAAACTTCCTCAAATTCTTTTTCCTATGTTCATCCTGTTTTTTTTTAACAATTAGTGAGCGTTCTTTGTTTCTATGCTTTGTAGCGCGCACGATACCCTTTTTTTAAAAAATTAACTGAAGCTTATGATCATCTCATTAATTTGTTTATCCGTGGAGGCACTAATGCATTCTATGGTGAATTGTCGCTTTTGTGATATGTGTCTCGTGCCCTTTTACTTGTAGCGCACCCTTAAATAATTAGTGAGCAAATGCCGGTGGCTATGCCTATGTTAATCCCTTTTAGGTATCTCATACTAAAACATGAGTTTGATTAACATTTCCTGTTACTACTATTTTGGAAACTGTTTTTCTTTAATCTCTCTTTTTATTTGAGCAATACTAAGTGGCATATGAAGGAAAGAATTTTTGTACACTTGTAAAACTTTGTGATGAGGTTGTGGCATATGCAATGATGATCTTTTATATACTTTGTAAAACTGATTGCTAAGGCAAAGGGCATAGGCAATGATGCAAACCCTTTAAGCCGAGGCGGCGACTATGATGATTGTAAGGCCCTATATAATTGTGACATTCTAAACTTGGATGGCTTCTAGAAGCAACCAGTTTAGAATTAATGAAATAACAAAGGGGCAAATCTGAGTCAACTTTGTACACAACTACTCTAATTGTCTTCAAACTACTATATTTGGCATTATATTGTGCTCATGTTTTTGTATGGTCAATGTCATTATATTGTGCTCATGTATGGTGCCATGGCAGCACCTATGATGCTACAGCCACTACCTATGCTTCTCCTCCCTCCCACTCTTCTCCCACCTTCTATCTTGGCCTCCTCTATGCTGCCATCATCATGGCAGCAGATATGCTGCTACAGCAGCTAAGCAGAAGCTCTCTCTCTCTCTCTCCTCTAGCCTCCTCTACCTTCTCTTCCCTCCCACTCTTCTCTCACCTTCTCTCTAGGCCTTCTCTCTACAGCAGCTAAGCAGAAGCTCTCTCTCTCTCTCTCTCTCTAGCCCCCCACTCTTCTCTCACCTTCTCTCTTGGCCTCCTCTCTTGGAGGCCATCATCATGGCAGCAGCTTAGCGCTAAAGCTCTCTCTCTCTCTCTCTCCCTCCCTCTAGCCTCCTCTACCTTCTCTTCCCTCCCACTCTTCTCTCAACTTCTCTCTTTGCCTCCTCTCTATGCTGCCTTCATGTTTGCAGCAGGTAAGCTGACGGCGTGCGGCGAAAAATTTCGGCAGCCTGACGGCGTAATTTGGGTTTTTATATGCTCACCATACTTCTATGTGCTCACTGTTTTTATATGAGAACCCTTTTTATGTTTGACCTCCTCTCCTCCTTTGGCCGATGATGAAATTGTCACATTCCATAAAAATATAACCTGATGATCATGAACTTGTGAGGAACTGGCCATCATTGCTAGCCGCCCCTACATTACCTTCATTACCTTTTCTGTTCTGATGCCCTTATGCTCCAAGTTCATGATCAAATGATGATTGACATCTTTCTGAGGCCTCTAATTTTTCTACTAGTTTTTTGCTCGATGACACAAAAGGTTAAACTGAGGCTACATGAGAGTGAACCCGCTAATTTGAGAGCAAACCACTACTGTCATTTTATTCCTTCATGAAACTAGGACCCTACTGGCATATTTAACGCAAAATCTTTTTTTTTGTACTAGACTAAATCAGAAAATGTCCCCGACAAGAGACAGTGCACCCCGTAGCCTTGAGCACGGGGAAGCCATTGAAGAGGGACAGCCTCGTGGCATGACGGCCGACGAGTTCCACGCACAGTTAGACAAGAGTAAAGCCGAGATGAAAGATTCAATTGATCCGTTCGCGGATGAAGAAGAGGGAAGAGAAGGAGAGGATGATGACAAATCGATGAAGATGATGACGGCGAGGGTTCTCGAGGAGGGATATGTAAGTCCCGAGGATCCTTTCCCCACGTGAACCCTGCATAGGCCCACTGAGGATGACCTGGACAAAGACTTTGACCCGCGGGACGAGGAGAACGAGGTAGGGACACAAAGCCTTAGTAATTAATTTTTGCTAATGCTTTTATCATATCACTACCATTAACACTTTGGCCTCCCGTGTACATAGGGCCATGATGAATCTCCTCCAAAACGACGACGCCGGGCGTCCCCGACGCTTTCGTTGAAGGCACCGGAGAGCAACAAATAGAAGAGCCACGTGCCACGAGGTTCACAATACCAACTCGCTCCCGAACCCCGGACACGACCACAACCTCGGCGGCCAAAGAGGAAACGAGGAGGGATAAGAAAACCAAACCAAGATCCCGACAAGGAGGTCTATGTGATAACGGAGGTCGGTCCGGGAGGGGACATCCGTAGTTTCGGAGAAGATGAGGGCAAGATTCCGTAATTCGATGGGCGCCCTTGTTAGAGATCAGTTGAACCCAGCTATCCCATCATGGCCGTAAATACCGGACGAGACAAAGAGAGGCCTATGGAAGAAGCCGTTAGTCAATTTCAAGTTTCCATCCGGTACCGAGGCGGCGTGTGAAACGCCATGCCTTTAGGACAATGGGGAGATATTCCGACGTTGGAGGTGTGAGCTCAACACCAAATATATCCAACGAGGGCACGACGCCGCTTTCACAAGTATGGGAACATAACTCGAGAGTCAATGGGACGAGCTAGTGGCTCAAAAGACTACGGCGGAAGCATTGGCCCTCGGTGCCGTCGTGAATAAATGAAGCTAGCGAAGAAGAACATTCACCCTACCCATTTAGGTCCCGGTGGATACTTTGCGTGAAAAGACTTTCCTAAGAGGGACGAAGAGGCGGAAGCGGCCGGGATTCCTATGCAGAATTTGGGCATACGGTCAAGGAATTGGATACATGCCGGGAGCACGACATCGTCCGGTTCTTCCCTTAAGTTTGACAAATCGGCCACTCAAGAGGTAGTATCCAAGATGTTGGAATACGGTCAAGGAAAGGAGAAGGGCTCATTCAAACCTTCCGAGAGAAGGACGAGCCGACACTTGCCTTGGGAAACGCCGAGCACCCCGGGCGCACCAAGGGCATAGGGAAAAAGAACAACCCGAGACATGGCTTTGAAGAGGACCAAGACACATACAAGAAGCATGGTAGAGACCGAAGCTTCGGAGCTTGAAAGCACAGTCATGGCCATGGTAGCGGGCGCCGAGGAAAGAGGCCCGGCCGCGAACCCGCCGCCCAACTTGCGCTTGTCGGGAGCCCTCCTGGAAGTTCCTAGCGACCAAGGTTCCACCGCAGCACAACCGCCGTGGATCGCATACGGAAACCAACTAGTTGCCAATGTGTGGTTCTCGCCGGAAGGGCTCAAGTTGTCAATGTTGTCGCAACGGGTGTGGCACATCCTCCCTCGGGGCAGTGGCACGGTAGGCCTATCCCGCCGCACTACACTAGGGTCGAGATACATAGCGTGGAGCCCCGTTACATGGATTATGACCTTGACCACCCGACTCGAGGGGGTGTCCAAACTCGGGAATGCATTCGACAGTTCATCCTCCGCACAAACGAGACATCGATAACCGTTGTTCGCCTCCCCACCCAATGTTCAACGGCTAGAAGGAGTTCTCGAGGAGGGGAGATACTTTCACCAACACGTGACGAAGAAATGCCCGAGATGCCACACTCCCCTCCTCGTGACCAACAAATGCCCGAGATGCCACACTCCCTCCTACGAGAGCGGGTGCCTCCGAAAAAAAAGAGGTGCCTCCGAAAGAAACTCCCGTTGAAACGGAGGTGCCTTCGAAAAGAAATAGAGGTGCCTCCGAAAGAAACTCATGGTAAAGGGAAGCAAAGAAATTCCGGACATGCAGCTTCCGCCAGGGCCTTTCGTCTTGAACAAGTTATGGCATCGAGGAATTTTGGTCGGAGTTGGCGCTTAGGGAAAAGTATCCAATCCATTGCAGGCCGCCTTTACGCCGATGAAGGACGTAGGGGTGGTGTCCGTGTGGTTCGCCCATGACCAGTTCAAGCCACGTAACCAAGTCAAAGAAGTGGTAGGACAGACTTCGACCCTTCGATCACCAATCACTTTCCGGCCAAAAAGTATCCCGATGTTGGAAGAATCAAATGGTCAAGGAAATGCCCGAAAAATTATGAAAGAGGCAAGATATTCCTACCAAACAATGTCATTCGAGAAGATGCCACGTGGAATGAAAAAGTTTCATGATTGGTACTTGTTGGTATCCGAGAGGACAGACATCACCGAGATAACACTCCACTACCCCGATAACCTTCTCGGTGGACCTGGTGGTGAGATTGCCTTCACTTTCGACGACATGCAAACATTGTATCACCTCGGTGAAATGGACATTAATCTAGTTCACATCTACTGCGTGTAAGTCCTTTTCTCTCTTAATATGGTATGATTTCGATATTTTGATAACGTTGTAACTAACCTAATCGATCTCGTTTAGTATGCAAGCGCACCTTGCAAAACAGGTTCCAAGTCTGAAAAATGCATACATGGATCCTCGACAAATAGCACAAACACGCTTTGCATTTGCTAGGAAATGGAAACTGGATGGCAAATACTTAGCGGGTGCATCGACCGTGGAGGAGAAAGAGAAAATCCGGCAGAAGGCAATGAAGGACGCGGCCATTGACATGGCGGCATACTTAGCCGTGTCTTTCAAAAATTTCGAACACAATCATACTATATGGCTACCATACCACTTCGGGTAAGTTCAATCGTATATAATGGTTGGTTAATACATATTATACGCAAATGTGCTTATCATTTTCCTCCTCATTGAATTTATGCAAGAACCACTTGGATCGCTATATGCGTCGATCTTGGGCTCGGCGTCGCGTGGGTTTTGGATTCACCGCACACTCCGCCCGCACATTATTCCGACTTCATAGCGATTCTCAAATCGTATAAATAACGACAATCCTCTTATATGATTCAATATAACCTTCTAACTTTTTTTTTTGTCACATACTAACATGTTGTATTTGTGAATATCAATTTCAATAGGGCATACCGTTGGTATGTTAAAAAGTTGAATGGGAGACATCTTCCCGCAATGAAGGGTGAGTCGTAGGCCAAAAAGAAAACTTGTGTAAGTATGACCTACCTTAGTACTGCATAATCTCAAATGCAATTGCTAACAATTTTATATACACAATTATTGCCAAGCAACCGCCTGGAAGTGTTCACTTTGTGGATATTACGTATGTATGGCGATGAGTAACAGCCTCTCGTACTGAGACACCCGGATTTGGTATATATGCTCATTCCTCTCTCTCTCTTATGTATATGCTCACTATGTGTTTTTATATATAGGCTAACTTTTTATTATCCCCTAATTGTGTAGGCGAGACGCCAGGTAGGGACAAAAGGGAACCCTTACCGAGATGATGATCTCTTGGAACTCGTGGCTAGTCTTTGTGACTTCATATTAGATCATGCTATACATCCAAAAGGTTGCTACCTTGATCGTACTTCCATGTTGCAGACGAATCCACTACTTCAACATTTTCGTGAGTGGGAAAGGCTAGCAATAGGGAGGTGAACTAAGAGATGAGATTGAACTTGTAACTTATGTGAATAAACCATGTTTATTGTAAGATTGAGTAATGGAGATGATACTTTGTGAGTTATGTGAATTGTAAATGTTTATTGAATATAATATGTATATATATTGTGAGATTTGTGAATTTTAGATGTTTATTAAATATAATATGTACATGTATTGTGAGAATTGTAAATTATAGATGTTTATAGAGGCGGGAATGTATATTTCAGTTTTGAATTTTTTTTTGGCGCCAAATCCAGTTTAGGGGCGGTTTTAGATTAAACCGCCCCTACGATTTTTCATTTTAGGGGCGGTTTTAGAATAAACCGCCCTACAAAGATTTCTTCACTTGGGGCGGTTTTATATTGAGCCGCCCCTAATGAAAGCTACTGTAGGGGCGGTTGGACTTATTAGCCGCCCCTACAGTGACCACAGTAGGGGCGGCTCAGGGAACCGCCCCTACAGTGTTGTCACTGTAGGAACGGGGAGTTAGGGGCGGTTTCGAAAACCGCCCCTACTGAAGCAAACGAACCGCCCCTATAGAAGATAAGTGTAGTAGTGTAAACAATGCTAATTCGAAAGGATGGAAAGCAAAAACCAAAGCAATATACCTATATTATCAACTTGTGAAACAAAATCCCGTTTCCTCTTACAAGAGTTGCCTTTATCATCCATTATAGTATTTGTTAATTCAGATGATGAAATCAATTTGAAGCAGTAGCCTCGACTTTTAGACGAGCTCGACGACCACGCTAGTACTCACGTTTTTTGTTCCGAAATTCCTCCTTCTTATCATTAGGCAATGCAGCATATCTCGCTCGTTGATACTCACGATTTTTTGACCCCACCTTCCTCCTTCTGAGCTGTGATTTGAGATGACACAAGCAATCTGGATGCTTCAGCCTTGAATTTCAAACGACCTAGGCGGACTACGTTGATATTCACGTTTTTTGTCCCAAACATTGTCCATCTCATCGCTAGGCATTGCAGCATACCGTTCTCGTTGGTTTTGACGATTTCTGGCCCGAATTTCCTCCTCATTGTTAGGCATACCTACACAAACTTTGTCAGTACTTATTTCATATTTGGCATTCTCCTAGCGCTAGATTTTGTGCTTGATGCGACCATCCATTCCACACTAATCTAATATTTTCTTTATTTAAAAATAATGAAAGTAAAGCATATAGATCGTTACGAAATGATAAAGAATTAGTTTCTTCATGGATTAGTACATGAATTGGCCTTTAGGTTGTACCCTGTTCATCTCCTGTAACATTACACACAGAGAGAATGAGAGGAAACCCATTGGCGTGGTCGCACCGGTGTGATTCAATTATCCCTGTTTGCAACGCGATGTCGTCTTCAGTTGCCTGCCGTTCCCAAGGGTGGCAGACTACCTGCAGTAGCGGTGGTTGCTGGTGCCGCGTCGCAAGGAGAGATGAGCGGCAAGGTCTATCGTCAGCGCCGCTGCATGGATTAGTACAGAAATTGGTTTATGCATGGATTAGTACAAGAATTGGCCATTAGCTCGTAGCGGGTACGTACCGGCGGGCGGGTGGACTTGTGGGCAGTGGAAACACGATGGCCACTTGTGGATTCTGTGGCCGCCGGCCGTCGGTGTCGCCGCTCCTTAATCAAGCGGCAAACACGCACCGGTGTGCAGGCGTTGATCCTCCCCTTGCTCCACTTTCTTCTCCACGATGGGATCTGCTGTTGCGCTGCCGCGACCTGGCCTAGCGCGCGGGGCTCCAGGACGGGATCTGCTGCTGCGCTGCTACAACCTGGCCTAGCGCGCGGCCTCCGCCAGCGCACCAATCATGCGGGTTGGGGGCTGCCTTGGCCGTGTCACCGCCACCGGGAGAGACCGTGATAGATACCGGCCTGCGATCTTCGGGCCGAGCGTAGGGGCGACGTTACTGCGGCAAAGGCTCGTCCCGCGCCAGGGTGTTCGTCGGAGGGTAGCGCCCTGCTATGGTCGACTGCTCGCGATCTTCGCTTTGGCCGCGTCGCCCGGCCGGGCCGCGTCAGGGTGGTCGTCGGAGGGTAGCGCTCTGCTATCGTGGCTCGCGATTGTCGTCCCGCGGCAGAGTGTTGCGTCGGAAGAAAGAGCAACAGCGCTGGGCAGTAAGGCGAGAAGCGTCGCGACGATTGCGATATAGATGGCCAACGGGCCGGCCTGGTGCGGCCGTGGCCCGCCGGGCCGGGCGGGCTGGCCTGCTGCGGGCCGTGTCGGGCCACGGGCCGCACCGGCCGTGCCTCCACCGATGCCAGGCGCGTCCCGCCCCCATGGCCCGGTCCGTGGGCCATTTGATCGGGCCCACGGCCACTTCGGGCCAGCCGGGCCACGGGCGGCCCACAACAGGAGCTAAAAAAAAAAAAGCAGACGAACGCTCCCATGGCCGCGGCTGCTGCTCCCGCCGCCCATGGCCGCCGCTCCCATGGCCGCTGCTCCCGCCGCCGCGCCGCCCATGGCCGCTGCTCCCGCCGCCGCGCCTCCCCATGGCCGCTGCTCCCGCCGCCGCCGCGCTGGGCACTGCTGCCGCGTGCTCCTGCTCCGCCGCGCTGGCCGCGTGCTCCTTCGCCGCCGCTCTGAATCTACAAACAGCGAGCAGCGAACGGACCAGTACACTACATCCTTGATTCCCTTGTTAGCTTGGCAGCAGGCAGGCTGGCAGCGCTCGGTGTCCATCACGTGGTCGACGGAGGCACCAGGCCCACCAACGCTACGCTAGGCAAAGCCAGTTAGCAGGCCGGCAGATTTAAAAAAATTAGCAGGCGGCTGACGGGCTGCCACCGGGCCGCCTCTTTGACCGGGCCGTGCCGCACCGTGCCACGGGCGAGGCAGCGGCCCATGGTCGGTCCGGCTATCGGGCCGATGCCGCCCGTGGGCCCGCTAACACCGGACCGGGCGCGTGCCTGTACGGGCCAAAACCCCGCCTCGGACCAGGCCACCGTCTGTCAGCCCAGGCCATATGGACATCTATAGATTGCGAGGACACCGACGATTTGGCGGCGGTGACGGTGCCCGCGTGAAAAAATTCCGTGGCTTCCGTTGCGCTTCTGTTGTGCGGAAGTGAGAACGTAGGTGTTCCATATGTTCCTGCCTGTTTTTGTTTTGGTGGGTCCACACGTTATTGAGTGGTGGGTAGGAAAATTTCTGAGTAACAAAAATTTTCAATTGATTCACTATTTTATAGTATAGATGAAGCCACACGAAGAAAGACAACACCGACTTCACCCCAAAAAAAAAAAAAAAAAAACGCTCAGTCTGAGAACTAGTGCAGACACCCTATTGTTTTTATGAAAACCAACACAGTTCGCGCAAAATCATCTGAGAAAGATATTGCAAAAACAAAATAGTGTCCTGGGCCAGTATTCGCCGCTGCTTAGTGCTTTTTCCGCATCCAGAGCCGGACGTGGGCCGATTGGAATATGTCTTCAATTGAGCCTACGAAGAGCCCATAGGAAAGAGAGTCAAGGCGGGCCCAGCAGCAGCCCAGCCCAGCCCAGCCCAGCGGCCAGTAACCCTAACTACCCACTCCCCCACGCTGTGCTTCTCCTTCCTTTCGCTGCTTCCTGCCCCGGCCTCCCTCGTCCTCCTGCTCGCCCCCCTCCCCGCGCACCGCTGGCCGGCGCCTGCACCACCGGCAGATGAGCACGGGCGCAATGCTAGCGTCCCTGACCTAAATCCCCCAATTCCCATCCCATTCCTGTTCCTCGATGGAGCTGGGTGGCGGCGGCGAGGGCGCCGCCGCAGGCGAGGACAGGCTCAGCGCGCTCCCCGACGACGTCCTCGTCCTCATCCTCGACAAGCTCAGCACCTGCGCCGCCACCCAGACTCGCGTCCTCTCCCACCGCTGGCGCCGCATCTGGGCTCTCCTCCCGGCGCTCAGCTTCCCCTCGCCCCCGAGCCCCACCACCGGTTGCGGGACGCCCTCGACAACCACAAGGTGCTCCTCCGCGACCTCCTCGTCGGGGCCGATGGGGCCACCCCCGAGTCTCTAGTGATCTGGCTTCCCGCCGCCGCGCGCCGCGTCTCCGGCCACATGGTCCTTAAAACCTACGCTCCGGTGGAAGATGCGGAGGAAGATTGCGACAGCGATGAGGAGGGAGGAGGAGGAGGCCGCGCAGAGAGGCGCTTTTGAGTACCCCTGCTTCGAGAAGGCCACCAAGATCTCCTTCTTCCTTGGTTTTCAGGGCCTCGCCGTGCCTGTCACCGGTGTCTTCGCTCGCCTCACCAGGCTCCACCTGAGCCGCGTCTGGTTCCACGGCCCAGGCGAGCTTGGCGACGCCGTGTCCTCGCCGCGGTGCCCGTGTCTGCAGAGGCTCACCATTGAGGACGCCCATGGGCTTAGGGACCTTGCCATACATTCGGAGTCTATGCTCTGGATGGAGCTCAGGGGCCTGCGCACCTTGTCTCGGCTCACCGTTGTGGCGCCGACGCTCAAGGTGTTAAGTGTGGTAGATTGTTTTGTGAGTCCACCGGTCGCCAACATTTCAGCCCCTCTGCTATTGAAATTTTTATGGGACGATAAATATGACCCCAGCTCTGTCCACCTTGGCAAGATGGCACATCTTAAACGCCTAGGAACTACCCTTTATCTTGTTTATGGATTGGGTGGTTTCCCGCAGAACCAGTCTTGTTTGAGTCTCTTGCAGTGCTTTGAGGCCATCAGGGCTCTTTCTCTAACGCTGGCGTATCCACGGGTGAGTTTTCACTTCTATTATCTGGTACAATTATGCCTTCATAGTACCATACCATGCTAGTCAATCAAACCAAGGTTCCCATGTGACATGCTGGCTAAGAATAGTCCTCTGCTACCATAGAATTAAAATTTGCTCAATGCCTCTTCTTGTAAATAAAAACTTAACTCCTAAGGGCTAAAGCATGAACAGACATATAAAAACAAGTAAATAAAATACTTCAGTCATATTTTAGGATAAAATAAGTTGTCTTGTGCATTGAACCAAATGGCTTAGTTAAAAGAATATTTCATTCCACTATTTTGACCTTTTGTCAAATAGTCTAGATGATGGTGATATCAGAAAACAACCATTGGTAGAAGTCATCGCATGGTTTGGTTTGCTTAGGACCTCATGTCCCTCCAACATTGTTGAGCAGACTGATTAATTAATTACTATATGCCATTATACCTTTAAGAAATATAAGAGCCAAAATATTTTCTGGAGAACAAGTAGTCTAGTATTTTAAGCAGCTCACAATGGCCATGCTTTGTGTAAGAAACCCATAATGAACTTGTTGGCTTATAGCGACAGTTTAGATGCGTGCTCACAACAATGGTTAGCTAGCAACAATCACTGAAACAGCTTTAGGTTTCATTCCCCTTCCAACTATCACATATGACCCCTTTGTTTTACTTCATGTGAAAACACGCAGGATATAGAGAACTATGATTACATGATGGATGACATGGTAGTGCTCCCAGACATTACATTTTTGGGCCTGAAGGTAATAGCAAATGGACATGCCTTTGGGGCCAGCGCATTCCATGTTCTCAGATTGTGTACTGGTATAAGAATCTTGATCCTGCAGTTAATTGCTCCTGAATCAAAGGTAAACCTATTTGTTGTTTACCTAATATACTCTCCTGACACATGAAAAAGTGTAGCATTTTGGTTCCTAAAAGGCATTTTTGACGATTAACTTCTGTTGAAGTATATATCGAAAGCCAAACGAATTTAAAGTGTTATGAAACTATTTTTCATGGTAGATTGATTCATGCTGTTTTTATGGAAAAAAAAAACATGTGCTTGTATTCAGTTAGACATGGTCCCTGGGTAAAACACCACTCATTTTCTTATTGGAGTTAGTATTTAAGTTGCTAGGGAATCAATGGGTAGAAAGCTGCATTTACTCTGTAGATTTAACAGTTGGTATACTATTGGAGCTGTAAATGGTTGCTCTCTTTCAAGGTATTGTTAGCCCGTTTGAAATATACAGTTCTAGACTTATGGTGAGTCGTTGGATGGCACTAAAGCAGATCAGCCTTGGTATTGTATATAAGATTAGGAAATGATATGGCAGTGAACTTAAAGTTGAAGGAGTAATTAGCCTAAGTGAAAAATAAAAAGGATCTGTTTGTCCATTCAAAGCCTATGCACTAAGATTGATTCATGATCTCCTTAATTTTGGGTAGTTAATAGCATATTTCTATTATTACATGGAATTCTATGTGAGTTTATAAACATAAATTATGATATGTTATCTTTTCTCTTAGCAGACAATTGTATTGCAGTATTGCTACAACAAGTTACTAGGATGATATATTTTTGTTGTTGACATCAACACATTGGCACACCTCAAAGTGTTCAGGAATTTGACAATTTACACTCTCATTTTTTGTCTTTCAATCATCATTTAATTTTATTATGTTGATACTTTCTGGTGTCAGGCCCAAACTGTATGCACATCCAGTTGCAAATGTGTTCAGGTAGTAGAGTGGGAAACAGAGGAACTCTTGTTGAGTCACCTTGAAGAAGTAGAAATCATTGGATGGAGTGGAACTGAACATGAAGTTGCTTTTGTGAAGCGACTTTTTGATTGGGGACAAAGCTTAAAGAGATGACATTAAAGTTCTTTAGTTCAATCTCTGAAGTCAAAGTCAAGGAGCTGTACCAAACACTTCATAGTTTCTCTAGGCCAGGAGTATGCATGAAAGTTTACCGATATGAGAATGGTCTTGAGGTGTTATATGCACCTAAGGACTAGCACACCAAGTTGTTGTCACTTTAGGCACTTAATGCTTCATGTGTTTCTTCTTATGAACCATTGAACCATACCGTATGAGATCGTCAAAAGCTACCAGATCTACAATGTTTGTATTTTGTTCATGAAAGTTGAACCTTTGTTATTTTTATTCATGAGCTGCAAGTGCCCAATATAAACATGCCCTGCTTGTGCCAGTGTTAAACAGGCTGATGGTATTTAGGTATAGCCAATAAATATATCCCGTAACTGTATTTTGTTAAACAAGATTTTTTGTTATGACAGTATCAGTAAATGTCTCTGCTGCTTTTCTCGTATTTTGCTTGCTGATGCTGATGAAGACATGCATATTGCTGTTTTATCGAAGTTTATTGAAAGAAGATGGAGAAAAAATGGATTCCTGATGAACAACCTTGGTTCGATTTTTGATGTTGGTTTTCAGCAGCGATGAACTATTGTATCATTACAGTCTGTTCACAAGCAAAGGTATAGTGTGCCTTGGCTTTGTTCTACTTCTACCGATGAGAGGAAATCTGAAGGGTGATGATGGGTATGTAGAACTCGAGTGAGGAATGCCTCAAGTTGAGGATAGAGTAGCGGGTTTAGCTATCAGGATCCTAAATTTTGCTTCTGATTATGCTTATGTATACTTCTCTAGAATGTGTTTTTTGAATAGCACAAAATAGAGAATGTAAAGATCCACAGAACTGATGAACTCCCTTTTGGAAATGGCACACTCTCTTATGCATCTCAAAGTCTTTTGGAAATAGAACACTCTCTTATGCATCTCAAAATCCTTGATTCATGCTTAGAGCTGCACGAAGTACATACACAGAACTGATGAACAGAAAGCTGTATGTAGAATTGGGAGATAATGAATTCTTCGTCTTCGTCCTGACCTTGTCCTGCTGGAACCTGGCCCAGAAACGAGCCATGGCACGCTGGTAGGGATCACGAGGGAGGATGGGGTCGCCGTGGTGGTTCCACGCCTCGTCGATGAACTCGAGGATGACCTGCGACTCCGTGAGGGTTCTGCCGTCGTAGACCAGCACGGCGGGGACTTTCTTGTGCACGGGATTGTACGCCAGCTGCTGCTAGCGCCCATTCCACCTGGAGGACGTAGGGCTTGCCCAAAAGCCGAGCAGCTTCCTTCACCTTCTCGCTCTCTGCTGCTTGCTCGAGATAATGATCCATGGTACCGTGGTGGTGTGTTTACTGAACTACTGTTATGATGAGCTATGATCTAATTTCATTTCCATGGTTAGTCAGCTTTGGCGGTTTTTCTGCCATGGAATAGTTTGCATATGTATACAGAGACAACGAGTACACGTCGTTGTCACATGATTTTTCTCTTCAGTAATTGGTATAGGTTTTGCATTGCACATTGACCACATGCATGTCTGACCACAACTTAGCTCTTTTTCAGCCATACAGGCGCCAGTGATCAGTTAGCTAGATACTCACTGCATCCAGAAATCATAAAAAGTCGTCTCAGATTTAAATTGTCTATCATAATACACACCCGAGGAATCGAAGAAGGATTGGGAAGAGGAAGAAAAACAGAGTTTGTTATGTGGGAGTAAGCTGAAAACCTTTAGGTTTCATTGGGCCCTCTCCACCGTGTATGTGTAATAGAGAGTATGCGCGTGCAAGCGCCTTAGGGTCTGTTTAGTAACAAATTCAACCTTACAGTACCGAATTTGACACTGTAGCACTGAATTTGACAACTTTGAAGATTTGTAGTCTTGAATTTGGCCTTTGTAGTCTTAAAATTTGGCATTGTAGTATTCAAATTTAGCACTGTAGTACTGAATTTGACACTATAGTACTGAATTTGGGACTGGAAATAGGATTCGATGTGATGGAGAATCTTGCTCATCTAAAGAGGCTACCCAAAGTTTGGAGGGTACTAAACACAGCCTTAGATGTCATGGTTCATCAGAGGAGCAGCACTGCGACAGTGCCGCAGCAAAGTTCAGTCTGAAGAACAACAGTGACATGGTGCGCATCAGGCATGATACATACAGAGCTCAAACTACCAGTACTACTGTATTAGTTTAGAGAACGTATCCTCGTGCATACCGGCCTTATATGCAACCGTGCACACTAGCGAGCCGGACCTTCGATTTCCCATCCGGTTGGCTAGCACAGCAGCACACGAAATTTTACGAAAAACCGCCCGCACGCCTTGACCGTTTTGCACCTTTCCCCGCAAGGCCGGCCCGATCGTAATCCCTTCTCCTCCCCACGCTCCTGTTCGCGAATCGCGGCCGAGACCGCTCTCGTTGCTGGTGGCGCCGACGCCGCCCGGCTAGGGCACGGTAGCCCCTCCCCACCGCCCCGCCCCCGGGGCCGCACGTAGGCATCCGGGCCTCCCTCCGCCGGATCCCGCCCCGTTTGCGGCGCGCCGACGTCGCCGGCGAGGGCAGCGAGTCGACCGCCCTTGGGAGGAGCACGGCACGCCGAGCCCTTAGGCGCTAGCGCCCGACCTCGCGGCACGCCGAGCCCTAGGCGCGCGCGCCGACCCGCGCGGGGGGCCGCCGAGGTCGCTGGCAACTGGCGGCGTCGCGCTGGCGATGCGGTTGCGGGATACAACGTTCGGGTCCGGATGGATGCGGCTGCGGGAATCAGCCCAGGGGGCAAAGTGCAAAAATGCCAAGGCGTGCGGGCGGTTTTTAAGTAAATTCTGTGCTCATTGTCTTGGCCACCGATGCGGAATCAAGGCCCAGATCGCTAGTGTGCAGATTGCATATAAGGCCGGTGTGCACATGATCGTTCTCATTATTTTAATGTAAATACCCTGATTTTGTCTTTCTTGACATTGTAAAATCTCTTTCGATTATTCAAAAAAAAAAAAGATAGAATAGTTCCAGAAAGGATAGAGAGCTGCTGCTGTTTGCTCTCGTATCAGGTATGCCAGCGGGGCCGAGCGACAGCTCCACCAGTGGCGGCCCGAAAACTGGTGCGGCCTGCTTAATAATTCCAGCGCTCCAGCAGCCCAGCCCAGTCCGCAACACCCCTAACCCTCGCCGCCGCACTGCCCCACACGGCCTCGCCGCCGCACCGCACTCTCAGGCACTCCGTCGCTCGTCTCCTTCCTCCGCTGCTTCCTGCCCCGACCCCGTCCTCTTGCTCGCCCCCCGCACCGCACCTCTCCGCCGCCTGCACCACCGGCAGATGAGCACGGGCGCAATTCCAGCACCCATGACCTAAATCCCCAAATCCCATCCCATTCCCGTTGCGTTCTAGATGGAGTTGGGTGGCGGCGACGAGGGCGCCGCCAAGCGCCAGGAGTTCTCTCCCTCCGATGCCGCCGCCGCTGGCGAGGACCTGCTCAGCGCTCTCCCCGATGACGTCCTCGTCCTCATCCTCAACAAGCTCTTCAGCAGCTCCGCCGCCCAGACCAGCGTCCTCTCCCACCGCTGGCGCCGCATCTGGGCTCTCCTCCCGTCGCTCAGCTTCGTTAACCCCCCCGAGCCCCACCGGTTGCGCGACATCCTCGACGACCACCAGGTGCTCCTCCGCGACCTCATCGTCGGGGCCGACGGCGCCACCCCCGAGTCTCTAGCGGTCTGGCTCCCCGCTGCCGCGCGACGCGTCTCCGGCGTCCTGACCCTTGCAGCCTTCGGTCAGGTGGTGGAAGAGCTAAGGGACTACGACAGCGAGGAGGAGGAGGAGGAGGCCGCGCAGAGAGGCACCTTTGAGTTCCCATGCTTCGACAAGGCCACCATGATCTGCTTCTTCCTGCGTTATCAGGGCCTCGCCGTGCCTGTCACAGGTGTTTTCGCTCGCCTCATCGAGCTCCACCTGAAACATGTCTGGTTCCATGGCCCAGGTGAGCTAGGCGACGCCGTGTCCTCCCCGCGGTGCCCGTGCTTGGAGAAGCTCACCATCGAGGATTCCCGTGGGCTGAGGGATCTTGCCATACATTCGGAGTCTTTGCTGTGGATGAAGCTCAGCAACTTGTGCACCTTGTCTCAGCTCATCATTGTGGCACCAGGGCTCAAGGTGTTAATTATGCAATCTTGTTTTGTCAAGAATGAACCAATCGCCAACATTTCAGCACCTCTGCTATCGAAATTTCTATGGGAGGATGAATACGACCCAAGCTCTGTCCACCTTGGCGAGATGGCACATCTTCAATGTCTGGGCATTGAAGCTTATCTTGTTTATGGACCGTATGGTTTCTTACACAATGGGTCTTGTTTGAGTCTCTTGAAGCGCTTTGAGGCCATTGGAAATCTTCTTCTAACGCTGATGTTTCCACTGGTGAGTTCTCACTTCTATTATCTTGAACTATTTGTGCCATCGTAGTACCATACCATGCTAGTCTATCAAACCAAGGTTCCTCTGCTACCACAAAATTAAAGTTTTCTCAATGCTTTTTTTTTTTCTAAATAACAACTTAACTCTAAAGGGTCGAGCAAACATATAAATCCAAGTAAATAAATTACTTCAGTCATATTAATTATGAGTCTTGTTTAGGATAAAATAAGTTGACTTGTGCATTGAACCAAATGGCTTACTTAAAAGAATGTTTCATTCCACAGTTTCCACTATTTTGACATTATGTCAAATTGTCTACATGGTGATATCAGGAAGCCATCATTGGTAGAAGTCATTGCATTTTTTGGTTTCCTTAGGAACTCAGGTCCTTCCAACATTGCTGAGCACACTGATTAATTACTATCTTTCATTATACCTCCAAAAAACATGAGAGCCAAAGTATTTTCTAGAGAACAAGTTGTCTAGTCTTTAAAGCAGCTCACAATAGCCATGATTTGTGTAAGAAACCCATAATGAACTTGTTAGCTTATAGACTCAGTTTTCGTGTGTGCTCACAACAATGGTTAGCTAGCAACAATCATTGAAACTGCTTTAGGTTTCATTCCTCTTCTAACTATCACATGTGAACCCCTTTGTTTTACTTCTTATGAAAACACACAATGTATAGAGAACTGTGACTACTTGATGAAATACATGGCAGTGCTCCTTGACATTACATTTTTGTGCCTGATGGTAATATCAAATGGACATGCCTTTGGGGCCTGCACCTTCCATGTTCTCAGATTGTGTCTTTGTTTAGGATAATAAAACAAGTAAATAAACTACTTCAGGCATATTACTTATGAGTCTTTGTTTAGGATAATAAATTGACTTGTGCATTGAATCCAACGGCTTACATAAAAAGTTAAAAGAATGTTTCGCTTCCACTATTTAGACTTTGTCAAATTCTCTCGATGATGAGGAAACCTCCATTGTTATAAGCCAGCGCTTGTTTTGGTTTGCTTAGGGACCTCAGGTCCCTCCAAAATATCTGAGCACACTGATTAGTTACTATCATCCATTATACCTGAACATGAGAGCCAAAGTATTTTCTAGAGAACAATTAATCCAATCCTTTAAGCAACTCACAATGGCCATGTTTTGTGTAAGGAACTGAGATGAACTTTTTAGCTAATGGCATCAGTTTCGTCTATGCTTACAACAGTGGCCATGCCTTTGTTTTAGGTCTCATTCCCCTTCTAACTGTCACATATGAACCCCTTTGGTTTACTTCCTATGAAAACACACAGGTCATTACACAGGACTCTGACTACTTGATGAAACACATGGCAGTGCTCCCAGACATTACATTTTTTGTGCCTGAAGATACTATCAAGTGGACATGCCTTTGGGGCCAGCACATTCGATGTTCTCAGATTGTGTACTGGTATAAGAAGGTTGAAGCTGGAGTTAGCTAATACTGTATCAGAGGTAAACCTATTCTTTGTTTACTTATACTCTCTCAGACACAGAAAAGGGTAGCATTTTTGTCCCAGAAGGCATTTTTTGAAGATTAATATCTGTTGAAGTATACATCGAAAGTCAAATGAATTTAAAACATTATGAAACTATTTTTCATGGTTGATAGATCCATGCTGTTTTTGTGAAAAAAAAATGCGTTTGCATTTAGTTAGGCCCTGTCCTGTATTTAAGTTGCCAGGGAAGTAATGGGTGCATTTGTATGTTTTTCTTTTGTGAGATGCATGGTTTATTTGATATCCCAATGGTAGCACTTTACTCTACAGATTTAACTGTGGGTATACTATTTGGGCTACTTGTGGTGAGTTGTTGGATGGCACTAAAGCAGATCAACCTTGGCTTGTATATAAGATTAGGAAATAATATGACAGTGAACAGAAAGTTGAAGGAGTAATTAGCTTAATTGAAAAATATGAAGGATCTTTATGTCCATTCAAAGCCTATGCACTAAGATTGATTCAAAATCTCCTTAATTTTGGGCAGTTAATAGCATGTTATTACATGCAGTTCTATGTGATTTTATAAACAGAAATTATGCTCCTGTGTGTTATCTTTTCTGTTAGTAGAAAATTGTATTGCTGCAACAAGTTACTAGGATGAATTATTTTTTTAGTTGTTGATAACATTGGCAACACCTCAAAAAGTGTTCTGACAATTTGCTCTCTCATTTTTGTCATTCAATCATCATTTAATTTTATTAAGTTGATACTTCCTGGTGTCACTTGACAGGACGGAACTATATGCACATCCGGTTGCAAATGTTCCCAACAAGTAGAGTGGGAAACGGAGGAACTCTTGTTGAATCACCTTGAAGAAGTTGAAATCGCTGGATTCAGAGGAACTGAACATGAAGTTGCTTTTGTGAAACAGCTGTTTGATTGGGCGATAGAGCTTAAAGAGATGAGAGTAAATTTCCATCGTTCAATTTCTGAAGCCAATGCCAAGGATCTGTACCAAACATTTCAGATTTTCTCTAGGCCAGGATTATGCATGAAATTTTACCGGTATGAGAACTTCCTTCCGTGTTATATGAACCTAATGACTAGCACACCAAGTTGTCACTTTTGGCACTTTATTGCATTATGTGTTTCTTCTTATGAACCATTGACCTGTACTATATGGGATTGTCAAAATGCGCAGATCTTAAAGACAAATGTTGAGATCCAATATGTATTATATTTCATTCATGAAAGTTGAAGCTTTGTTATTTTTATTCATGATCTGCATGTGCCCAATATAGACACGAACTGCTTGCGCCCGTGTTAAACAGGCTGATGGTATTTAGGTATTGACGATAAATATATCCCATAACTGTATTGTGTTAAACAAGATTTTTTTGTTATGACTTATGACAATATCAGTAAATGTCTCTTTGAACTGTTAGCTGCCTTTTCTCGTATTTTGCTTGCTGATGCTGATGAAGACATGCATATTGCTGTTTTATCGAACTGTACTGAAAGATGGAGTGAAGAAGGATTCCTGATGAACAACCTTGGTTTGATTTTTTATGTTTGGTTTTCACCAGCGATGAACAACCTTGTTTAGCTGTATCATTACGGTTTGTGTTCACAAGCAAAGGTTGGCTTTGTTCTACTTGTACCGATGACAAGGAAATCTGAAGGGTGATATGTAGAACTTGAGTGAGGAATGCCTCAAGTTGATTACGCTTTTGCTTCTGATTATGCTTATGTATACCTTGGGTTTGTCTTTCTTTACATGGTAAAATCTCTTTGTGAAAGGATAAAAAGCACAAGAACGTGGTGAGACGAGAAACGCACAGTACAAGCTACTGCTGCTGCTCGACTTCTGCTCTTGCTGAGACGAGAAACGCCTCGCGCATGGCCGGTACCTGGGCCGCAGCTTCTCCACCGGCGGCAGATGATCCCTGACGGCCGGCGAGCCAAGGAACCTCCCCATCCACGCAGCCAGGCACGGCATCTTCTCCTCCGTGACCATCTTCTTCTTCACGCCGGTGACGATCTCCTCGTACATCGGAATCACGTAAGCCAGCGGGCCCAGCGACAGGTCGACGAACCCAACCTTCTCCCCGCCGAAGAACGGCTTCCCGTCGACGGCGAGCTCCTTCTCCAGGACCATCAGCTGCTCAACAGCTGCTTCGTACGCTGCCTCCTGCTCCTCGCCCTCCGTCGTGAACCACCTCCAGATCGGCGGCGAGAGCTGCACCATGCCACCAAGTACGTACATACAACTGAAAGTCTGAAACTGATGAACACAGAGCTACATGCAAATATGAATTCCTCTTCTTTCTGGGTAGGGACTGACCTTGTCCTGCTGGAACCTGGACCAGAAACGAGCCATGGCGCGCTGGTAGGGATCCCGAGGGAGGATGGGGTCGCCGCGGTGGTTCCAGGCCTCGTCGATGAACTCGAGGATGACCTGCGACTCTGCGATCGGTTTGCCATGGTAGATCAGCACGGGGACTTTCTTGTGCACGGGGTTGTACGCCAGCAGCTCGGCGCTCTTGCTCCGGAGGTCCTCCTCGACGTACTCGTACTCGACGCCCTTCATCGCTAGCGCCCATCTCACCTGGAGGACGTAGGGGCTTGCCCACATGCCGAGCAGCTTCACCGCCTTCTTGCTCTCTGCTGCTTGGTGCTCGAGATGATCCATGGCGCAGTGATGGTGTGGTGTGTGTGTTGTTTACTGAACTGCTGGTATGTAACAGTTGCTTGGACCGGGGAGTGATTTTTGATTTCCATTCCATGGTTAGTCAGCTTTGGCGTCTTTTCTGCCATGGAATAGTCTGCATATACAGTAACATGTAACAGAGACACTACAGAGTACTGTATGTCCTTGTCTCATCATCATTCATCAATATATGATTTTTCTCTTCAGTCTTTCTGACTCAGTAATTGACCACAGCGACCACAACATGCATACACTACAAACGACTGTGATCCTAGATATACTCACTGTATCCACAAATACATAAAAAGTCTTCTCATATTTAATTTGTCTATTACAACACACGCCCATGTTTCAATTTATTTATACATACTTGCGATATACTAATTTCGTCCCTGACGTCTGGATGCACGTTTGGATGCATACTGCTTGTACGCCGCCGTGCCTGACGATGATGATGATGAGCAAGAAGGCTTCATGTAAACCCCAATGGCGTCGACAAGCCAGCCGGAGCGACCCCAGAAGCCGACGATGCAGGCGCCATCCGCCACCGGCACCGAGAAGTAGTGCGACCCTGCGGCCACGCTGCCGTACGGACCGTACGTCCTGCCGACGCTGGTGCGGAACGTCAGCGAGGTGATCACCACGCCGGGGACATTCGCGAAATGCCCCGTCGTCCCCTCCACTGCAGTGATGTGCTCCCCTGAACGCAGGTCGATCTGCACATTAATTCCTCCGGAGCGGCCCCACGGACCAGACGTTCGGGGCGGCGATCCATAAACATCGCCGGCCAGGGTGTACTCGTAGGAGAGCGAGTGGATGGCGCCGGAATGGTATAGGTTGATGCTACGAAGGTGAGGAGCGCTGGCGCCAAGATGAAGAACGGCTGCCCGCGGATCCGCCCCACGGCCCCACGCTGATCACGCCCCTCGGCTGCAATGCAATCCATGTATATATAGGCAAAATTTTTTTGATACGAGACGCTAAACAAATGTAGAATTAGCTAGTCCACATTTCAAACATCAAAAATTGCCGGTAGGTATCATTATTAAACCCTATTCATTTTTCGCAATGGTTATTTTATTGATTTACTCAGATCTAAGAAAGGAAAACGTTTGTAAAGGAGAGAATACTCACTTCTACATGAATTCCAACACCGGTGGCTTTATAGGGCAGTGGTTTAAATGGAGGTTATCATTGTCGGCTTGTAAATAGTAGTAAGAATTGAATAAAACTTTTTTAAAAAAAAACTATGCCACGGTCACCACCCACGAGTGCCATGCCTATGCAATCGTGGGTGAGCTCGGACCAAGCATGCCACTAAGGTTACATTGCACCATGGCACCATTGCTAAGATGCATCTGTAGTGTGCCGCCTCCTGAGTGTTGTGCGCCATGTGACCACGCCTAGGCAGAGGGGGCACTGGTCGTGTCGAGAATCTAGAGGAAGAGAGAGTCACGAGGAGGAGATCTCCATCAGCCATGTGCCCCACACCCTAGAGTCCACAGGCACAGGCCGTGACACGCTACGGAGCTGGAGAGTGACTCTCTTATCTAACACGTGCCCGACGCTTGCATTGGATTACCCACACGCATCATCTTCTTCAGGTCTCATCTTCTTCTTCCCCACCCTCCCGACCATTGCCCCTGACAATGGCATCCACGCCGCTAACTGAGCTACCTATCACCCACCCCCGCCATTTTTATCCCACCCTTCCTAACTCTTACACCCCTCGTCCCTGTCATCAACCAAGCCCACTGGTTATCCTCTTTTGCTCGGCTGGCACTGCCCTATAGGGACGATGGACATAGCAAAAACCCTAACCCTAGCACATCTACCCACTGTTGCCCATGGCCAGCGGTGAGAACATCACTCCATCCACCTCCCACCCGCCGCCCTCCCGTAAACAAGAGACTCATGAAAAACATGATGTGTTACCAACACACATGCATAAAATAGTAATTGAGATGCGTGTGAGAGAAACAAAGTCATGGGGAGGACATCTCCATGGAGAACCCGAGGGAGTGAGAGAGAGAGACCAAAAGGGAGGAAGAGCGAGAGGGAGGGACGGAGATAATGGAAACATAAGAGGATAGAGCTGGGTTGGTATGGTTGGTGCTTAGATTGATGTGCCCATGCTCCATGCAAAACCATCCGTGGGGCAACACGTGGGCGCAAGGATCTGCTTGTCAACCCACCCTGTGTTAGCAAAACATGTGTACATGGTGGCACAGTGCCGTGAGCATACACAAAAGTTCGTTGTGGCGGTTTTCACAGTGACGTGATCCACTCTCTAACTGGCAAGAAACATTATTTTCATAGACAACTCCGCCACTGATCCTTTGGTCGGCACTTCAGAGGCTGAGGTCTAGTGCGAGGCTACTCGACAATTGCTACTTTTTGTGTGTTGTGGTCGCAATAATATTATGTGATCATGTAATATAACTTTGTTGAACTACCAGTAGCTAAGGCGTGTTGTGTGCTTGGAGGTGGCTTCTCGCCAACATCAAGTTCTTCACTTATTTTGTAGGTTTATTGATCATTCCTGTCCTCTTAATGAAAACAGGCATATATGACCGCTTGGGGGGATGACTAGTTTTAGTTTGAACCACCAATGATTTTAACAAAACTGTCAGTTAAAACTCTGTTAGAAAGATATTTTTCTGTAGTAGTGCCTAACAACAACTGATCTTCATGGACCGTAAGTAGTCTCTACTAAAAGTATATATAAAAAATGAAGCGACAATAATAGAGAAGGAAGAAAAAAGATTAGTGGTAGAAATGAAAGCATGCATGCCTGTACCGAAGTGTGATTATTGCAGTGGGTACTTGTGGTAGCATTTGTAAGACTGTTGTTTGTTGTCCTCAGAATATCATTAGCCGCAGGGAGCCGTACCCAAGTTTTTGCGGAGGGAGATTAGAGAAGGGCACGGGGTAGGGTTGCTTTGACGACGGCGTGCTTTCTAACGCCTCAACGAGGGTTAGTGCTCTGCCGGCACCAGTAACCCGGTAATAATTCTGCCGGCCTCCTCGTCGCTGTCCCAAAACTTTGATATCCCAAAGCTCCTGAAATACAAGTATATATATGACAATTGGCAAACAAGCAGTCACCTCTAGAAGAGATCGAACACAACGTATGTATATGTAAGTGATGGATCATGGAGATGTGATGCATATGAACAAGTAGCTATATATAGCTGGATCGAGCTATAAATTGCTATCCTACGTCGATGATATGATCGATCGATCTCGTACCTTGGTGAAGTAGTCGACGGCTCCTCGCCAGGTGAATTCGACGCCGCCACTGGCGATGTCCGGCCCCCTCTCGAGCGCCCGCCCGAGCTGGATGCCCACGAGCAAGGCACAGGTGTACATGCCCAGAGGGACGACGATGAGGAGCAGCACGGCTGCCACGGAGAGCTTCACCATTTCTCTTTCCTGCCCTCGATCCCTGCAACAGCAACAACCTGCCGGGGATCAGTTCGTCGATCGACCTGAACAACGACGTCGGCAGGACGGCAGGTGTATATATGCATCGATCATTGATGATATCGATTAATTACCTTGATTATATTGTCATTGTCGTCGCGTCTCTGTCAACCAGCTGCCGCCGGCCGCCGGTACAAACGACACATTCATCGAGACATCCATGCACGCCCGGAAACTACAAGTAAACTCCGAACGGCGGCAAATGGATTCAACAAGTTGTTTTTTTTTTCAACAATGACTCAACAGGTTTGGCAGTAGGGTTCACTGCTTCCTGCTTCGTTAATCTCTCATTACATCGTTGGACAAAAACAAAAGCAAACATATAATATATGGACCAGTACTTTATATATATAAACATCAACATCTTTTTTTTTAGTATACAGTACAACACATACGTGTTGAAATATTAGGCAATTTCAGATTAATTCCAAAATATAAATCATGACAAATAGACCTACTAGATAAAGCATGTCAAGCATACTAGCATGACAGTCGGTATATAGCATATACTAGCGGGACGGATCATGATATCACGTAGCATGATCATAGCAACGGTGTAAACCCAACTAGCACACCGGATAGATTGGATCTCGAGAATACCGGGCCGACGTTGAGGACAACGTAATGAAGAGGTTCAAAGCGGCGCCGAGGTCCTCCGTCGCTTGTCCGCCGTCGATCGGGCGGCTGCTACTTATTCGCCTTAAAGCGACGCCGAGGTCCTCAGTCATTTGTCGTTGTCGTCGATCGGCGGGCCGCCGCCGAGGAAGTCAAAGAAGCCGTCGATGAAGACGGCGCTGATTTGGGGCCTCCTCGCGTGTCCTTCCCGGAAGACGAGCCGTGATGAAGATCGGGGAGCGCCGCGCCAAGAAGAGCTTCCCAAAAACCTTATTCGCCTTCTCCCCCCGGGATCGCAAAAGACGATGGTTCCGAGACCTGCCGCCCGCCGCTAGTGCACGCAAGCAATCGGGCCGGAGTAGCTACGGCGGCGCAACAACAAAAAGAGGCGAAAACTCTATCTCAATTCTCTCGGAGTTGAGAGATTGTCCATTCAAGGGACTCCTCTCTAAACCAAGATGAGATGTCGATCTGATTTTGGCGTGGCCGGTAGGCTGCTTATATATCCCGAACATCGTGTCGCGATCACGATCGGTTTAGGACTCTCTACTCGAGTCGGTTCGGGACTCTACAACTTGAAGGCCAAGATTACCAAATATAGAATGGGCCTTTGAGATCTCTCCGAATTTCTGAATTTGTTATTGGGCCAAGCCCATCTAAATTCCAACAATCCCCCACCGGATCTCAAATACCCATTTAGAGTTTTGCCAATTCTCATTTCTTTGTTTAATATACCTAGTATTTCGGCAGACTGTGAAGTTGAACTTCGCCTAGGTCCTTAAGCTACACTTATTCACAACTTGAACAATGGACTACGCCTTGAATTGCAAGTTTTGTGCGAACATGCTTTACTTAAAGCCACACTAGTACCTGGTCCTTAAGCTACACTTATTCACAACTTGAACAATGGACTACGCCTTGAATTGCAAGTTTTGTGTGAACATGCTTTACTTAAAGCCACATTAGTACTGGCTGCCAGTAGCCTTACCCCGTGGGTGGAGCATATACGTCATACTCCCCGGTCTCTTCATGAGCTTACTAGAGACCACCCAAGTCTTATAGATGCGACGTTTAACGATCAAACTCATATAGGTATGTTCTTTCAAGAATGCTCAGTAGGATCGCATCTTCGCTTGTTAAAGCCAATAGAACATATTAAGACATTAGCCAACCTGCCATACAATTGCCTCAACGCATTTGAGAGTTATTGCATCTTCACTTAGAGAGGGTTATAAATATACTCTCCTCGGTTTACCAATAGCTTGTTTTTCCCGGATCCTTAGTCACGGGATCTCCGATCAAAAAGGTTGGGTTACTACTCATCAGAAACTCATATGGGTCTCATACCCATCTCCTCGATGCAATTTCTATCACATTACATGATAGCCCTTTAGTAAAGGGATCTCGCGAGGTTTTTATCTGTTTGGACATAAGCCACAATTATTACTCCGAGTTTCTCAACTTCCCGACGGTCTTCAAACGTCTTTTAACGTGTCTTGTTGACTTCGCATTATCCTTAGCACTATTTACTTTAGTGATCACCGTTTGATTATCACAGTTCATAAGGATAGCCGGTACCGGTTTTTCAACCACCCAAGTCGGACAAGAGCTCACGCAGCCACTCTCGCCTCTGCGCAGATCTTTGTTTCTAAAGCGATAAGTTCTGCTTCCATGGTTGACTTAGTCAAAATAGTCTCATTTACAAGACCTCCATGACACCGCGCCACCTCCAAGAGTAAATACATACCCACTAGTAGCGTAGATTTGATCAATATCGAAATCCAGTTCGCATTACTATATCCCTCTAGCACAAATTGGTGCCCTAATAGTGTATGCCATAACTCATTGTACCTCTAAGATAGCACAAGACCCTCTCTAGTACATGCCAATGATCATCACCCGGGTTGGACATGTACCTACTCAACTTGCTCACAAAGAAAAGAGATATCCGGTCTAGTTGCGCTAGCTAAATACATGAGTGAACCAATTATCCGAGAGTATCTCAATTGATATCCGGCATTTCTCTTATTCTTTCCGCATTGTCACACTAGGATCATAAGGTGTTGGAGAAGGCTTTCTATCCATAAAACCAAATCGGTTCAGGACCTTCTCAACATAGTGAGATTGCAACAATGTAATCCCACTCTCTTCCTTAATTAGCTTGATGTTTAGAATTACATCGGTCTCTCCTAGATCTTTCATGTCAAAACTCTTAGACAAGAAAGACTTGACTTCATTGATCACATCAATGTTGGAACCAAAAATTAAGATATCATCAACATATAAGCATAATATAACAGATTTGCCCCCACCATGTCGATAATACACACACCTATCGCCTTCATTGACAACATAACCCGGCACTAGTTAACGTAGTGTCAAACTTCTCATGCCATTGTTTAGGTGCTTGTTTCAAGCCATACAAAGATTTCAATAGCTTGCACACCTTTTGGTCTTCACCTTTTACTACAAATCCATCAGGCTAATCCATGTAAATCTCCTCATCCAACTCTCCATACGTAAAAGCTGTCTTTACATCCATTTTAATGGGGACGTGATTCCCGATCTTCCGTCAGTTCAAGATAACTATCGATTTGTTTGGATGTGACACACCGATCCGGCTTCAGATCACAAAGACCCGAACCCTGCAATCTTAGCACCACGTCTCCTCCGGTTATCAACCGTGTCACAAGCCGGTTGACCTCGCCAAGAAGGCTAATCCCTGCTGCGAATCGAAGAACACAAGCAAGAACAAGGTAAAATGCAACTCAATTGAAGTGACAATTTGCGGATGTATGATTAAGATCTCAACGTGGGGTTTCACAAACCGATAACGGCGATCGTTCAAAGACAGATTAATCTAAAGAAAAACCCAAACCCTAATGGAGGCGGCGACTGCTGATTATAAAGCCAAAGGGGCGTCCAAGGACCCCTACTCACGTCACTAAGCAACCCTAACACGTTACAAGGCCCAAACGGCCCAAAAGACGGCGACGCAGCGCCCGACAGATTCTGGACGTCAACTTGTTTCGACAATTCCCGTTGATTCTGATGGAATTTGGGCCTCAAACCAAATCCATTAGTTAGGTTATGAAATTATCTTTCCATCCATGTATGGATCGTCCGGAACGGAGTCCGTATGCGACCTGGGCATCCGTTTTACTACTGACTAGTCCAGCAGCCCGAGATGGACTCGAACTCGACGTGGAGTGGGCCTCCAACTTGGCTTGGACGCCTTTGCCGACCCCCTCAGGTGGTGGCCAAGGTGGAGGACGTCCTTGGGTATCCCAAAGATGTTCTCCATGCCCTTGGGGCATACTCCAACTTGGGCCGGGGTCCCAAGGGTGAATATCAGGCCCATGACGACGACGTTGCTTTTGGCAGAAACAGCGACAGATTGTCTTGATGATTCGAAGGCCTTGCCGACGTGATATTGAAGTGGGACCAGATCTATTTGAAAGCTTATGAAATAATATTTCCATCAAGTGCTCATTGACCTCGATCGCACTTCGGATGAAAGAGTTATGGCCTTTCCAATGGAGTGCTGTCTTGCTGCCGACGAACCGAAAGCGTAACTCCAGTGGACTTGCACTTTGAGACCCATTTGTACCTACAATAAAATAGTGACACGTACACGTGGAACCAAGTGAATTGTACCAAATCTCACTATGCAAATGTGGGAGCGAGCTCACTTTATCTTTAGCTTTTATGGGCGTATCCATAGGTGTCATGCCCTCATCACATTTGATGAATGATCGGACCATATGAGGCAGCCAAGGATAGTAGTGTTCGAATAGTGGCCATTCTAGCAACAGAGTAAGTATCAAAGAAATCCTCGCCCTCCTTTTGAGTATAACCCTTTGCCACAAGCCGAGCCTTGTACTTGTCAATAGTACCATCAGGTCTAAGCTTCTTCTTGAACACCCACTTACATCCAATTGATTTACAACCGAATGGTAGATCGATAGCTCCCAAGTTCCATTAGAAAGAATCGAGTCCATCTCACTACGAACAGCTTTCTTTCCAATCATCTACATCCGGAGATGCATATGCCTCTGATATAGAAGTGGGAGTATCATCCACAAGGTACACAATGAAATCATCACCAAAAAAGATTTTGCAATCCTTTGTCTCTTGTTCCTTACAGAACTTCATTGTCATCCTTCTCAAGTGGTTGTTCAAATGACTCAACGAGGGTATTCGATAGGTATAGTATCATCGGGAGCTAATTCAGTAGAAAATCTAACATTGCTACGCATATATTTCAAAAAGAAAATATATTCTCAAAAAATGTAGCATCACGAGATTCAAAGATAGTATCTACAAGCATATCGTAAACTTCAGATCTTACTACTAAAAATCGATAGGCAATGCCGTTGTGAGCATATCCAAGAAAGATACAATCTACCGTCTTTGGTCCAAGCTTACGCTTCTTATTAATTGGAATATTGACTTTCGCCAAGCATCCCCACGTGCGCAAGTATGAAAGTGATGGTTTCCTACCAACCCACATCTCATATGGCGTTGTCTCTTTATTTACATTTGGAACTCTATTCGGGACATGACTCGCAAATCAATATAGCTTCCCCCACCATGCCTTAGATAAACCAGCCAGTGTCTAACATGGCGTTAACCAAGTCGGTCGGCGTGCGGTTTTTTCCTCTCGGTAATTCCGTTAGATTCGGGCGAATAGGGAGGCGTCCCTCGTGAATAATACCATGTTCCGCACAAAACTCATCAAATATTATAGGAAAATATTCACCACCACGATCTGACCTTAGACGTTTGATCTTTCTCTCTAGTTGATTTTTAACTTCAGCCTTAAAGATTTTAAAGTAGTCTAATGCCTCATCTTTAGTTTTCAGCAAGTAAATATAGCAATATCTAGAAGCATCATCAATTAACGTCATGAAATATCTCTTTCCACCTTTAGTCAACACACCATTCATCTCACATAGATCAAAATATATGAGTTCTAGAGGTGCCAAGTGTCTCTCCTCCGCCGCCTTGTGAGGCTTTCGAGGTTGCTTAGATTGCACACAACTATGGCACTTAGAACTTTTGGCAATAGTGAAATCTGAATTAACTTCAAGCTAGATAAATGTGACATTAAACCAAAGTTCACATGACATAAACGAGAATGCCAAACACTTGAACTATCATTTATTGTGCCACAAATATGATTCATCGACTTATTACATAAATCGCCAAACTTAGTCGGAACAAGCCGCCACGTCAGAACCCTTACCAATAAATTGTCCATGTTTAGACATGACTACTTTATTGGACTCCATCACTACCTTAAACCCATCTCTTAAAAGAAGGGAAACACTAACTAGGTTCTTGCGAATAGTAGGAACATGTTGCACGTTCTTCAGTTGTACGATTTTACCTGAAGTAAACTTCAGATCTACCGTGCCAACACCACGAACAGAAGCATGTGACCCATTCCCCATTAGGACAGAAGAACCTTGTAGCTCTTTATAAGAAGAAAACAAAGAGATGTCAGCACACACATGAATATTAGCACCTGTATCAACCCACCAACTTGGTGATTGAAATACCGATAGTACAGTAGGAACATTACTGTACTCTTCATCAGCATTGCTAATAGTCACGAGGTTGACATTCTTATTATTCTCACTGAAAAAGTGACCAAGCTGTCCATAAGTGAAGCAAGGCACCTCATCATTATTTTTTTTCTTCTCAAAGGTAGTTGCTAACTTGGTATTGGAAGATTTATTCCCTTTGTTCTTGCTATGTGGGTTTTCTTGCACAATATTAGTGCTAGAATGGCTCTTGTTCCCCTTCTCAATAGTATTCTTCACCCGAATCTTTTCCTCAACATCAAGAGATGCTATCGGGTTTACAACCGATATTTTACGTCTCTTGTGTTTTAGAATTGTGCCGAAGCTCTTCCATGAAGAAGGCAACCTAGCAATAATGCATCCGGCTACAAATTCATCGGGTATGACATACTTAAGGAGTTCAAGTTCTCTTGCCATGTGTTGAACCTCATGCGCTTGCTTGACTATAGATCGGTTAGCAACCATCTTGTAGTCATGAAAGCTCTCCATAATGTACAACTTAGATGTACCAATGGTTGCATTCAAGCTAATCCCACAATGCCCTCTCATCTTGGAAGTGCAAGTTTGCATCTTCTAGATGACTAGCAAGACTTGTTTAGGATTGTTCTTCTAAGGATAGTGTTGTCTCCCTAGAATCTTCTCTTATCTCTAGAGATATATCCCTGAGGCGATCCAACAAGAACCCGTAACATCTTAGCCTCTAGCCGAGCATGGCCTTAACTCGCCACCTCTTTATATGTGCACTAGAAAACTTTTCTAGTCTCAAAGACGTCGGTGAAAACAGCCATAGTTAAATCAAGAAAAAGCCTATAATAAGGTTTTTGGATTGTTGAAATATTAGGCAATTTCAGATTAATTCCAAAATATAAATCATGACAAATAGACCTACTAGATAAAGCATGTCAAGCATACTAGCATGACAGATCAGATATAGCATATACTAGCGGGACGGATCATGATATCACGTAGCATGATCATAGCAACAGTGTAAACCCAACTAGTACACCGGATAGATTGGATCTCGAGAATACCCGGGCCGACGTTGAGGACAACGTAATGAAGAGGTTCCCGAAAGCGACGCCGAGGTCCTCCGTGTCAGCCGCCGCCGCCGCCGACGGCGGGCGGCGCTACTTATTCGCCTTAAAGCGACGCCGAGGTCCTCCAGTCGCCGCCGCGCCGCCGATCGGGCGGCCGCCGCCGAGGAAGTCGAAGAAGCCGCCGATGAAGACGGCGCTGGACGGTCCTCCGCGTGTCCTTCCCCGGAAGATGAGCCGTGATGAAGATCGGGAGCGCCGCGCCAAGAGCGCTCCCAAAACCTTATTCGCCTTCTCCCCCCGCAGATCGCAAAGACGATGGTTCCGGAGACCTGCCGCCCTGGCCGCTAGTGCACGCAAGCAATCGGGCCGGAGTAGCTACGGCGGCGCAACAACAAGAAGAGGCGAAAAACTCTATCTCAATTCTCCGGAGTTGAGAGATTGTCCATTCAAGGGACTCCTCTCTAAACCAAGATGAGATGTCGATCTGATTTTGGCGTGGCGGTAGGTCGCTTATATATCCCAAACATCGTGTCGCGATCACGATCGGTTTAGGACTCTCTACTCGAGTCGGTTCAGGACTCTACAACTTGAAGGCCAAGATTACCAAATATAGAATGGGCCTTTGAGATCTCTCTAGGAATTTCCGAATTTGTTATTGGGCCAAGCCCATCTAAATTCCAACAATACGTTGGGTCAATGTGTACACCACCAAATTAAAGCTATATATATGGTTTTAGGCCAGGGTTTTGTTTTTTTTTAACTAGGGCAATTATCTTTTTTTCTAAAAGCAGCTCCAACAAATGTGTTATATGATTTTGTAAAATAACAAACATGCTATACAAGAAATCTCTAGGGGTCATATATAGCCGGTCATAACTATTTGCTACCTAACTTTGTAAAATATAAAAGGCTGTTGTAGACCTCTTCTTCTTTTTTTAGAAGTTTTATATTCTATAAAATAGCATAACAATTAAATTTGACGTTTAACCAAGCTGTTTGGAGTTGCTCTAACAAATCTACAACAAAACTCTTGTTGTCATCATTTCAAAAAAAAAAAAAAATGGTAGCTTTATCGATTTTCTTTTGCCACAATGCAAATATTATTTGTACCTGTTGGGAATATGCCCTAGAGATAATTATAGAGATGATTGTATCACCTTGTATCCATGATATATTATGTGTTCATGAATATTCATTAAAGACAACTTGTATCGATTGGCAATTATGTGAATTGTTTGTGAGACTCTTTACTTGTATGGTTATTCTCAGTAATTGTTCCTCGGTCGGAGTTCATGTGAGGACACACATGAATATTAGATCAACACACATATTGGTTGATGACTATGTTTCACAAGTCATAGACATGGAGATGTCAAACTAATAGTGTGGGCACATGTACGACATGAGGCTAGATTGACCCGACATGAGATGTTACTATTATTGTCTCTTTACACATTATGTATGTTATGTCCTTAGACCCGAGATTGTCGTATGTACTCAAGATGTGAAACGACCTACTTAGGGACTATCAAACGTTACTCCGTAATTGGGTAGCTATAAAAGTAGTCTTCGGGTTTGTAAGGAAGCATGCTGTGAGACATAGTCAATCAAGACGGAATTGCCCCTCTCCAAGAGAGAGAGATATCACTGGACCACTCGAATGATTGGATCAAGAAATGCATGGTCGTGCTTGGGTTAAGTGTTAACCCACGAGGTGGACCAAATATCGTGTGGCAAGGGAATAACATGTATGTGAGTTTGTGGTGGTTCGTCTGATATGATCATTGCGTACACATGGGAGTTGACACGTCTTGCTAGAGGCCGCTATCAGCTATTGGTCGAGCAGGAGTACTCGGGCCATGTCTATGTGTGCGTGAGCCCATAGGGTCGCACGCTTAAGGGGAAGGAGGCATAATTCGGATCTGATCCAATTAAACGAGGCTTAGGGTTACTAATGGGCCTCCAAATGGGCCCTGTTAGGGACGCCTATATATATGAGAGGTGGGCACGGGCTAGGTTAAGCCACGCCATTTTGGCGGCCGCCACGCCTGTGCCCTCGCCTCTTGCTCCTCGCGGACCTAGCAGTCCCGTAGGCGCACGCTTCCTCCCCATGCGTGTGAGATATCTCGGAGGTGCCGCATCCGAGCACAAGGACGAACCGCACGTGGAGGACGGACATGAGCAATCGCACGGCACTCGCTGCTACTCTGGCGCACATCTTCGCCGAGGGTCGACATATCCGCTGCACTTGCGCGTCCTAGTGGTAATCCCGTGATCTATAACTAGCGGTAGATCCTTGGTTTATGGGTAGAAAAAAATTTGTTTTCTCGGCTGGCGTAGCGATCCCATATTCCTTCAGTACCTTCATTTTTTTTTTCGTGAGTCTTAGTAAATAATTAATGAATGTCTGCAACTCCCGATCGATCAAATTGTTGAAGAGTCTGAGCAGCAAACCTACAGTCAAATTGGATTCATGTCTGTTTATCCCCCCGTCCATCAGCTATCCTTCCTTTAGAAATGCTTAATTCATTATTCCCTTTTATGGAGTGAAATTGACTTGGGTGAAAACTCGCCCCCGCGTCGCCCCCACACGGGCAGACCTCTCGAATCCCGAGCACCACCACCTTCCCTTCGCGTCTCCAACCGCTCTGCAACCGGAGCTGGCTGTCGGCATGGCAGCAGCGAGGCCTCCCTCCCTGGCGTGTTCGGCAGCTGGCCGACGACCCTCCTCCGTGTGAGCTGCATCGAACCTCCAACTTGCCAAGCCATCTGGTTCTCCAAATTGGGCCCTTCGCTTGCCAATCTAGCTAACCACACTAGAAGATGAGAAATAGAGAGTCTATTGGAGTGAGATGCTTAATATAGAGTGTAATATTTATAGAGAGACAATAAAGGGTCAAATAAAAAGTAAAAAATAGAGGCTCTTTCGAGATGCTCTTACTACGAAATTCCTACTCAATCCAATCTTAAATTCCACCTTGCCCAACTTTAGATATGCCAAATAGAATGGAGGGAGTATATGTAATAACACCATTTTTAAAGAATTTCTTTTTTTAGGCAATTTTAAAGAATTTCTTAAGAAAGAATACACCGTTTTGGGCCAAGGCCCATATGGGTGGGCTGCACCGCTCCCTCTTCTACCCTACTTTATTCCCTTCGAGGACACCCAGGGACGAAATCTCCCCACTGGCCGCCGCCGCCGCCGCCGCCCGTGCTCTGCTGTGCTAGCAAGCGCTTGCGCCGCTGCTCTCCCACACGCTGCCGCTCTCTGAAGCTGCTGCTCGTGTGCGCAACGCGGGTGCACGTGCCACTGTCCGTGGTTGGCTCGTACTGGACATTGCCAACTACGCTGACGGTGAAGCATTCCGGCCGAGTCGGAGAAGCCCCTAGCTCCTCCTTCCCAGTGCAAAAGGGCTCGGATGGAGCTGGATAGCGGCGGCGAGGGCGCGGCCAATAGCCAGGGGCTCTCCTCCTCCGACGTTGCCGCCGCCGCCGCCGCCGCCACGGACCGGCTCAGCGCACTCCCCGACGACGTCCTCGTCCTCATCCTCCTCAAGCTCAGCACCCGCGCCGCCGCCCAGACCAGCGTCCTCTCCCACCGCTGGCGCCACATCTGGGCTCTCCTCCCGGTACTCACCTTCACTTCGCCCCCCGAGCCCCACCGGTTGCGCGACGCTCTCGACGGCCACAAGGTATTCCTCCGCAAGCTCCTCGTCGGGGCCGACAGTGCCACCCCCGAGTCTCTAGCGGTCTGGCTCCCCGCCGCCGCCCGCCGCGTCTCCGGCGACCTGACCCTTAAAACCTACTGTCCGGTGGAATACGTGGGGAGGAGGAGGCCGCGCAGAGAGGCGCTTTCGAGTTCCCCTGCTTCGAGCAGGCCACAACCATCTCCTTCGTCCTGGGTTTTCAGGGCCTCTTCGTGCCTCCCACCGGTGTTTTCGCTCGCCTCACCGCGCTCTATCTGAGCCACGTATGGTTCCACGGTCCAGGCGAGCTTGGCGACGCTGTGTCCTCGCCGCGGTGCCCATGCTTGAAGAGGCTCACCGTCAAGGACTCCCATGGGCTGAGGGATCTCGCCATACATTCGGACTCTATGTTGTCGATGAACCTCATGGGCCTGCGCACCTTGTCTCGGCTCACAGTTGTGGCGCCGGCGCTCAAGGAGCTAACTGTGGATTTGTGTTTTTGCAAGAGTCCACCGGTCGCTGACATTTCGGCTCCTCTACTAGTGAGACTTGATTGGATTGATCACTATGACCCGAGCTCTGTCCACCTGGGCAAGATGGAACATCTTCAATGGCTGAGAACTATCTTTTTATCTTGTTTATGCAATTGATGGTTTTCCGCTCAATCAGTCCAATCAGTCTTGTTTGAGTCTCTGGCAGCGCTTCAAGGGCATCAAAAGTCTTTTTCTAGCGCTGATGTATCCGGAGGTGAGTTCTCATTCTATTATCTGGAACTATGTCATCCTATTTACATACCATGCTAGTGTCTCAAATCCAAGGTTCCTGTGTGACATGTTGACTAGAATGGTCCTCCACTACCACAGAATTAAAGTTTGCTCAATGCCCTCTTTTTATAAACAAAAATTAACTACTAAGGATCAGGCAGACATATAAAAACAAGGAAATAAAGTACTTCGGGCATATTATGAGTCTTTGTTTAGGATAAAATTGGTTGACTTGTGCATTGAACCAAATGACTTATTTAAAAGAATGTTTCATTTTCACTATTTTGACTTTTTGTCAAATTGTCTACATGATGGTGATATCAGGAAACCACCATTGGTAGAAGTCATCGCATGTTTTGGTTTGCTTAGGACCTATAGGTCCCTCCAACATTGCTGAGCATATTGATTAATTCCTATTTTCCACTATACATGCAAGAAACATGGGAACCAAAGTATTTTCTAGAGAACAATTGGTTTAGGCTTTTAAGCAGCTCACAATGGCCATCTTTTGTATAAGAAACCCAGAATGAGCTTGTTAGCACATAGCGTCAGTTTCATGTATGCTCACAACAATGTTCATGACTTTGTTTGAGGTTTCATTCCTTCTGTCACGTTTGACCCCCCCTTTGTTTTACTTCCTATGAAAACACAGGATATAGCGAACTATGACTACATGATGGAAAACATGGCAGTGCTCCCAGATATTACATTTTTGTCCCTAATGATAGTGGCAAAGGGACATGCCTTTGAGGCCAGCGCATCCCATGTTCTCAGATTGTGTACTGGTATAAGAAGGTTGAGACTTGATTTAATCACTACTGACTCAGAGGTACATCTATTCTTTGTTTACCTAATACTCTCTCCTGACTCGGGCAAAAAGGTAGTGTTTGGTCCCTAGAATGCATTTTTGACGATTATTTTTTTGTTGAAGTATATATCGAGAGCCAAAGTAATTTAAAGCATTATGAAACTATTTTTCTAGGTAGATCGATGCATGCTGTTTTTGTGAAAAAATGTGTTAGTATTTCGTTAGACATGGTTTCTGGGTAAAACACAACTCGGAGTAAGTATTTAAGTTGCCAGGGAAGTAATGGGAAGAAAACCTGCATTTGTATCTTTTTGTTGGGTTTATGGTTTATTTGGTATCCCAATGGTACCACTTTACTTTGCTCTCTTTCTAGTTTCTAGTCATTGTTAGCCTGTCTGGACTTCTGGTGAGTCTTCGGATGACACTAAAGCAGATCAACCTTGGTAATGTATATAAGAGTTAGAAAATAATATGGCAATGAAGAGAAAATTGTAGTAGTAAGTATTTATTTTTTTAAAAAGATAAATATAAAGGTTACGTAGGTCCATACAGAGCCTATGCACTAAGATTGATTCAGAGTCTCTGTAATTTTGGGCAGTTAATCATAACATATTTCTGGTATTACATGGAATTCTATGAGATTTTATAAACAGAAAATATGCTCTTATGTGCTACCTTTTGTCTTAGCAGAAAATTATATTGCTGCAACTAGTTTGTAGGCTGAATTATTTTTCAGTTGTTGATATCAACACTCATTTTTGTCATTAAATCATCAATGATTTTATTAAGTTGATATTTCCTGGTGTCAGGCCGAAACTGCATGCACATCCGATTGCAAATGCCTTCAGCTAATAGAGTGGGAAACAGAGGAAATCTTGTTGAAACACCTGGAAGAAGTAGAAATCAATAAATGCAGAGGAACTAAACGTGAAGTTGCTTTTATGAAACGACTTTTTTGATTGGGGGACAATGATTAAAGTGATGAAAGTAAATTTCTGTAATTCAATCTCTGAAGTCAAAGCCAAGGAGCTGGGCCGAGCATTTAAGAGTTTCTCTAGGCCAGGAGTATGCATGAAATTTTATCGATGACAAGAAGTTAGCAAGGTGTTAGATGACACCAAGTTGTCACTTTAGGCACTTTTATGTTTATTTATGTGTTTATTGCTGTCATGAACCGTTGAACCGTACTGTATGAGAGCACCAACATGCGCAGATCTTGAAGACAAATGTTGAGATCCAATGTATTTTGTTTATGCAAGCGGAGACCTTGTTTTTTTTTTTTTCATAAGCTGTATTTAAGTGCCAAATAGGCACGCCCTGCTTCCTAACTAGTGTTAAACAAGCTGATGGTATTTAGGTATAGATAAAACATGGATAAATATATCCTGTAACTGTAAAAGTGCAAAATTTGACATGTTCTGTGCACAGACAAGTGTGCAGGCGAGAGGTCTTAGTGGTTGATTTGTAATCTGCATTCTGAGCAGGGTGTTTGGTTCTTGCTGGCTTAATCTAGTACTCCCTCCGTCCCACAGTTTTGTCGTTTTTGACTTTTTGAACTTCACGTTTGACCATCCGTCTTATTCAAAATATTTACGCAAATCATATAATAAATTAATTAATATTAAAGTATATTCATTGATAAAATAAGTTGTAACAAAATAAATTATATTTGTGTAAAAAATTTGAATAAGGCGAAGATCGAATAAGATGGACGGAATCCGGGGTGACAAACTCAAATGGGACGGAGGGAGTACTTTGGTTTTTGTTCGGTTCAGTGTCTTAAGTGGTGTATCCTTGGGTGAAGGATCAAGAAACAAGGTATTTGGAAGACGTGTCAGGATTGGAATCAGGAAGGAGTGGAGATGGTATGCAACCGACGGTTAGATCGTCGGTGGCGGGGCGAAGGGAGGCAAGTGCCTGAGTGCAATCTTCAGCTTCAGCGCCTGAGTGCAATCTTGGACATCTGGTTACAACTGATGGAGCGATCGAGCAACTCCTTCATGCATGAGCAGAACAGAGCATCGACGCCCAGTGACGATGCGGATGGACGCGGACCACTTGCGTCGGCCGGTGCCAATGCGGTAGTTGTGGGTGATGAGGATGCTACTGGATCTCCCCAGCCAAACTACAGGATCACGACATATGCAATTGTTACTCTGCTTATTACAGCTTATTGATTCTACCTATATATTGATTCATGGATTTAGTTTAATCAGTTTTCAGTGTCTTCTTGTATCTGTTAATCAGCAGCCGGTGCAACGATGTTGATAGGGACATCAAAACCAAAACCAAAATCAAAATCCAAGGTAATAACTAGCTCTGACAGATTGACACTTAATTTGTACTATGTGCTTTCACTATAACAAAACTTTTGTTTGTTTGATATATTTGTTATTATAGGACTCCAAACATGGTGCTTTATTATTATGGGATTCCTAACGTTTCTTTCTTTCTAATGACACCCAAAACGATTACACTTTGCAAAACATGACATTTGATTAATTTTAATTCATTTGATAATATGAAATACATGTATTTCTTTCATAATACCTGTACTACCCTTTGATCTACGTGAGTTCCGACGCCGCCGCCCGTTCCTTCCTCGCACGTGATCTACAGACCGCCGCCGCCGCTCGTTCATTCTCCAACCACGCGATCAAAGACCAACGCCGCCGCCCGGGCGTTGACATGCCGTCGATCGAAGCGATTCGCTGAATATTTTGAGCCATCGACGATCGATCGCCCACCTCTGGCTGTCTCGCTGGAGCACGCTTTTGACCTTTGGACACCCTTGTTCTAGCAGTCAGTTGGTCAATCAGCCCATGAGATCCAGAGTTAAGATTCGATCCGCCTCTGCCTGCCTAGCGAGGATAGTTTGTTCCTGCTTCTGTACAAATTTTCCAACATTCCATTCTCTCTCTTATAAACTATTATTACTCGTAAGCATGTTAATCTGCAGTTCTGGGTAGGAGTAGAAGATTTGGACAACTTGGGTGAAGTTGATTGACCTTTGTTTAGACCTGCTTGACCTCTGCGCCGACGGTCGCCATGATCAGGCCTTGCAAGGACCCAACACAACAACAAGACAACTCCAGAGAGCACGGAAGAAAACGAAGAACTAGCTGACAATTAAAAGTGAACCCGGCGGGGTTGGGTCTCTGGATGGCGAGGTTGAACGAATGGGCGGCGGCGTTGGTCTTTTGATCGTGTGGTTGGAGAATGAACGGGCGGCGGCGGCGGTCTGTAATCGCGTGCGAGGAAGGAACGGGCGGCGGCACGTAGATCAAAGGGTAGTACAGGTATTATGAAAGAAATATATGTATTTCATATTATCAAATGAATTAAAATTAACCAAATGTCATGTTTTGCAAAGTGTAATCGTTTCGGTGTCATTAGAGCAGAAAGAAATGTTAGAAATCTCATAATAACAAAACCATGTTTGGAAATCCCTATAATAAAGAAATATCTCGCTCGTTTGGAGTCCACTAACTTAAAAGTAGTCTCACTTTGTAGGCAAAGGCAATAGCTCTGACAGATTGTCATGTGTTTGTGTGAATATTTTCACTGCTTCTATACTTGCTGCTGAACCTCAAGCTATATATATGAACCTAACTGCAATCGTCTTCTGTAACTGATTCGAATAGAAGAATATACAGTTTGCAGGGACAAAAAAAAAAAAGGCACATACATGAACATTGCTTCATGTACATTGTAGGTCTTTTTTTTGCTTTAGAAAAGCTATTCAATTATAAAAGTTCAGTGGGCTTCGGCTTCAGAATCCATCATCGGAGACTTGGACCTCCTCCTCTACCTCGACCTCGACGTAGCCCTTGTTGTGGAGCTCACGGCGGTAGTACTCCTGAATGCTGCGGATGTAGTCGTGACTCCTCCTTATGAGCTCGTGCACCTTGGCAGACTGTCGCCGGCACTCCTCCGAGAGCCGTTCTGGGTGGGGATACCTGGTCGGCTCCTTGGGCTTCTTCGCCAGCACGAACTCGACGTAATCCGGGGCAAGCCTCCTCATCACTTTCTTCGTCTTCTTCGTCTTGACCACCTCCGCCGTCGCCGTCGCCATCGCCGGCACCTCCGCCTCCGCCCTCATCTTCTTCGCAGATCCCTCCTCGCCGGCCTCCGCCGCGCTGTGCCTCCCTCGTCCCGCCGAGGATGATCACCCACCCACCCCCTTGCCCATGTCCCCACCCTTGCCCATCTCCGTCCGATCAAGGATTGGACGTGGCGGCGGCGGATACTTTCCCCTTCCTCCTCCTCGACGAGAGATCTGCGGCGTGGTGGCTGGGAATTTCGGTCGGTTGGGCCGTCCGTCCTCGCTATTTATCGTGATTGTTGAGATCCAGTCCACCATCGGATTCGACTCCGACCCGGATTCTTTCACCTGGACTGGGCTGGGCTGGGCTAGCGGTCGGGTCGGGCAGGGAGGTGAGCCCATACGGATTCTTTCACAAAATTGACGTTTTGAAAATTTCCAAAAAAATGACGTTCTGAACATTGTCACGATATGCGATATGGTCAAATTCATACGCAAATATTTTTTCTAATTTGTTTGCTATTATTATGAGACGACTATATACTAAGTACAAGCATTTTCTTGAAATAAAAAGTCACTTGAACATTGATAATTTTTTTTAGATTGATCAGGGAATAAAAAAGAAATTTTGGCCTCCCCACATTCATGCACGAATGACTATATCCTTCTATTACAACTCCATGGTACTTAATTAGACCCAACTATGTGAAATGGAACTCAAACAACACACTCAGCAAAAGGAAGACCCAAAGACTTCAATCGCCATAACTTCTAATCGTCTACAATCTTCCTTGGAAGGATGAGAGCCCATCTCTCTCTCCCCTTTAGATAGCCGATAGTAATGCGTAATCTAGTAAGCCCTCTTTTTTTTTTTTTCAAGAGCACGCCTAGGCGCGTTTTTCATTAAGCGAAAAGAGACTTACAAATTTTGGCCGATCCGGTAACCCGAGCATTACCCGGATCACCACCCCTACTTCTCTTTGGATCCTACACGAGGGATTACATTGGAACAAATTTGCGACAAGAAAGAAATATAGAGATCAAGGCCTAACTAGCCAACCTCCTCTTCCGCGATCCCCGTCACGTTGAGCTCCATGGCGGAGAGATCGATCCCATCTCCTAGCAGGGCCTCGAAACAACTCCTCTTTTTTCAGTCATCTTGCCCCCAAAAGCAACCACGAACTTCTGCTCAATCTCTGAATCCGCGGCCTCATCCTCGACCTCCTCGCTGAGCTTACGAAGCGGCACCTTCGTGCTTGAACGGTTGCATTGGGGACGCGCGGTTTAGCCGCAATACGTCCACTCCTCTGTAGAGAATGGGTTGTTTCCATGAGCTATTGAGCTATCCTTGACTATCTTTCCATGAACTATCCTTGACTATGATATATATCAGCATACTTGAATCTCTACTTATGTGATCATTTTGTAATTACAAATACATTGATAAAGCAAACGACTACTTGTTGCCTACCACACTTATTTTGAATTCCTTCACTTGACCCATTGTTTTATTAAACACGATCTATTAATTTAGTTCACTTTGCTATTCTGTAGTTGGATTTTTTTTTTTTTTGTTGGTATCAAATGAACTTATTAGTAAAATTCTATTCATATATGTTGAATTTAACAATATGCGCTCTGAATTATGATGAGTAAATATCCGAATAGAGAGTGAAATTTGGTGCATTCGTTTTGTAACTAGATTCAAAAATATTTGTGTATATATTTAAATTTAAATGAAAATATAGTAAAAGACGATGTTAATATGTTCCAGCCGTCTCCGTGTGCCTGCCTAAGACGACGTGTGTGTGTGCCAGTAGATTAGGCCATTATCCGTTCAACGTTTTTTTTTTTTTTTTTTGAGGGGTTATTATCCATTAAACTAAAGTGAAAGGATAGCCCAGCCTGGATAACGGCCTGGGCGTATGACCTGCGAGCCCAGACTGGCCCAACTGCTGGCTGGCAGTGGCAGCCCACAGCCCGTTCAGTGTGGAAGAACTGCTCCTTACAGCGTGGGCCGTGGGTCACTGTCGATAACATCGGCCCGCCCGGATTGATGCTGCTGCCACGTCAGTATATATAGTACGTATATATTACATTAAAAATTAGAAGAACAGAGAGGCATCACAAAGAACAAACTATGTTCTCTGTACATTGAGATATATACTGTCTCCATCCCATAAAAAAACGTAATTTTAGAAGTGGTCTTGTCTATAAGATCCTAGTAGTAGATAATAATAGAAAACAAATTAAGATTAAATGCTTTGCACCTCTTGTTTTGACAGAGAAAAGATAGGTCAGAGTCTCTTGACGAGAACAAGAGAAACTCAACTGTACAGTAAAGTACAGCGGCTAGACCTGATTAGGGAACAGTGTAAACATGAATGGCCATCAGTGATGGATTGCTCCTCTACTCCTACCGTCCTAGTACATGAATGAACATGAACGTTAATAAATGCATTCAATTCGTCGTCGTCGTCGTCACCAACCAACCGTGGCAATTCAAGAGCTGCTGCGACTGCCAAGCTGCCATGGCCGCAGCAGCAGCAGCAGGACCGGCCGGATGCAATGGAGGATAGTACACTTAAAACCACCTACCGACCGCTGCTAACCTACAGTGATAATATCAACCACTTGGACAAGCCAATTTATGGCTCCGGCCGCCGACCGCCGGCCGGCGTCCGCCGCGGCCGTCAGAAGTCACAAGACCCATGCCGCTACTGACGCCACTGGCTGCCTGCCCCCAAGATGATCAATGAAGGTGTCCTCACCAATCACCATTGGTCTCACCAACTCGATGCCCTGCAGCTTCAATGACCCCTCGCTTCGCCTTCAATGGAGCCGTGCGTGCTCCACTCTGCAGTGGCTGCTCTGTTCTCCCTTTCCCAACCACATTTCCAGGTGACAACACACACACACACCATCAGTCTGCTCTGCAGGGTCCATAGTGAGTGTACACCGGGATTATTACACGAATGGACCATCACAAATCCCTTCTCTCCTCGCTACAACCACTGCACATTGTTGACAAATGCTAAAAAAAAAAAAGAAGCAAACGGCAGGAGCTTTACCTAGAGCATCAATTAAGCAGGAAAAAGTTTTACATACAGTGATGATAGGCAAAAGCCTGAACACAACAACAAGCACAAAGAACGGAAACTAACTCAAAGTAGTAGGGTGGGGAAGCAAGGCACTAAAGGCCCACCCACCAAGGAATTAAGGTGAATCTGGATAAAAAAAAAAAAAAAAAATTAACTCATGTTTGGGACAAAGAAAAACAAAGCAAAGAAATAAAAAACGCAGGAATAAGATGGAGCGAAAAATGAAAAACTATAGAATATCAAAACGTAGAAATGAATATTTTGAGTTGTTTGGAATGAAGGAAAAAAAAAAAATGAACATGAGCAAGCATAGCAAGAGAGGAGGAGCCAAGATTCTTTACCTTGAGTTGGAGAGGATGTTTTATTTCCATTGTTTTGCACTACTATGAATTCCTTTGTTTCAAACACCGTGAAGTGATTCCTTTCCTTTGGAATTCATTCCTCCAAAATGCCTTTGGACATCCTTTGACCCAAACAAGCCCTTATCTTTTTATACATTTTTATGCTTCTGGTAAAATCCTGTAATATCCTAATATATTTGGATAGGATTCTAGAAATTTGAATTTTTTATCCACATGCTTAAAATGTCTTATGATAAAATTCCCTAATATCCTAATAAATTTGGATAGGATTCTAGAAATTAGAAAAACAATATACACATTCTTAAAATGTCTAATGATCCAAACAGGACCTAAGAAGGTTGTAGGCCGTGTGCCATGGCCTGCTCTGTTTATTGTCACCGTCTGTTGCTCAAAAAACTAGACTAAGACTACAATCATTGTTAACATATAGGAAATGTGGGGAAAAGAATACAAAATAACTAGCACATTCATGATCAGGGATACTGAAGAGGAATCCATTTAAACTAAGCACATCCAAGCTAACACATATATAGCTCATCAACCCGAGGTTAAGCTAATCGCATGCCAAACACAAAATGGTAGCATAGTTCAAAAGTGGGGAAAAAAGATTACAAACCATAGTACCGTTTTTGATCGAAGGTTCAGCTCAGCTCCATTTAGAAACCTTACATTTGAACCCCCGCGATTCGGTCTCGAATCACGATACTTTTTGGGTCAATTGTGCAACTTCCCTATTGTGTAGTCTAATTGCTCGTTTGCCCCTGTTTTTAAACTTTGCTCATTTGCCTCTCTTTTTAGTTTTCCAATTGCGCAAAATGCCCCTAATAGGGGCAAATGAGCAATTAAAACAATTGCGCAAATGCCCCTAATAGGGTCAAATGAGCAATTGGAAGACTAAAAAAGGGGCAAACGAGCAATTATACTCCGAGAATAGAGACAGTTGCACAATTGTTCCTACTTTTAGATCAAAGGTTCAGCTCAGCTCCCTTTGAACTCATAATAATTCAAATGAATATTCATAGTAATAATTTAATGTAACTTGTTATTAGTTTACAAAACAAAGACTTGTACATTTTGCTATCTACATTGAGATTATATTTTAATCATTCCATTTCTATTTTATTTTTTTTTAAAAAAAGATACTAACAAGCACATATAATTCTTTCTTGGATAGGGGAAATCCTTCCTAAATCCATCCTTGAATTTTGAACACTTACCCTACATAGGACTACACATTATTGGAGTTGACTGGCTCAATGCCAATGCCAATGCAGATCTTCCCGTCTGTTTGCCGGAAAGCAGCATGCACATGGCTGACTGAGGATGCAATCATTCAACAGCAACAGCATCCATCCATGCATCCCCATCGTATGAACAACAAACACGACATGAGATGAAACCGAACCACTGTGCACTGTGCTGAGGAGGCTGGCTTGCCCGAATGGGTTTGGCACGCCCAACAACCACGCCGGACTATCATCATCACTCCCCCAAAGGCCAAAACCACCAGTGCAGTAGCTTTTCCTTTCCTTTGTGCACATCGTCCAAACAAGCCTGAGCTGCTCATCTGAGCAGCAACAAGGCTTTTGCTGCTGCTGACCTGCCAGTAGGCCACTACTACAGCAGCTACAGGCTACCCCAACAAGAGAAGAAGAGACAAGCAACAGGGCACGGCTTCTGCTGGGAGAAAAGGACTCTTCATTGCTAGGGGACCTACCTCAGCCTCAGCAAAGATAGGGAGAGCAGCACAGGACACAAAAGCTTTGCAGGCTTGCAGCAGCAGCAACACAGAAGAGCCATTCCCATTCCCCAATCCCCATCATGGCAATGTCAAGAGAGGCATGCCATGCCACCACAAATGACACACCACAGCAAGCAACTCCATGGCCACTCTCCATCTCTATTATTATATATCTTTCTCTTCTAAGTATAGTAGGGATGATTGAGATCAGATCATGAGGTGAGTGTTTGCTTCCCTCACCCTTCCATAACGAGGGACAGTCCTGCAAATGGCATGGCCCCATCCCTCAGTGTCTGGCTGGCTGTGGGGGCAAGCAAGCAAGCCAACCAAGCCATCCATGAATGTGATGGTCTCCTACAACATTGGCTGATAACCCAGTTTGGAAATGTGACTAGGAAGCAAACCAAAGCTAGTATAAGCTAAAGTAGGGCCAGTGCCACTAACTAGGAACATCCCTTTTTTTCCCATCTAAAAAAAGACACTTCCTAGCAACAATTCCTTCCTGTCCCACTTCTGATCTCAACAACACCAACACTTCTAATTGTAAACTAAACAATCAAGTTACGCAGTCGACTAGTAGTTTGCATACACTAAATAATGCAGGGAGAGGCAGGCTGTTCTAATCTGAATGCGCTAAACAAAGTAGGCAAGTGAGATCGCCTGATGGGGACGGTGAACTAACAAAATACGTCCCTATACACTCATCACTTTATGGAATGTGGGTAAAGAACCGGTGGTCAGAATGTCAAGATGCAAGAATTGAGAAGCTATGACCTCAGCTCATGGAGTCATGGGGTCTGAAAAGGTGAAAAGGATGTGTTTGAAGTAGACAGCGCATATCCACACAAGAACACTACTAATAATATCAAGGCACTGGAATTAGCAGTGAAGAACAACTCCACAAGGAGTGTTCTTGTGTGGATATAATCAGCAGCAGTATTTTTATTAATGGAAAGGTAGTGGGAACAGTTGAACATGGACTAGCACAATAGTTTCAGTTTTAGATTTGGTGGTCAGATGGATTTCTTTTTCTATTCCCTTTTGAAAAAATATGATAGAAACATGGATTTCAGAATCCAATTGATCTACACACAATATATATACTTGGTGCTACTTCCCTGAGAAAGTATGCTATATTGTCAGCAAGGAACTTAAAAAAAAACGCGTAAAGAGCAGCTGATATATATACTAGTCGATATGATCTTGCTGAAATAAAAACAGATGCAAACTACAGTATGGAACTACAGTAAGGGATTAATAAATAAAAACAGCAAAATGGAAAACAAGGACAAACTGGTGATATCTCGCTGAGATGAAAACGATCGACAGCTGAACAAGATGGATCTAGCATTAAACTAATTGAAGCTTACATCAGTAACTATCACTGTGAATGGAACTACTGTCCAGCAATTAGTGATCAGAAGAAATGTTTTTCGCTTTCTCATCTCAAGGAACTGATCGATGACCAACCAAATCGAGCAGCTAGCTACAACAGATGCAAAAGAACTTGGGCAGCAGAAGAACAGAACCAGAACCTCTCAAAGTAGGGAGTAAGAAGAAGATCTACCATTGGGTAACTAACAATGCATGATGATTTGCTAGCTCTGTAAGCTCTGTAACAGCAACAACAAGAAACAGCCAGCGAGCTCGCTCTCAACGGCACGACGGCGGCATCTGGATGGGGCGCCATGCCGACGCGGTGAGGAGGCAGAGGTCCTTCCATCCGAGCTTGAGCGCGCCGTTCTCCTCCACCAGCGTGTACCCGTCGGAGGGGAACATGCCGAGCAGCAGTGACGCCTGCGCCGCGGCGCTGCCGGCGAGCGAGGCGGCGCGGAACCCGGACTGGGCGAGCTTCTCGCGCCAGCTGCCGAACTTGACGTCGCCGGTGCGTGCCGGCCCGCCGACGGCGAGCACGTTGCGGATCTCCCGTGACAGCAGCTGCTGCTCCACGACGTGACGCTCGGGGCTGTCCTCGCCGTAGCTCGCGTCCAGCGAGTCGAACAGCGCCGAGTAGTAGTGGATGGCCTCCACGAAACGCGCCAGGAAGGAGCCTGAGTGGCTCAGGTCCTGCTCCACCATTGTCACCACCTTGGGGGCCAGCCTGCAGAGGTCCATGGATGGATGGAATCAATGAACAATTGAATTGGATCTCTGGCCCGTGGTCCAAAAATCCAACGGGAGAGAGGGACACGAGTCGTCAGGTCAGGATGATGTGCGTTGTGACAACCATTCGATTCTGAATCTCTGTCTGATGGCATTGCCAATGCCAGGACGAACAGTCACAGGACTGGATCCGTGGCATCGATTAGCGGTTTTAATGATGCATCAAATCAAGGACATTGCAGTTTAGTATCTCATGCTTGAGATGAGATGGTTCACAAATAAAAGTACAAAGGACAGATATGTAGTACTACTGGCATGGCAGTGATTTGTTTGGAGAAGAAAGATAATAATACTTTTGATTTGGTAAGGCTTTTTAAGATTAAGAAATGGTGATTAGTGGTAGAAGATGACAGTTATTCCATTCAGTCAGCCAGTAATCATCGCCATGGCACTTGGAACTAGAAAACCTTTTGGCATGGAAAGTTGGTCATGATGATAAGAACTTTCAGCTCCCTCCTCTCCTAGTGATCTCCACTAACAAAATGCAATCGAAATCTATCTTTTGTGCTTCTGGGATCACCAAAGACAAGACCATGGAGGAGGAGGATACTCTACTTGTAGTACACTACAGTATCATCTCAAAAGCATTGCCAAGATTCAACCTTTTTGAGCCTAGAAAGTTGGAAGGTCATAATGACAAGCTTTTGAGCTCCAAAACGTGATTTCTTTACTAGTAAACTAATAAACCTCTCAAGAATATTTTGTACGTCTCACACATTATCCAATGCCACATTGGTTAAACTAAAGTGTTAGCAGCTGAAAAGTGGTCATGATTGCATCAAGATTTGACATGAAAGAAGCAACGAAGATGGAGTAGTCGTCTTACAGTACTCTACCTTTGGATGAGCCAGAGCGTGTTGGAGTCGTTGCCGGTGACGTCGTAGAGCGAGTGGTGCAGCCAGTGGACGGCGACGGCCTCCCGCCGCGTGACGCCGAGCTTCTCCGGGTCGACATTGCCGGCCTTCTCAGCGACGGCGCAGAACTCGAACGGCAAGCCGAGCGTGTCGGCGAAGTCGGAGAGGCGCTTCCCCGTTGCCTCGAGCGCTTCCATGGACGCTCCCAGGCCGGTGAGCCTCACCCTTGGCGGGCCGCCGGGGCGTGAGGCGAGGATGTGGAAGAGCCCCGGCCACTGGAGCCCCTGCATGATGTCGAGGTCGATGATGTGCACACGGTCCTCCCGCTCGAACGCCTCCTGGATGGCCTGGTTCGCCGTGAAGTGCGAGAACTTGACGAACGGGCTGATGCCGTTGAACACCTGGAACGCGGCGGCGACGCGGCCGTGGAGCCGCGCCGCGGCGGGGGTTCCCGGTGGAAGCGGCGCGTACAGGCCCAGACACGAGCTCACGAGGCGCGCAGACATGGCCTCCGCGAAGTAGGCCGCCACGCGCTGCGTCGAGGTGCCGAATGGCGTGGCCAGCTCCGCGATCTCTAGCAGCGTCTGGTGCGCGTCGTCGAGGTTGTCCGCGTTCACCGCCTCCGCGCACTGTAGGAGTAGTGTCAGCAGGTGGAGACCCTCCTCGTCGCGCTGCTTCCGACGCTGCTCCTCCTTCCGCTCCTTGGCGGCCGCGGCAGCTGCGGCGGCGGCGGCTGCTGCTGCCGCGGCCGTCTCCTCAGCCGTCGGGGCCTTGGGTGACTGCGACGCCGGATGGGGCTGCTCCTCCTGCTGCTGTTGCTGCGGAGGAGGTGGATGGGGATGGTCGTGGCGGCGCTTGTCTTGGAAGCGGTGGTGGAGGGGGGGAGCGCGAGCCCCCGTCGGAGCGCCGTGGAGGAGAGCGTGTTGTGGAGGAGGCGGAGGAGGGAGTTGTGGAGCGGGGTCGGCGGCGAGGAGGGAGCGGAGACGGAGCTCGAGGAGCGACGCGAGGCCGGGGTTACACGGGTGGATGATCTCGCGCACGTTGTGGATAAGCTGGGTGATGGAGACCGCAGCGCCGCCGCTGCTGCCGATGATGTCGCGGATGATGCCGTCCACCCACGCGGTCGTGGCGGCCTCGCCGCCCGCCTGCTGCTGGTGCTGGGCATGATGATGATGATGATGAGCATGGGCCGTCGCCGCCGCCGCCGGGTTTGGTGGCGGAGCTGGGGCCACGTCGACTGGGTGCTGCTGGAATGAGGGGGGGAAGCTGGTGGAGCTGGGTGGGAAGCGCGGGGAGCTGCGCGCTGGCGGAAGGCGGCGCACCAGTACCACCACCAGCGGCAGCGGCAGCGGCGGCGGCGGCCGTGACGTCGGAGAGGTCGCCCGTGACATGGCGACGCGGTGGTGGAAGGTCCATGTCGGACGCGGGGCGCTTGCGGACCATGATGGCAGCGGCGGCGGATTCTTGGCGGTCTAGGTGGTGGAGGTAGTGGAGGAGGAAGTGGTGGTCTTGGGACGACGGAGGAGGGAGGTGAGGGGGAGGCAGCGGCGGCAATAAGGAGTGGGAGGAGGAGGTGGTAGCGGTGGCATGAGAGTGGGGAAAGGAAGAGGAGGAGGAGGAGTGGGGGCTGCTCCCGCGGCGGAGGAGGACGAGGGGAAGAGGAGCAGCGAGGAGGAGCCCATCTAGAAACGCCAAGAGCAAGCCGCCGCGCGCATGGCGATCGATCCGGTCCGGCCAGCGGGGGTGGATGGATGGAGCAGTTTGCGTGTTTTGGCACCGCGCGGCGCGGCGCAAACCACTGAAACCGGGGGTCAGTGGAGTGAGTAGGCTGAGCTGAGCAGATGGACGGCGACGAGGGGAGGTGAGACCCTGCCGGGGGGGTAAAGAGGAAGACGCCGCCGGGAGACGAACAAGGGCGTAAGCACAAGAGGTTAGGAGAGGCTAATTTATGGAGGCAGCCGCAGTAGATTTTTTTTTTTCCCCCCTGGCTCCGTGCAGATGCCCTCCTCTGTCTTTTTACCTCCACGAATCATGTTAAACATTATTTAATTATTTAATGCAACAAAAATATTTATATTAATAAATTACTCTAAAGAACTAATTATCACCATATTCAAGGCAATTTTAGTATTTTACAAGAACGAGGAGTGTTTTTTGTAACTCAGTCTGGACCAACCATTCTTTGTAGTGCCATGTCAAGGAAACAAACATTCCTTTGTTGTAAAAAAAAAAGAAGTGTGGAAGAGGCTTGTAGATTGAGGTGGGTTTTAACTTTTAAGCATTCCTCTATTACATATATGTAAATTAATTAGATGTAGATTGAGGTGGGTTTTAAGTTAAACTTTAATAACACGACAAGCATGGTTAATTGCGATGGAATTTAGTGCATATGGAAGAGGCTTGTATTTGCGAATTGGCTTGTAGTCCAATGGTAGGGCGGTCCAGGTGGGGCCGCCCACCACCGCGTTCAAATCCCGGTGCTCGTTACCTTTTCTTTGGATTTTCCCGTGATTTACCTACGTTGTGCATTAAGTGGTAGCGGCGTTCCCGTCGATCGACGAGGTGCCTATGGTGACTTCGAGAATCTCCAGATCCGTCGGGCGCCCAGCCCTTCCGGAGGTGCTCATAGGGGTAGGGTTTCTTGTGACGTGTGTTCATAGGGGTGAGTGTGCGTGCGTGTTGTGAGTGTCTGCGTTGTCTTGTGTAATTCTCACAAAAAAAGAGGCTTGTATTTCGATTCGAATGTAGATATTGCTTCATAGTTGTGCAGGGGTTGCTTTAAATCATTTTTCATAAAGGCAAAATGGAACTGAATAGTTCTATGGCTATTATTGCTAATGATAATTAGAGGCTACCAAAATTATGGTCGAGAATTCAAATTTTTTTAGTGAATTTACTTTTAAATTTGATTATTTCAACTAAAGCCAAACATGGATAATTTGGATGGGAAATTAATGGTTACAACTTATATATGTTTATAAACTTAGATATAATTATAACAGTGGACATGCACAATGGCAGATTTGAGAATTTCTAAGATTCACTTGAATGCCACAAGGATTAATATGAGGCTCAAAAAAGAGTCCCCATTATTATTATTATTGAATTTCGGATATGAAAAAGTTTGACTTGGATAGAACTGAATGTAATTAAAGCCGGACAAAAATGCAATAATTATTTTGCCACCAAATGTAAATATTTAAGCCTTTAGAACTTGTCTCTAATTATATATAATCATTTATGGGATTAAAGGCCCTATTTAGATGGGAATTTAATAGTTTGGTTCCCTCCTGCAAAGTTTAGTGACCCTGTTTAATTTGGTTCTATTCACTAAAGACCACTAATAAAGTAGTGGTCCCATTTACATTTTAGTGACATTTTGATGCGCTTTCATACTAAAAGGCCCTAAATTTTTTTGTGGGGTGTTTGGCATTTTAGTAACTAAACTGTAGTGACATCTAACCAGGCAAAGTCCTAATTAACACCCCCTTTGGCACCTATTAGCCTTGTAACCATAGCAATTGAATCAATTTTTTAATGTGGGGATGACCAACCATTTTCCTTGCTCGTCAGGGTACCCTAAAAGTCATAGAAATGCATATTTCTTAAAAGAAATATTTAGCTATACTTGTGAATCACTCTGTGCTGCTACACTGACTTTATTTTTTTTTTCAAAAAAAGATAAATTTACCGAAACATAGTGAATAATTTCATAGCTTGACACTGTAACGCAATACACATATAAGTAGATGCTTTTATTGTTATCCACCTAGTGTTAGTTTCTACCATTGCATCGCATCACCAGTGGTCTACAAACCTAGCCTTTAGAGCGGTGAAGAATAAGAGAATACCAAAACTATGGAAAAAAAACAAAGCACTAATGAAGGTACAAGAGTGTTCATGTAGCAAGCAAGATTGGGGTTAATCTAAAAAGTAAAGCGAAAAGGATTTTGTTTTCTTTTGTCTATGTGGGTCTAGGGAAACAAGTCATGATAGACTGCAATCCGGTGTTAACTAGTAGGATTCCCTACGTGTTGTTGTGGGAATTTAAGGTTAGTTTTGGTGGCCATTTAATAAATGAAAAAGAGGTATAAAAATGTGATTTATTTAATTAGAATTGTAAACACATATATCTTAAGTGTCTCAAGGATCAACAAAACAATATCCCGTTACAACAAAAAATGCTTATGATTTGAAATAAGATTATTTATATAAAGGGATAAACAATTATAAGTTAAAGTTAGTGGATGACATGGTATAATGCTAGTTAGTGGATGATATGTCTAGCTTGCTAACATGTAAGATCATAATTGCAAATGCTAGATAACCATAAATGCATCCGATAGTAGACCCGATGAGGTGGATAGCATGCATATTGAGATAAAATATTTAATGGGGTTTAGCTTTATGGGAGTATAAGATCTAGAAGTACATATCATTTTCTTCACTTGTCACATGGAAAGGACTATGTGTTCAAGAGAGGCTTTGGGATGGGATTGGGTCCCAAATAGGGTACACGATGTTTTTTTCATTGCATAAAATCATTGAACAAAAGTATAAGGCAAGAGGTTATCTTTTTCTATTGTGATGTGGTGGAATATTACAAAAAAATGGGAATTGAGAAGAAGTTGTTCCATATCCTATAATGATTTTTTTTCTAAATTTTTTTGTAGAAATGGTGATTTTTGCTGAAAGAGGGAGCTGTTAAGTCCGCGGATGACAAGAACAAGACTACAAAGAATTGGTTGCATTGCTGGCAAACTGAAAAAGACTAGCATTTTCCGTTGTCATTTTAAAAAATAAATAAAAATATTGATATATATTACTTTCTCTATCCCCTGAATAAATCAATTCCCACAGTCCGTGCGGTCAACTCTTTGAAGTTTGACTAAATTTCTAAAAAAGAGTAACAACATTTATGATATAAATAAGAGCATCTTATGAAAATAATTGCTATGATAAATCTAATCTATACCTACTAATAAAGAGAGAAAATTTCAAAGCGTCCATCCATCCTTCTCCCTCTAACTACCGGACAAGATGAAGACTAAACTTATATATATGTATATATATACATCTAGATAGAGTTCGTGTGATACGAAGTCCTATTCTAAAAACATCTAGGTAGTTTAATTCGAATATGATACGACAACCTCACACGTCAGTCGGTTTGAATATGATATATGAAACACACTTTAAATTGGATATGGTACGGAAAGAAAAAAACTTAATACATCCTTATATGTTTTTACCTTATTTTTTTGTTTACTTAATCACTACTTGCACCACTACGAATTGAACTTGCATGGTGTTTAGTTTTTATTTTCCATGGCGGGCATTTAGAAAACCGCCACGGAAAATAGTTGGCCTGGCGTGACCCGGCCCGGAAAAACCGCCACGGTTAATCCCATTAACCGTGGACGGTTTTTCTACAATGTCCGCCACGATTAATCGATTAACCGTGGCGGTCTTTGTTAAAAACCCGTCACCAAAAATAAAGCCCAAAAGACACAAGAAAACACGGCCACAAAAGCCCACTCGCCCAATATCATGACTCAAGTATATATTGAACCCTTAGGGTTTCCACACATCCCACTCACTCGGCCAATCTCCACCAACCCCGTCCCCTCCCTCTACCTCCCCCGTCCGTTCCTCTCCCTCACTCTCCACCGCCCCTTCCCTCTCCCTCGGCTCTCCACCCTCACTCCCGTCCCCTCCCCTTCAACTCCAAATGGCGGCCGCCGGACGGTGGCGGCTTGATGGGCGCGGCGGCCGAAGGGAGCACGGCGGCTTCGGTGCAATCCCACGGCGGCGAAGCGGATCCCGTGCCTGCGCCGGGGCGGCGCTGCGGATCCAGCCCGACTCGAGGCGGCGCGGTGGATCGAGGCGGCGACGCAACGGCCGCGTCTTTATCTGGCCCGGTGGATCCGGCGGCGGGCGCCTCTCTCCCACCGGCGAGCACGGGCGCTAAGGGCGCGGCGCATACCGGGGGGCGCGCCCTCCTCCGCGGTGGTCGACGGCGGCGACGGGCGGATCCTCTCCATGCCAGCGGGGCGGGCGGCCGAAGGCCGGATCCGGCGGGCCGCCGCACGGGCGGGATCCGGTGGCCGAAGTGGCGGATCCGCCTCCCTCCGCCTCCTCCGTCAAATGGCGTCGGCCGGCGGGCGGCGAAGCCGGGCCGGGCGGCGGGGCGCCCTGCCGGCGGCGCGAAACCCTAACGGGCTCGATCACGGGCCCGGCGGCCCGTATCTGGGCCCGTTAGGTTTCAAAACCGGATTTTCTTTATTATTATTATTTTTATTTATTAACCGTGGCGGGCTTTTTGTAAAATAACCGCCCGCGGTTAATCGATTTTGCCCGCCATGGAAAATAGGTCGATTAACCGTGACCCTAGCCCGTATGGTTTTAATGTCCGCTAGGGAAAATCATTTTTGTAGTAGTGTTGATATATGTCGTCACATTTTTTTGGCTCTTTTCTTTTCACATCCACATGTCCAAACCTAGCTTTTGAGTAATCTAAAGAGGAATCGTAATAAAGGACGTCCCCGAAGTTTTGATCTATCGATTCCGCTTCCAAAAACACTGATCCGTCGCCCTTTAACCGTAGTCTCCCTTTATGTTTTATTATTGAAGTTAAGTGCACCTTGTAGCATCTTAAACTTGTCATGTATGGTATCCGGGTCCATCATCTTGTAAAACGCACATTTGGCACCTTAAATTTGTTATGGTGTGCCATCCGGGTCTATCATCTTGCAAAACGCACATCCGCACCTTAAAGTTGTCATGGTGTGTGCCATCCGGGTCCATCATCTTGTAAAACACACATCCGTGAAAGGTCCTAATGGCTAGAGGGGGGGGTGAATAGCCTATTAAAATTTCTTGCAATAACACTAAGCACATGGATTAGTAAATAAGATGGCGAAGCTATTAAGCAATGCTACAAGCTATCTATGCAAGCCACAAGTCAATTTCTATTGTCTCTAATCCACACAAGGTCTAGGTCGCTAGTTTACTCCTAGGTGAACAAGCAAAACTATCTAATTTACCGCTAGGAGCTAAACTAAACTAAACAAGCTAACAACCTAAGCAAAACTACACAAGATATATCAAAGTAAACACACGAGGAGTAGTGATCGATATACCGACGTCGATGTGTAGAGATGGAAGCCAATCACCGTGATCAACTAGAAATCTCCAACGAGCACAACAAGGTTGACACGATGATTTTTCACCGAGGTTCACGTGGCTTGCCGCAAGACGCTAAGTCCCCGTTGTGGCGACACACTCACTTGACGTGTGTGCTGCTTTAATGGCCGGTGCTAAAACCCCCTATGGGCGCTCAAGCAACGATCACAAGAGAGGGTCCAACAAGCCACGAGCAATCCACTAGTGCTCCTTTCACGAATCTCCCAGCGGGGTAAGGAACGACCCTCACAATCACCACCTGTGGCCTCAAACAAGCTCCACTTGAGCTCAACACCGCCTCTTGCTCCAAGCCGCTAGGGAACCCGGGCAAATTCCCAAGATAACAAGAATCCCGCAGCTTCTCCAAGGATGAAGTGCCTCTAGATGCAATCACCAATGCAATGCACTTCTATCACTCTCAATCTCACCAAGAATACAATTATGGATGGAGAGATGAGTGGAGAGGAGTCTCAAATGCTCACAAGCAAGTTAGAGTGTTCAAATGTGCAAGAGAGAGCTCCATGAACCAAACCAAATAGGTATATATAGAGCACCCCTCGAAATAGAGCCGTTGCTCTAAAAATTTGCTCTCTCAAGACGACCGGGGCGACCCGATCGGAACCACCGGCGGTCCGGTCCCCGTGGTCCGGCCGGTGCTTCCGGTCCACAAAGACAAGGCATGGGCCCACGGTGGCGCCCCTCCTCCGTGCGTCCGGACACCTGGTTCGGGCGACACCGAAAGCATCCGTCCAGGGTCCGGGTCGGTGCGTCCGGCAAAAACGCGGCCGAGAGCTCTGCCAGACGACCGGACCGGACGCTCCGGTGAGTGCTTCCGGCCGATGCCGAAGCGTCCGGTCACCCCCACCCTCGCGGATGATCTTCATCTTTTTTCTTTGCTCTTTGCTTCAAACTTGCTTCGCCTCTTGCCGTAGGTTGCCAACACGTCCCAAGATGACCACGCGTTATCACCAATGTTAGCACGTCGAGAAGTTAGGCAAGATCGGGTTAGTGCTCTCATGTCCTAAATGCAATATGCAAGTCAAATGGACCTAGAAGCACTTCATGCAAGGATTGTCGCGGCATCCCCTCTTGATAGTCGGCCATCTATCCTATAATGTGATCACACGCCCTATCGTGTCTTGATCACCGAAAGAAAAACCCTATCAAGAAACCTTTGCCTTGATCTCCCGAGTTCCTCTCAAGCCGATCACCGAGCTTGACGATCCATCAAGTCCACCGACATTGTCCATGTTCATGATCATCATGCTCCTTGTCATCCACCTAATCCTTTCTTAAGTCACACACTTAGATCAAAGGATTAGTCCACAAGTGTGTCATCAATTTCTAAAACCAAACATGAGATTTCAATGCACCTTAATCTTGATTTTTGGTTCATAACCACCCCATATAGCCAAATCACCATGAATCCAGGTGATGTGGATTGTCGACGCTGGACCAATGGGTCACCTGACCTGCACGTGAGGCTCCCCACGCTGGCACTTTGTTGGCAAATAAACAGAATGTTCCTATGCTATATCGACCTTTTGATATGTGTATGTCACATTTGCGGGTGGTCTTATTAAAGTTGTGGAGGAGATATTTCTAGACTCGAGCATCGATTTTGTGTTACACATGTACTCAAACTTTCGAAGCAATTCAAAGGTGAGAAGCTAAAAAACCAGCTCTTGGCATGTGCAAGATCCGCTCTTCGTTCTTCGATGGACAAAAAAATATGGATAAACTTATGGTACTAAATAAGAAAGCTTAAAGTGGGTACGTAGACGGCGCGAGAGGGAGAGAATGCAATGGTGACACCGGGAGGATGCGGGGGGGAGGGGTGGGGGGGCTTTTGCTTATTTGCCAATGAAGTGCTAGCGTGGGGAGCCTCACATGCGGTCGGGTGACCCATTGGTCCAGGCGTGGATAGTCCACATCACCGGATTCGGGGTGATTTGGCTAGATGCATGGGTGGTTATGAACCAAAAACCAAGATTAAGGTGCTAGATGTGTATTTTGCAAGATGATGGACCCGGATGGCACACCATGACAAGTTTAAGGTGCCGGATGTGCGTTTTACAAGATGATGGACCTAGGCGGCACACCATAACAAGTTTAAGGCGCCCGGATGTGCGTTTTGCAAGATGATGGACCCGATAACACATCATAACAAGTTTAAGGTGCTTCAAATGCATTTAACTCTTTTATTATTTTACTCATAGATAAAAATAAATAATCTATTTATATGAACGTGTATCGACAAATACTCTTCCTTTTCTAAAAAAACAAAACAAAGTAAATACTGTTCCAAAACGCGAGCTGTCCGTTTCTCCGTGTCTCATCAGATGACCTTTTTTTTTACTACAATAGGTCTCATCGGGTCACCATATACTGACGTAACACTACCAATTATCTAAACCAAGAAAAATCAAACTAATATAGGATAGATGTTTATGACCAAATAATAAAGGTCTAGATTAATTTAAACAACCGATGCTTCATACAGTAAAGGTTTATATTTGTAAATCGCTAGAATCCATCGATAACATGTTCAAGTAGGTCAAAGGTTCACATACATATTTAGGCCTGCTTGGTTTCTTAGATTCAGTTTCACGAACAGTTTTACCGATAAAGTCGAAGCTATTTTAATGAACTATTTGGCAACACATCTCCTTGAGGTGACAAAAAAAAAAAATGAAATGACCTAATGTCATCCTTCTTTTTTTCATCCTTTCGTTCTGTATCCGCCCGCCTCAATCTCTACCAATCTGCACGATGTGCATGTGTGCTTGATGACCATGGCCCTGCCTTGAAGCCATCCACCTGCTCCTACCATCGAGACCCTATGCCATGACACCCTAGCAGGCGTGGCTTGGTGGCCAAGCCATGAAACAGTGCTCGTCCCGCCGCTAGAATCTTGCAATGCAACGGTAGTGCTCACCACGAAGCCAGACGTTCATGTCCCACGAACATGTTATAGTGTTCGCGCCCTAGCTATGGCGATCGAGCTGGTTTGATGGTGGCCATGTCCCCGATGTCTACACTCATACCCCTGACGTCCACACCCTCTGCCCGACGTACAATTGCACATGCTATGATGACCCTCTTCACGATTGTCGGGGGAAAATCCGCCATCCACACAATGTTGGGTGCAGAGGTGCTGGGTTAAGCTGTTGTTATTTCAATTGTTATTTCAGCTTCATCACACTTTGTTCCCAAATGGGAGTACGTTGTCTTTTAAAAGATTCATCTACTAAGTTGTTTGCAAAAACCAATGTTTGGCAAAAACACAACTTCATGGTTGTGTCAAGCCAACTTTTAAAATGTATGCCCCCGTAGCAAAGCACGGACATATTTACTAGTGATACTAATTTGATAACATAATTCTTAAATGTTTTTCTAAAAATTTGGTCATATTTTGAAAAGTTTGACTTACAATAATTCTAGAAATATATTCTTTCAGACACGGAGAGAGTACTATTTATGGTGCAAAATAATTAACTCCTCAATCAAGAGGTAAAATGTGCAATTTTTTAGCACCGAAGGAAGTAGGGTCTACCGTATTTTCCCTCTCTAGTCTCTCCTATTTGGTGAAATGAGAGAATTAAACATCGACGTTTCAAAGCTAGCCTTCGTTTGGTTAATAGCAAGTTCCGGCTAGGTTGGTAGCGTTGCATTTGCATCACTGGTGTGATTGGACTCGTGGACTTGTACTAGCGCCACTACGAACGCAGCGACGACACTAGTGTACCCGGGAGCTCGAAGTGTTGCTGTCTACGTGCCTTTCTAGCAATTCTTGTCGATCTTGCTCGTTGTCCACGCGTTCTTCTCGTCCTCCTTCCTTCGTTCCTGCTGCGGCCGCTTTCTCTTTTGACCACATGACATGGCTGAATCATCGCCGGCCCGGCCTCCTCGATCGACGACCGATCACCGCCGGTGAGGCGTGCGTGAGCCACGAACGAAAGGCATGGCGAAGAAGAAGACGAGAGGGGCTAGGAGATCGAGAGCTACTATCTGCCCCATGCGTCGCTGTTGTGGCTATACCTGTTCCGATCGATGCGTATTCAATTCCAGTGAGATTCGATCTCTCGCGCGCGTGCCGTCTCCATCGCTGTCCCGCTTTGTTTGTCGCCGTTTCGCTGTCCGGCCGGCCGGCGCGAGGGCCAAGGCGCTCGCTCGCTCGACGTCGTCGTCGTCGGTGGCGTCGTCGCCGTCGGCGTGGGAGTACGGAGGAGCGTGCAGGCATGCGGCATGCCGTTGCGAGCGGCAAGTTTCCCCCCTGTTTCTTTCTTGCTTTATTTTGTTGCAGGCTGTTTCTTGTTTGATAGATACTACTACTATATCGTCTCGGCTTTTGAAACAGGAATAATGCAGGATATTTTGTACTACTTCATGTCTCCCTCGTCCTTTTTTTTTTTGTTTCATAAAAAACGGCAGGATCCATGCAAAGTCTTCAGTTGCCTTGCTCAGGCAACTATTAAAAAGCATATCTATACTGTTGTAAAAAAAAAAAAAGTATATCTATACGAAACAAATTCTTAAAAACACAAAAAAATGTCAAATCATAAACTACACCAAGTGTCTAAATTGACTAGGAAGTTGATTTTTGGGTTATTCTAATTAATACTTCCTCTGTTTTTAAATTGCAGGTCGTTTTTGGTTTTTCTAAATGCATTTTTTTTGCTATGCATCTAGACATAGTGTATAACTAGATGCATAGTAAAAAATGTATCTAGAAAAGCCAAAAGTAAACTACAATTTAGAATAGAGGGAGTAGTTTGTAATATTTAGATAGCCGCTAAAACACAAACCCACCACCTAGCGAAGTCATCTAGCTAGTTGTGGCAGCCCTAACGTGTTGGGTGCAATGGCGAAGTTAGAGCAAATCGGAGGCATAGACGGACCCACCGCCGCGGCAAGCCAGGCCAGCCGCCCGGGCTCCTCACACGAATAGGCAGTGAAACACTATGTTATTAGAAGGATTGAAAATATATCTTTCTATAGCAAATATTCATTATACTAAAGTTTGCCGGAGCTCTAATGTTAGGCTGGGTCTGCCACTGATCGGAGGAGGACTGTGCCTATCTTGTAGATACTTACTTAGACTTGAACCTTAAACATGGTGGAAAATTGATCTATTGGATAGTATTCAATATTTTTGTGGGTGCATTGACACCACAATGTTCAATGTAGCTTTCGCCACTGGCTGGGTGGTAACCGGCTAAGGTGGGGCCACCAACGACAATGGTGACCAGAAGGCAACTAAGCTAGGGCACACAAGAAGAAAACTGCGCCGGAGGGGTGAACGAACAAGCATATATATAGGAGGTAGACGAATGATTTGCCAATTGCTTATCTTTGAAGAGTTCAAATGCAAATATGTTAGAGTTGGTCGTTCATCCTTTTCCATTTTCCTCATGACCCAAATTAGTTAGTTGTTTATGAAATTGTTTAAGGTCCCCTATGGAACAAATAAAAGGTTCAAGGAGGATTTCTTTTAGGACTCTTTACCTATAGAAAATTTTCCCATATGTGGCCCTTTGGAACAAAGGATTAGTAACCATGGAAAAAAATCCTATGAAATGTGGCTCAATTCGTATGAATCATCATGTACATCGTGTGAAGGAGAACTGGACGAGAGATTAATATATAATAATAAATTGAACTTGATGAAGTACGTGCTAGATCAAGTCTTTTTTTTTTTTTTTCTAAAAAGGGAAGAACTTGGAATGCCAGAGTACGCAATGATGTCCATTGCGGGAACATCGAACGGTCATCATCCTACTTACTACACTTTTACTTCTAAAAAGGGTAGCTTTGAAACTGAAGAAAAAGCGTTGACATTTGGCAGTGCTGTGTGGGCCCCCGGGGACTTTAGCATGATGATAACATGCATGAGCATGAGAGCATGCATGCCTAGAGATTGTCCCGCATGCACGTCGCACGCTGGACCCTGCAACAACGCTTGCATCAATCCGCACATGCATGCACGCTGAGTTGTACGTACGTGGACCTGGCTGCGCCCTTCAGTATTTCTCATGAGGTACATGTACCACTCGCCGACTCGTAGCATCTCCAAATCCACTGCCGATGTGAATTGTGACCGACTGAGCGTTGTACATACTTGTAGGAGCATTATTGGTGTGAGGCTTAGTTTGCATTCACTTAGGGCATCCGCAATGTTAGCTTTAACAAGGTGTTACTCTGATGCTTCCACAGCACCAGATTCTTCTCTCACAGGTTCAAGGAAGGCTGGTCTTGGAATTTTCATCCTAGACTCAAGCTGTAAGCTCAACATCTACATGAAGGTTCAGACTCCAAGAATCTCCTCGGTTTTCATGGCAGAAGCTGCAGCCTTGGCCTTTGGTGCCTTGGTTATAACTAAGCTACAAATCAATGAAGTCACTTTCCTCACAGACAATCAGCAATTGGTGCACTTCTTCAATGGACCAGATCTTGAATCTCCCCCATATTGGGAAGCCAAGCCTTTCACACAGAGTTTCCTGAACTCTGTGGTCAATAAAAGAACCAAGGTGCTGAAAATTCAAAGATCTATGAATGTCACAGCTCACTCACTTGCTACTCAAGCTTTTAGTCTCTCTAGACAAACATGTAACTCTGCAAATGTTGTTTGCATGAACTCCTCTCATGGCTGTAGCTGCCCACTTCTATTGGCGCTACAAGATGTACCTACTGAACTCTTTTTTGATCCTTGCAGCTAGATGCTGCTAATAAATGGATGTTTTTATGTCAAAAAAAAACAAGGTGAGAGACGAAAGTACGGAATATTTTACACATTCCTATAAGGCGAGGCCAACCGACCAACCGCCGCGAGGCCAGGTGCGCGCGGCACGGGCTTTGGCGAGTGCCCTCCCGAGCGGTGTCGAGGCGGTGGCACGGGCGGGGAGGATCTCATATCCGATGGGAGAAGGTAGATCCGGCGGCGTGGAGCATGGATCTAGGTGTAACGTCCGGGCCCGCTTACATCGATAGCTCTCTAAGGATCAAGACGCCCTCACAAACCAACACCGGTGTTTTTTGCGCACTTTGTTCTCACTCATGCGCACCTAGGATGGACTTCCGGTCGCTCACCCATTTATCAATTTAGTCTTCGAAAAAAAAGAAGTTGCAACTTGTTGGTATGAGTATTTTATGAACCCTATTAAGCCACGGGCCGTGGTGTCACATACTCACCCCCTTAGGAGACCGACGTCCTCGTCGGTCAACTAAGTCCGTGTGTTTAGTGCCGGCGCATCGAGGTCGGGTCCGCTTACATCGGCGACTCTCTAAGGATCAAGATCGCCCTCACGGACCAATTCCACACTTTTTTGCGCACTTTATCCTTACTCATGCGCATCTTCGAAGGACTTCCCGTCGGTCACCCATCGCTCCAAGCAAAACACGCTTAACTTTGGAGTTTTTATCGATTTAGGCTTCCGGAAAAGAAGTTGCAATTTGTTGGTATGAGTATTCTATCAACCCTATTAAGCCCTAGGCCGGGGTGTCACACCGCACGAGGCGGCTTGACGGTGGCGGCTCCTCCGGATCCGGCCGGCGTGGTGGTCGGCGGCGTCCCTCCGGTTCTTCGTGGCCCAAATCCGGATCCGGCCGGTTTGGGTTTGGGATCTAGATTTTTCTTTTTGCTTATTATTTTTTTCGGATTAACCGTGATGGTTTTAGAAACCTCCATGGTCACGATTAACTGCTACCTTCGTTTCGTGGTGGTTTCAAAAACCATCACGGTTAAGATTTTGTGTAGTAGTGTTACAAACTAAGAAACTATTGATAGCCAGCTTTTGTGAGTTGCTTGTGACCCTGTGAGGAATAAATGAGCCAGATTTTTAAAAACTAGATACGAAAACTGGTTCTTAAGAACACGATTTCTCCACACTTGTCGATTGGTGGCTTCAGTCCCTTGATTGGTCGCCGCACAGGCGGGGAGCGCTTTTCGGCTCTACCGTTCTGGCGTGTCGCTGGGTAATTTGGAAGGAGCGCAATAGACGCACCTTCGGCGGTCGGTCTTGGAACCGCGTCTAACCGGCTGCTGCAGACTTTGATCGAGGAGGGCGAGTCTTGGGTGCTTGCAGGCTACCGCGGAGTGTCGCCGCTCCTTCGTGTGCTAACTTAGAGCGGTGCTGGGATCATCTTAGTCGCGAAATAAGGTTTTTCCAAGTACATTCTTTAAAGGCTCAACCATTCTAGCCGGTGCCATTTGTCTGTGTATCGTCTAGTCTACCAACTTACATCTCACCAGAGGTTTCGACTAGGATATATGTAACTAAAATTTCCAGCTTCTCTTAATGCAATACAACATGAAACTCATCTAGAGAGGCCCTTAATACTATATAGGAATATGAGTTTTTTTTACAATGTCCTTGCTTTGTTTTTCATACGATACGATGCCAAGTACTAGAAGTTGGATTTTGAGCTTTTGACTCAAGGTCGGGGATGCAGTACAGTACAGAGATCGTGATAGAGTAATTATGGGAGTAGCAGTAGCTGCCGTACTCGTAGCTATTCGATCGATCTGCGAGCGTGACAACGGGATTCGTGGAAAGGCTGTTGCATCGTGGCCTGGACCCCGGCTTTTCCATGTTCTTGGCTTGCATTGCGTTCTGCATGTGTGGCCTCGTTTCTTCCCGGCCGACGAAAAGGGTCTCGCCTTTTCTTGCCCTCGTCTTCCGTCCCTGTCCGTGTGGTGTGTTCTTCCTAGGCAATCACGTGCGGTGCATGCTTCCATTTCCACGCACGGCCGCCAATCCACCATGGTGATGGAGTGGAGCCCTAGAGGCCGGCTCCATCGACCATGCATTGCTGTAGCGCTGCTGCCTCGACTGCTGCTACTGACTGCCGAGAGACGACGAGCTCGAGCATGCATGTGCCTCGAGACACGAGCTGGTAGCTGCGCTGGGACTGGGACGACTGGGACAAGCCGCCGCGCCGCTGCTGCAAGGCACTCACTGTTCATCAGTGTTCACTCCATCCTCTTCCTCGCCTCCACGGCGGCTGACGAGACGACCGATCGTGCCATTGGCGGAGCACTTCTGCCATGGTCTCCTTTCACTACAGTCTACAGCTACAGGGCAGCTCCATGCATGGATTATCTTCTTGTCCGTAATCTTCATCATTTGCAGTGATTAGGACCCAAGTTAAACCAACGGGACAGCAGCTCCACTGTACGTGCCCGTCCAACTGCATGCGTGCCCAGGTGCAGGTGCAGAGGGGGCAGCTAGGCGCATCACGTGAGGTAACAGTGGAGACATCAGTGTGTCATTCACTAGTGAGTACTAGTACTACTGCTACTGTATGTCACGACGAATGTGTGGATTAGTACTACTAATCAGAACAATAATGCAACACAGTTAGTGTGGAGTACTACTCCTACTCCATACTGGCACGCATACTGGCACGCTGCTTGCACTATTCCGTAGCCGTAGTACTGTACTCCACGATTCTGCGGTTTTTGCTGTCGACTGCGCTCTTCATTTCTTGAAATGCTCAAAGGCTGATGAAGCTTCAGCGATGCACAGTGTATCCCCGTACTCTGTAGCCTGGACTCTGCACACTGCATAACTCGGCATGCAGTCTGAGATCTCTTTAATTGCCATCAAACACTTCACCTAACCCATGTTATAGACACATGTTTAATCACCGGACTGTGTTTAGTAGTCTGCTTACTTTACATTCTTTGTCACCTCATTCAAATTGGAATGCTAATCGTAGTAGCTAGGGCCTCGTTTAGTTGGCTAAAGTTTCTAACTCTTTTTTTTCTCTCTCTCCATCACATCACATTAAATACACCAAAAGATATATGTTTGGAGTATAAAATGTAGGTAAAAAAAATAACTAATTATACAGTTTAGATGTATTCATTCGAGACGATTCTTTTGAGCCTAGTTACGCCGTGGTAGGATAATATTTCTGTAAACAAACGAAACGTCTTCTGATTGTCTTCTGGGGAGTTCCGGAGTTACTTTTGTTAAAACTCCCAACATCTAAACGAGGCCTAGGTTTCTGTTGTTTCTGTTCTTCAGAAACAAGAACTGCTCAGCCTACTGTCGTTTATCAGCTAGCCATTCGGTAGTACTTTCTCTCGCATCGACCGGCCCGTACCAAGACTTTTCTCTCAGCTTACTTCCCATTTCTTTAACATATAAGATCAGTTGTTTTTCATTCTGGGATTTCCATTGTTCAATTTCCAATACCTTCCAACTAAGAGCAAGTTTAATAGTTTCGTCGTCTCCTCGCCCACTGCTGGGCGGCAACACACGAGATGGTGGTGGTTCCCCGCTTCTATTCAATGCATATCTGCGTGCGGGAGCCAATTGCAGCTCGCGCCGTGCGTCTTCGCCGGCGGCGGCGGACGCGTCGTGAGACGCTCGTTCCCTCCCTCTCTCTTCACTTCTCTCTCCTCCACGTAGATATACGCCGGCTGGTCGCTAATTATAGTACTTGCTCTAATTTTCATTCGATTTCCCGATATGTTAAACAAACGCTGGACCCCATAGCCGAGCTGACTATAGGTTGTTGATCAGCGGCAAAAAGAAAGCAAGACCTTTTGGAGAGATTCGATCTACAAGTACAGGTAGCCTTTTAGGTGAGCATTTGACTTTCTACTACTATCTCTCTCACAGATCCGTGACCGTGTGAGGCTCGAGGGCCAAGAACCACCCAGGAATCCATGGCCATGTCTACTACGACTACGAAGCGAAAGTGCCATGAAAAAAGCGACTCGGATTTCCAGGGACTCAACGCTTGCTTGTGCTTTTCCTCCTGTCACCACTCGTCTTCCAGAAAAATAACGCACTTTGTTCCAGACATTGATATCAGCAGCTGCGTGTCAGCATGCTAGTGCGTCTGCCCATTCGATCCTCAATCTTTTCTGATGGTGTAGCTTTATGCAGCTTATGTGGACAAATTTTGAAACGGTCGGAAACGGATAATACATTGGGTAGGATTATGTTTTTTTAGCAAAAAATATTGTATGATGTACTATGCGTTAGAGAATGTTATTATTAGGATTGATATGAATTCTTCATTTCATTACTACAAGTTGCTACAAGGATTATAATAGCCCATCAATCTATACCATCACAACAATATCAATTCCCATACTTTGTACCACTATTAGGCTATGATAAATTTATCAATTACTCTATATGTGTTTTCATTCGATTCATCGTTGCACCACGCACCTCAATGGATATTTAACATGTATTTAGTTGGAACAATATCTTAAGTTATATTCAACTCTTGTTTTATCCCTTTTGTGGCATCATAAATCCACATATATAGCACTTATATTTTCTCCTTCTCACTTCAGGAGTGGTAAGAATCAGGCAATTTAGAAAACATAAGTAGTAACATCATGGTTATTTTAAATATTTTCCATAATAACCTTATACCGGTACTTAAACGTAGATTTTAGATATTTTAGTTTTATTTTATAACAACTAATGCGATAACTTAGATGCAAGGGATAGTTTATTTTGTCTTTAATATGGCATACGTAGAAAATTTAAAAGAAAATTTAGGCACTACTTGAAATCATATTTTATAATGGAATAGATTGTTAGTTCATTTTTTTTTTTGTAATGGTAAAAGTGTTTTTTTAGAAAATAAATAGATTCTATGGTTGTTATTCTAGAATTCCAAATTAATTACAACAAGTTTATGAGAATGACAATGGTTTACTTTTTCTATCTCTATAACATCTCTATTTGTTGAGATTTTTCTGCTAAAAACGATATTAAGATGTGTTATCATGATTTTTATTGCCTTTTCTATGTCTATAACATCTCTATTTGTTGAGGTTTTTCTGGTAAATAATATTAAGATGTGTTGTCATGATTTGTATTGCATTGCCACCATCGTCACTTATCTCGCCCGCGTCGACCTTGCTATGCATGCCTCTAGCTAGCATATTTTAGTTTTGAATGATGTCTCTGGCCATGCTATGCACGGGGCCCACTTAGCTTGGAATGATGCCCTTTCGGCTCTGGCTAGCATATTTTTGTTTTGTAGCTTGAAATTTACATTGCCTTACTGTATATAGAAGCAATCTAGATAGAACAACCATGTCTTCTCAAGTTTTATTTTAGTGGAGTCGCTTTAGAGAGGATTATTGGCCCGTTGTGGCGGCCCTAAGATATCATTGGCGATGGTCAAGGATGGATCCCAGTAGAGAGTTGAGGTTGGAGGGAAGGGGCTCATGCCCCCGCTTGTTAGAAACACCGTGGAGAGAAGAACTAAAGAAGACGAGTCATTAGCGGAGGTCCGTGTTGCCTTCGGCGACACGGCGCTCGCCGCTTCTCCGCGCCAGGCCATTCGGCGTTCTTTGCCGGCGCCCACGCAGCTGCCATTTGTGGCGGCGCGCGGGGTGCCACGCTGGGCCCGCGTCGACCGAGACGCCATTTACTCGGATATACGAGGCGGCGTCGTGCCGTTTGTCTGAGCGGACAAGCCACGGTCAGATGGAAGTTCAGTGTCGTCACGATCACACAGTGGACACGGTTCACCTGCGAGATACGGTTTTCTGGATTCGATGGGAAGGCCCTGCCCTTCAGTTGCAGCTCCAAGGACAAGTACAAGTTCTTCTAATCATCCCTAGAGTCGTTGCTCGATCATGTACATATAATGGAATAAAAAGGCAAGCAAGGATGTCCTAGCCTGGTTCTCGATGAGTAAACATATTGTAATGGAGTACTAAGGCCTACCATCGTCACTTATCTCGCCCGCGTGGTGCCCGGTCAGAACCGACCTTGCTATGCATGCCTCTAGCTAGCATATTTTAGTTTGTGAAAGGGCTTCTAGCCTAATGGTTAGAGCACTGAGTAGCACCCAGCAGAGTGGGTTCAACTTCCCGTGGGAACGAATTTAAACAGGTCTGTATTATTAAAAAAATTAAAAAATAGGCTGGGGTTTCTCTCGCTGACTTCGGTCAAAAACATATGTTTAGTTTTGAATGATGCCTCTGGCTATGCTATGACATGGCCCACATAGCTTGGAATGATGCCCTTTCGGTTCTGGCTAACATATTTTAGTTTTGTAGCTTGAAATTTGCATTGGCTTATTGTATATAGAAGCAATATAGATAGATCAACCATGTCTTTTCAAGTTTCATTTTAGTGGAGTCGCTTTAGAGAGGGTTATTGGCCCGTTGTGGCTGCCCTAAGATATCGTTGGCGATGGTCAGGGATGGATCCCAGTCGAGAGTTGAGGTTGGAGGGAAGGGGGCTCATGCCCCCTACTTGTTAGAGCACCATGGAGAGAAGAACTAAAGAAGACGAGGCGTTAGCGGAAGAAGAGTAAGATCATATGCCCACCTACCTTATACACCTCATACTAATAGGCCCACAATGTCAGCGGTGACTGTGATGCTTAGCAGCAACAACAAGCTACCTCAGCCATTAAGGGCTAGTCTGCCAGCGCCAGTCAGCCAAGGACGAGGAGCTTCCATAGGGTCACACAACGACATGTCAATAACAGAGCTCCAATCAAGATAGCTTGACTAGATAGTACCTGTATTTGTATAACACTAGCACCCATTGTATTGTACTCCGTAATTTACTAATTAATGAGACTTGAATTTACTAATGTGAGAAATAGCCGGGAAAAACGTTGACTTTGTAGCATATAAATATCACGGCACCTAATAGAGAGTTGAGGTGCTAGTGTTAGGAACAGATGCCAATAGAGAGTTGAGGTGCTAGTGTTAGGAACAGATGCCAATAGAGAGTTGAGGTGGAGGGAAGGGGGCTCATGCCCCCCACTTGCAGCTGGAGCACCATGGAGAGAAGAACTAAATGGACGAGGGGTTAGCAGAAGAAGAGTAAGATTATACAGTATAGGCCACCTACCTTACACACTTCATACTAATTGTGCTAATTAACCAGCTTACACGTAGCATTCATCAATCATATAATGTTTGTAGCGATATTATATGTAAAGAATCTAAATTAAAGTTGAAGTTTGTGAACCAGCAATATCTACTCGACAATTCGGACAAAATGCAAGAAACTTCATGGTTGCCGGGCAATAATTCAGTAATCATCCAATCAGGAGGGGGTCCGGGACCAGGCACACCACAAACTGCAGGCCGGCCGGCGCCTGATGTGGTCGCGGATAAGAGACGAACGGCGCCGGAGGATACACATAGATACTACTACACTGATATACTCCACGGTAGCAGCAGTAGCAGAGACTAGCAGCGGCAGTAGAATATAAAAGAGGAAGCAAACTCGTAGTAACAAAAGGCCGGGCAAATCCGATGCAGCAATCAGTAAGCACAGCTGCGCTGCAAGCATGCTATATGTGAGCTACAAAACAAGATAAAAACGCCACCACAGCTCGATGGCATGCATCCGGCCGGGGGCCGTGCCGTGCCGGACGATGGATCCATGGATGATCAGACGAGAGGATATCACGGCGGCTAGCTGAGCTCATCACGGGCACTTGTTTGCTGGCGCGGTGGCGCCTGGCAGGACATGTTGGACACTGTAGTGGCCGGGATCAATCACAGCGAAAATTCTGAATGTTACATGCTGGGGCAGGCCATTCCGATCGAGATGCATGATAGGGCATCTCTCCCGGTGCATTTTGGCGGACTCGCTCCTAGTACGTTTCTGCGTGTTGCAGGCAGATCGATCTCAGTAGCTAGAGATCATATAGATAACAACAACATCAGCGCAGGGTCCTGCTGGGGATTTTTGATCGTCAGAAGGAGATCGAGCAGCATCGTCTTCTTCCCCTCGCTCAGCTAGCTGTCCTCGTTCGTTCTTGTTCTTGTGCATACTGTATATTCTTCATTTGCACAGGCTACATCCATCAGCAGTTTGCAAACCAGCAGCTGCTGCACGCATCAGTGGATGGATGGAGGTGGAGCTCACTCTCACTCACCATAGCATCTACTACTGTGAATGCATTATGTATGGCAGTGACTGGAGGAGAGTGGCAGTGTGCAGCACAGTGCGTAGGGACGGTGCGCCTGTCCGGCCGGCCAGTAGCTCCAGCCGGGCGGCGTGGCAAGGCCGGCGTCGTGTAGCTAGCCATTCACGTGATCCGGCTAGGTAGCCTCAGTATAGTGAGTGCACCAGTGGTCCGTGGCGTCCGAGTATGGCCCCATGCCATGCACGAGAAAGAAAGCGTTCCTTCAGAAAAATACCAAACTACAGTCGTGTGTGCTGTGTCACTGTGTGCGTGATCTGTTTTTGAAACCATTCGCTGATCGATCCGCATGCCTGTTGCATGTGAATTCATTTTTTATAGACAAACCATGTGTTTGGCCGGTTCTAGATTCTTTTATATTAATTAGTCGCACATTAGTTTCACTCCTTAGTACACCACTATAACCTTTCACCGTGTCAGCCGGTGTCTTTTGTGAGTGTTTCGCCTAGTTCCCCCCGACATCTCGCTAAGGGAGTCCACTGAGATGTAAAAGAACATTCCCAATTCTCTTAATGTATTACAGACAGAGCCCGTTTTCGAAAAAAGATTCTTGTATTAAAAACGTTTTCAATATTATACAGTCTCTTCCAAAACGTTTCTCTAATGAATCACAATCACTTCGTGGAATCGTTTGGCCAGCTCCCTGGATTCGATCTTGAAACTAGAACTATATAATATAACTACAATCAGGAGTGTTTTGGGTGTATCTATAGACTAGCACAAAATATGAAGCGGTTCTGAAATGTTTTTCTCAGTGGTGTTTGGTAGCAATTCTACTGAGAATTTGAAACATTCTCACCCTTAGCCAAACTTAAGGTACTTTGATTTAGAACAACCTAAATCCATTATATAAGAGAGAGAGAGAGAGAGAGAGAGATTAAAGGCGAACAAACCATATCTAGCATGTAATTTATGATGTAAATATATGCATAATATGCATACAAGGAAACCGTACTTTCTAAGAGAGCCGAACCCGGCGTAGGAGCCCAAACCCTAGAGCTCCCGCCACTAGCCCCCTCTCGCCCCCCCCCTCCTCCTTCCGGCGATCTCGCCCGGCGGCGAGAGGGGGGGGGGCCACCCCGTCTAGGACATGCCCCGCTTTTGTTTCGGTGTTTTCGCGATGCTCCTCTCGGTGGTCGCCCCGACAACTTTGTCTGTCGTTGTGTCGATGTCTGGCGGAGTGCCGCTGAATAAGGTAATTGTAGGTTTCCCTTCTCGGGTTTTAAGCGGGGATTGATTTGTTTTCCCCCTCCGGTGGGATCGTCTTTCCAGTCGTTGGTGTGGCTGATTTCTTTTTTCGGTCACCGTTGGTGATGGCTAGCGGCGGCGGCGGATGGTACGGGCGGTTCAACTATTAAAAGATATGGTCGATGCTTCATGGCGATGGAATTTTCTGAAAGCGGTGGGACGGCGCCGATTAAAAGGAAGACGAATGGTAGAGACCTAGTGGTGTACTTCAATGTAATCTTACTTTATGTTGAGGTCTAGATTATAAAATGAGTTATATCTTAATGAAATATGATCCTTTTCTCGAAAAAAAAAACGCATATAAAGAAGATAAGGAGAAAGGAGGGATGATATATTCAGTTGGGGCTGGAGGGGACAACACTTCTCGCCTTCTTCTCCCAAAACAGCAGCTTTGCTTACGTTTCTAGGTCTTTAACTTATGTAATTCTCAAAAAAAAAAAAAAAAAACCTCGATACATAAAGCATTTCATTTTGTTGTTCGATGCAAGGGCGAGAACCGGGCGCGGCATATCTCACCAACGAGACTAACCTATCTCCTTCTGTCGTCTCGCGAAAAAAGAAAGCCCGGCGGAACACCGCCGCCGCCGCCGGTACGCGGCCCCCTCCCTCACCTCCGGCCTCGCTTGCCGGGCGGTGACGAGGAGCGGGGTCCGTCTCTTCAACGGCTTGCCTTCGTGGCGTCTTGGTCGTGTCTTAGGTCTGGGGTTTGCTCGCCGCCGATGTTCGACGGGTGGAGTTAGGTTTTGCCGAGGCGTGGCTCCTCGGGCGGTTTGCTCTGGCGACGCCCGGCGATGCGGAAGCGGCGGCGACGCAGCGGAATAAATTCTCCGGCTTCTTCCGTTCTCCGACGGCGATCTTCTCCGGCGTCAACGGAGAGGCCGGGGAGACTGTCCGAGGAGTCGAGGGCCGGCACATCGTCGTCTTCTTCGGTGATGATCTTTGTTGACCCTGTTAATCTTGAGGAAGATGTTACGTGGTGAAAATCGAGCTTTGCTCGGGATTGCCGGCGGTGGAATCGAAGGATGCGTCGTGGAGTGCGGGAGTTGGCCGATGTGCCTGGGAGCGGTTTATTCGGCCTGATTCGCCTAGAAGTAAGTCCTCCTCTGCGGCCTCCACCTTGTGGAGTTTGGCTCTGGTGCCCCCGACGGCGATTGGGAAGCGGATTCGACGGCGGTGGCGAACGGATCTCTGAAGGCTTCGAGGAAGATGAACAAGAGTTTTGTCTTCTTTGTAATTTTCCTTTTTCTTGAGATTTCTGTTTGTAAAAGGGTCGGTGTAATGCACCAAAATTAATACATGTTCCTTCTAAAAAAAAAAAAAAATGCAAGGGCGAGAACCTAGCCACACTAACTAACTAATAAACGATACGTACTGTACACACGTAAGTGCCGATAAATGTGCACCTGGTCGGTATCCATGCATGGACCATCATGCATGCACGGTCGCATATATGCAAGAATGTGACGACGACTTCGAGGACGATCGGAACGTGACCCGGGTGTCATTTTCCGTTACGCCTTCATCTCGATCGGACAGAACGCCGGTTTTTCCGGCGAGACAAGCAGTAAACGCTGAAGCTTGATTATTGGTGGTGGTATTCCATGCATTTCGTGCGACCACAATAGCTTTTTAATTTCTTCGATCATACACATGCATGGATGTTCTTGGAGCCGCGTAGGTGTCTTCAGCACAGAGGACGAATGATACTGTATAATATTACTCCATCACCATTAGCTACCTACATGCTACTAGACGACCGTGGAATAGCGAGAGAGAATGATATGATCGATTCGATCAAGTTCACTGTATTTACATAATTATTACTACAAACTGATATGATCGATCAGAGATGGTATAGAATAGGAGTACGTACGCATGCACGAATGGTAGCTGTCACAAGCTACTCCCTCCGTCTCAAAAATAATTGGCAACATGTTGACTTTAAGACATCATCATGTTTGACTGCTCGTCTTATTCAAATTATTTATACAATTTAGAAAATAAATAAATTATTATTAAAGTATATCTAATAATAAAATAAGTCACATCAAAATGGATGATGTTTATATAAAAAATTTGAATAAGACGAGCGGTCAAAACATGACATCTTAAAGTCAACATGATGAATTATTTTGAGGCGGAGGGAGTAGATTACTAAGGATACTACTGTATATCGGATCGGATTCGGATCAGAAGCAGATCGCAAAGCCACAGCGTGCTTTTCCTTGATGAATCATCAACAGAAGCGCTGCAACTGCAAGAACCAAGAGCAGTATACGTACTGCTCACCACTGTGGTGCCGTGACACAACACTACACAAGCATACAGTACGCATATCGATCAGTCTTTCATTCTGCTGCTGGACGTAGCGTCACTTCAAACCTGAGCTGTGCTGTGTTGTGTACTCCCTCCGGTGCGTGCCGGTCAAACTTTTTGTAGAAAATACTTTGCAACATTTATATCTCTAGATAAATTTATTAAAAAACTAGACTTAAAAATCTTTTCAATGATAATAATTACTTTGCATAAATATTTATATATTTTAATATATAATTGTTGGCGGTTTGAAAACGTTGACTTCCGGGAGCGAGAATGACATCTGTTTAGGGACAGAGCGAGTATATCTCCATCGATCTGCACGGAGATGATTGTAAACATCATGACCATATTATTGACCTCCTTTTTCATTCACTGCCATCGGAACGGATCCCAGAGCTGAAGATTCTGAATGCAAGCTGCTAGATCATGCATCGACCAGACTTTACGTACGCTCAGTGCATAGAGTGCCTTTTTCTCTCCCTTTCTTTTTCAAGTATCCGCTCGTGTGTAAAACCTGAATCTTCTCTAAACGATTTGTGCACCAAAAAGAAGGCCATCCAGCGTGGCCACGTCGCTGGCTGGCCTCGGCCGTCCGATCGGTCGGACGGACGGCCCAGATCGGGCGAATCCCGACCATTTTGCAAAAAAAACCCTTCAACTCTGACAAAAAATGTAACCCGCAGTCCATCGTCCTCTCCCAGGTTTTTTTAGAAAAAGCCCTCTACTTTTTTACTGAAATCAGCCCGTAGTCCAGGCGGGCCTGCCTTCTTACTTGGGTCGACTTTCCCGCTACATGGGCCTTAATGGGCGAATACGGTCCGAAGCTGGTTCGTTTCCTACAAATCTTTTTCTTTTATGAACAAATTTTGTGAAACTTTGAAATTACATAGTTAATCACAAGAAAATTATAAAATAAAAAAAAAATCAAATCATTTCGAAATCCTCAAAAATAAATCTATGCAGTGGATCCATAATAGAACATGTTTAAGTAAATAGTTTTAACTGAACATTTTCACCTTTGTTTCTTAGGGGTAAATATGAAAATCAAATAAGAAACTTAAAATAAAAAATTGTTAAGCACTCCTCATGAGAAATAACATCATTTTAAGCTTCCGGCTACTTCTGCTTCTCTCTCCTTCATAAATACTTTTAACCCTTTTTTCTCCCCCCAAAAAAAAAGTGAAAGTTCCATTTCAACAATAAAAGCAAAATGTTACTTACTACATTCAAATAGTTACGACGACACATAGCTAACCTTAATACTTATCCAATCACCCTAACCCTAACCCAACACACTGCCCTTTACTCATCATCATATAATAAAAACGATATGATAGTTCCATTTAAAAAAAAAAAAAAATATAACTAAAATAATACCATCATCATGATGAACCCTCCAAAATATATAACAACTACAACAACATGCTACAAACCATGACACTAAAAAAAATAACCTTATCTATGTACATTATAAACATTTTAGCTGTAAAAATAGAACAAAGCCTATGTGAATACAATATTAATAGTTCTTGAATTCAATTCACAAAAAAAATTTATGTGTAGTACAAAATATCACAGGCCCTAATGGCCTGGCGGCAACGCCGCGACCATTTCTAGTTACAATGAAACTTTGAGCAAAAACAGACTGTTTATTGCATCTCAACTTAGGTACTGTGCTTATTTTTGCATTGGCCATGAACGACAGACGACGAAACGTACAGTGGATATACTATGTGCTACACTGTACGACTTCCGAGGCTAGCAAGTTAGGTAACCAATGCAACAAGCTAATAAGCGTGCATCACGGGTCCTGTAAACTGTGCGAGAGGCCGGCATATGAGATATACTATATCTACCGATGGGACATCGGTGAACGCATATGCATGCAGTGTTTTCTACATGTTTTTTCATCCATCGTGTTCCCCTTGTCCCTTTACCTGCTCCCCCCTAATTTGTGTATACTATAGCCGTAGCTCCTATACTTGATAGTATATGTGATGATAAGAGCCTTCCTCTGCATCTTTCCCCTTGTATACTTCCCTGGGCAATAGTATCTCACTATCCTCTCAGCATGTACCTGCCCCACGTGACACTCCGTGCACCATGTCTCCCAAGTCCAACAAGGCCAGTGTATACATATATATCTACACACTGCACAAACCTCTGTAATAGAGTGTGTGTGTGTGTGTGTGTGTGTGTTTGTCTCCTCTTGTTTAGAGCTACATGCCATGCAATTCCCTGCTGTCCGATCCCTGTTGGTTTATATATATACTTACAACTTTATTAGGTTGGACAGTCTCGAGTTAATACAGCTTGTGAGCTGCTGAGAGCCGGCTTTTCTACATTGTCGGTTAGCCAATGCAAACGGCTAGTATGTTAATTTCCACAGGTCCTGTCGGCAAATGGATCGAGCCAGGAATTATATGCACAGAGTAGAGGGACCGGTAAATTAAAAGGGATTTAACGGATGCAAATTGAACGTAGTTGTTTTATTTTTTTTATTCAGTGAAATATGGCCATGTAGCCGGGTTAGTCGTCGACGAGGCGACTGCTCCTATTCTCTTAGGTTTATTCTAATCTTTTGATGAAAAACAATGCTGTTCTTCTCGTAGTAGGTGACTGTGCGTGTTTGTCGATCGTCAGCGAGGGGAGTGTGGTGATTGATGCACGAATCTATGTTCTAGGCCTATAATAAATAAATAACTATATAACATATATGCAAGAGCATGTCGTGGATTGCAGATAAGTTGTTGCTATGAATGAAGAATCTATGTGTGGGAAAGAAAACTTTTCTCTCTTTCCTGTAATCAGTAGCAAAAATTGATGTGCAGTTCAAGTTTTTTTTTACCCACAACATGCACACGTACTCACCACTGTGAACACATTCCCAGATCTGCAATCAGAAATCAGATTCCGATGAGACGCGCGAGGGCTTCTGGGCTTTTGATGCTGCGTCCAGCAGGCCAGGTGGGCCAATTTCAGTTGGGCCCATGGATGTATAGTCATGTCACCGATGGATCTATGTTGCATCGAATCATGATAAAAGATTAAAGAATATATCGTTCCAAAATTTACTCTCTATATATAATTATCTTTTACTAAAAATCGTTTTTTTAAAATCATTGTATTTTCAACCATTTTCTAGAGATCTACGTATAAAACAATACTAACACTTGTAAGCATTATTTCTTTGTAGAATAATGAATATTGTTAGTCTCTAGCTTTTTTTTTTTTTTTTTTTTTTTTTTTTATGAGCCTAATCGAACTTATAAAAATAGTTTCAATCCAAAACTAGCTAGAACCAGAGTTCTTTTTAGGACGGATATATAAGAGCAGCTAGAGACTATATGGATGTAGTACGATATATAAGAGCACGTACAGCTAGAGACGACAGCATCAGAAAAGGACCCGGCAAAATGTACAGTAATCCACTGCATCTGCAATTGCATGCAAGACGACGACGAGGTATGCAAAATGCAAGAGGATGCATGGACTGCTGGCTCTGCTCTGACGCCTCATACGACTATGGATGGATGTGCATATATGGTATCCAAGGTCGTCGTGGCAGGCAGCTAGCCTGCTACCTACATTGTTGACACATTTGACACGTTTTCGGTTACACAGAACTTCATTTCATCTTGAACAATGCTTTTATTACCACTATCAATCTTCTTCTGCTAGGAAGGGTAGAACTGATTATAACTGAATTCCCCTAGTCGTCATTCGTGATGCGTCATTGTAACTTTCAACACTTTTGGTCATAATATAAAAGATGTGGAGAAGGAAAAAATAAAGACTCTGCTGATTACGTTTTTTTTTTTTTTTTGGCATATGTGTGTGGGTATCGATTTGAGGTAAGAGAAGTTTTTATTTTCATTTTTGTGCATGTCCCTTACTGCTTTTTTTAGAATCCATGTCCCTTATTGCTGCATGCAGAAAACGTACGCCAGTTTGTAATTCTCAAAAAAAAAAAAAAAAAAAAAATGTGTACGCTACTGTAGTGAACGACAGCCCACTAATGCCTTTTAGCGGCTCAGCCCAGTAATAAACCTCCTAACCCATGGCAATACATACGCCCATGAGTCAATAACCGGAAAAAGTCCACATTCCCTCCCCAACTATCACGAAGTTCACTTTTCCTCCCTCAACTTCAAAACCGGACAAATCGCTCCCTCAACTTTTCAAACCATGCATTTTTTCCCCCTCAAGCTGTTTTGAAGGCGGTTTTGCTACAATAACTCCGGGTTCGCTACAGTAACCCCGGATTTGCTACTGATGCCCGTTCCTTCGTCTTTTTCTTTTTTAAAAAATTTCGGTTGAATCTTTGAAAAATCATAGTAAATCATAAAAAATCATAAAATAAAAAATCTAGTTTCGTTGGACTCCACATGAGTAGATCTACACAGTGAATATATAATATGATATGCTTTAGTACAAAGTTCTACACGGTGAATATATAATTAATTAAAACAATTCATAGTTTGCAAATTCTATAATTATTTTTTTTGAACTAAAAGCATATCATATTATATATTCACTGTGTAGATCTACTCATGTGGAGTCCAACAAAACTAGATTTTTTATTTTATGATTTTTCTATAATTTACTATGATTTTTGAAAGATTCAACCGAATTTTAAAAAAAAGAAAAGACAAAGGAACGGACACTGTAGCAAACCCGGGGTTACTGTAGCAAACCCGAGTTACTGTAGTAAAACTGCCTTCAAAACCACCTGAGGGTGGAAAAATGCGTGGTTTGAAAAAGTTGAGGGAGGTGATTTGTCCGAGGAAGAAAAAAAAGCTGAACTTGTGTGGATAGTTGAGGAAAAATAGACTTTTTCCTCAATAACCCACTATATCCAGGTCCAGCATGAAGTTACTAGGCCTAGCGGACTTGGGCCTGCCAGCTCTCTCTCAGCTAACTAGACTTCATTTGTTTGGACCGTCGATATAGGCCCCACCTGCTTAGTAGGTGTAGGTCCACTACAATGCTACCACGTTTTCAATTATAATGCTTTCATAATAATTCAAAAAAAATAAACATAATGCTTTCATAGTATACAATATAATTTTATTATTTGTTTCTTAAAATACATAATTTTACTATTTAAATTGGTATTTTAAATGAGAAAACTTTAGTCATAATGTGAACCTTGTCGATGTCCTAAGCAACTCATAAACTAAGCCTATTGACTTGATATATCTTCATGTCAGCTATTCACTTTGAACACAAAAGTGTCGTGAGTTTGACCATTGAGGCTCCAACAAGTAATTAATTCAACTAAATCAGGTGTAATAGATCAAAGGGATATTGCACACGAGAGATGTATTTATATGAGGCACCATATATAATTACTTTTTTTTAGGGTGCACTTTCTATATACCCGGTGTAGTTACACCCATATTTAAAAAACCACATTGTGTATGTGTCCATACTTGTTTATCGGTTTGAGTATGTTTAGATACTCATATTAAGATACTCTAGATCTTACTACGCGAAAAAAAATTTCGATGGAACCCATATTTTTCAATACATTACATAAAATGCCACTACTAACTTGCCGTATATAAAAAAGTACATCTATATACTCAAAGTATGAATGCATACTTAACGTATATACCACCATAGATGGTCTAGTATGATCATATACTTCATCCACATGCACTTCGTTCGGTCATATATACCATAAATCTTGAGATATACACATGGGTGTAACTACACACAGGGGTGTAGAAAAAATTTACCCTACTTTTATATATATATATCTAGATCGTGTAGATCGTGAATATATAAGACTATCATATTCACGGTGTGTGTCAATACTCTAAAATATCTTGACAACAACCGATCTTTCATTTAAACCACATATAAGTGACATGAAGACAAACTTCACTTCATTTTCTTTCATATTTTCTCTGAAAACCTGCCTCGATGCACCTTTTGTCATTGAGACCAAAGTTTTTTATGCCTACATTTTCTTCTACAGTTGGCGAACATCGAAGCTTTAGGCCATGTGTAGTTCTTTGAAAAGTGAACTTGAAAAGTACTACTGATGACATCACATAAAATATTTTAACGCATGCATGAGACACTAAATGTAGTTAAACAAAAAAAAAACAAATTGCATAGTTTGACTGAAAAATGCGAGATAAATCTTTTTAAACCTAGTTAGTCTACGATAGTACAATAATTACTAAATATAAACGAAAAGTGCTTCTGATGGCCGAACCCAAAAATATTTCACCAACTAAACACACCCTAGATGAAAAAAGAATTTCTAGAGCATCGACAGGGGAATGCGATGAAAGAAATTCGGTCCATCTCCCCTTTCTCAATCCTCTTTTTTTCTATATTTTTTCTCACTCCCTCATTAAATCCCCTAAATCTATCTATCTACCCTATCAATGCACCAACTTCTCTACTTTCAAATATATTCAAATGAACGTTCTAGATTGCTTCCGTCTTCTTTTCTCCTTACTCTTTTCACCATTGGACGATCGGGATTAAGTGTATAGGCCTCCACCCTCCCATCGTTTACATCCCGTAACCCTTCATCCTCACGCGAGACACTCCTTCCTTTTCCTTTACTTCCTTTCTTCATGCGCGCGCGGTGCGCGGCGAGATCACCGGCACTTTCCTTTACGGCTCGCCCAGAGCACCGCCGGCTACGTTTGCCACACATACACCCCTCGCAAAAAGAGAAGGACATGCAGCGCGAAATCAGGGGCCGTGACGTTCCTCTTTTGTCTCCTCTCTCTCACGAGCGAACCCCAGGCGCAAAGGCAGCGGCGACGGTTCGGGCCCAGGACGCGGAGGAGGCGGCGGCGGCGCGAGCCCATGACGCGGAGGAGGCGGCGGCGGCCAGATCCCCGGACAAGGAGGTGGCGGCGGCGGCTCCGCCCCCCCCCTACTCCGGCCGTCATTCAGCCACATCAATCGGTATGATTCATCTGCTTCCATCCTCAGCGACTCGATCCCTCTCCTTCCTCGCGCATGCATGGTATCTCATCTGTCATCCTCGTGTCGTCCAGCTTGTGTCATTTTTTATCTGATTGATCCGTGGTAGGTGGACTGTGTGGCAGGGTTTGAGAAAAATGTTTAGCCTTTTGAATTTGTTTGTTAAAATTATGATCAGTGACCTGTGCTTATTTGTAACTCGATTGACAAAAAAAAAAATTCTTTTACAGTTTATTAATCTTGCATCTGTATTAAAGAAGCTACATGTGAGGTGCGTGTAAGCTCAGTTTTTGTTTATTTTACTTTTCCCAGATATATGACCAACGAGGTGCCAGAGCTCAAGTTGATATGACCAGCGAGATCCTCCAACCAGCGGCAGTCTGCCCAAGCTAGGCAAAAACGCAATATGTAGTCAGCTAGCTAGGTGATCAGTTCGTCTGCATGATGGATTGATGAAAAAAAATTTATCCCGGTTCAGACAGATCTTGTTGAGGTAATCCATGTACATACGATGAAAGCTGAACCCTGGAAGTGATGAATACTTGTGTGAATCTTTTTTTTTTAGGAGTTTGAAATATCTCTGACAATGACAATATATATGTTTGCTTAGTTTGCATGAAAGAGTTTCAATTTTGATACTGCAAAGATCACAGTTCATTGATGGTTTTAGTTTCTAATCAGAATCCTCGCATCCACGAGGGCCTGCCAACATGGGCCAAGAAGGATCAGCAAGAAGGATCAGCCTCTGGAGGAAACCGATATTGTTCTCTGGTACTTCATAACAGACCATTTTCTTGTAAACCACTTACTGTTACGCACAAATCTGAACACTGTTTGTTTAGCTTACTGCTTCATGTTGCAAAATCTGATACAACTGTGGGCTCACACCCAAGGCTGGAAGATTGGCCAGTCATGCCGGTGGAGCACATAGGCTTCATGTTCTTAGTATCAGGAAGAGGAAAGATATATCCTCTTGCTTTTCAAGGAAATCAGTATTATCTTTGGTGATGAATTTTATTGATGAACTGTATACTGTGTTCTGTACCTACATGGGTAACACACACTAATCTGTTGTATAAGAATTGGTTGCAACCTTCCAGTGTACTTGCTGGGAAGTATTTTCCTGAGAAACTTAAGTGGACTCCAATGGTTTGAGCTGATGCCTAATTTATTTGATTTACTGTTTACGCCTTCTTTGCAGTGGTCTCATGCATTGCAACTCCCAGGTATGCATAAGAAAGGGACCATCTGCCTTGCTGAGGGATGGTGTCTGATATACTATTGCAATTTTTGCTTCTGCTTCTTCAGATGGTATTGTTGTTATTTGGGAGATGGCAATTGAGCCCGCCCCAGCCAGTGGTAAGATTGCTTCCTTGTGAATTGACAATATATTAAGAGCCTAATCTCTGGTTTTGTTTTTCAAACTATAATTATTTTTTAATTTTATGATATGACTGATCTTGGGAATGTGCACTGCATTTATACTTATTTCCCTTTTCTTTGCAGGTGATTGCAAAAAGTGTCTTGCTAGCTTTTCTCTGACTTGAATTGAGACCAATAGTTTCACTTTCATTAGCAATATTGCCAGAACAAGGAGGCTATCTCAATTTGGCGATGTCGGACGGTTTACATCAAAATATCCACATCTATTGGATCAGAAGTTTAGACTTCTTTTTACCTGTGACGATGGGCAGGGAAAAGCACAACATTTTTCTTGTTAATTCATCTAAGGATAGAACCATTCGGATATGAAAAATGACTTGTGTAGTTGCTTCTTATATCTTGCCCTATTCGGCGATGATAAATGTTTGATCTAAACACCCTATTGGGCCATATAATTCATAATTATAACTGGTGTTGACCCGCCATGAAAATTCTCTATAGCTTCAGTACTAGATATTGTGTTCTTCGATATGCTTTTTCTTGACTTGAAAATGTATACTTTGAGTTAATGTGTCCATAACATTAGCATGGATAATTAACTTCTGTGCTCTCATGTGCATACCTAAAAATGAAGTCGTGGCGTTAGCGGGCAATATACTAGTCCCTCAAAGGAGTGGATTCTCACCATTTTTTCCCTCAACCCCTTTCCCCTTCATCTTGTGACTGATGTCGCGGGCTTACAAGATGTTGGAGTTATGGTTGTCGCTACCACAAGCGTGTGGGTTTGCCGAGCCACCGTCCCGCCGAGCGATTGGAGAGTGCAAGCCGTTGTGTTAGACAGGCAAGAGCGTGGAGCCGTGCGTGTCGATGGGTCATGCTTGGATTGACAGTGGGCAAGTCGTCGTGGCCGACGGGCGCTGCAGATCCGCCACTACGCCGTGGTGGTGCTTTCGGGACGGCACCTCCTCTGAGCTGGTGCCCTGCGCATTGGGGGTGCCACAATGAGGGAGGGAGAGGAAGGTGAAAGTGAGAAGACGAAAAACGAGATGTCTCATTGACAGGATGGGTCCCACATAAATAAAGGGGATGGATTATTCTGAATTTACCGCGTCAATGTATGCTTCAATTATGTTTTCTCAATCCCTTATATGAGATCTTTAGGGATAATCAATCAGATGGAGATGCTCTTAGGTTCACAAGTGATAAATGTTACCATGTTCATGTATTTTATTTTTCTTAATATAAACACTTTTTATTATTTAGTATGGTATGTATTCTATAATAACAAAAATTACGAGTCAAAATAATGTTATTTGAGTTCAGAGATCTTGTCAATGTGCTAATAAATGGCCTGTATTTAGAATCAGAGTTTACAACAGTGGTATTTAACTACACAAACTGCAATTAGGATGCAAAGCTACCTCGACTAAATTTTCGCCGACGATCGCCGGCGGCTACGAGCTTGTTGTCACAATGTCACCATGAACCACCTGATGATGTAGCATGAACCAGCTCCATGACCTATACAGACCTAGCTAGCTAGCACCTACTCCCGCGGCTACCCCTACGGAACTGATCTGGCCGTGGCGGCCGTCCCGCCGCGGGCACGCCATCGCCGCCCAGTCCCAGCTCCGCCGACAATCCCCCGGCAGCAGCAGCAGACGGCCTGGCGTACGACTGCACCACCAGCACCGACGCCGTGGTCTGGAAGTCCTTGGACGAGAGCAGGTCCCCGATGGACCCCAGCTCCGGGCACTCGCTCCACTCCGCCATCCCCGCCGTGAGCGCCGGCAGGCCCGGCACCTTGCCCACCACGAAGAGGTCCTTCCCCAGCGCCTCCAACTCCCTGATCTGCGCCACCATCTCGCTGGCGTTGAACACGCCGCGCTCCCGGTACTCCACGCCCGCGCCGCCGCCGCCTGCGGCGCTCACGCCGTTGGTCCGGTCCAGGAACTCCCGCAGGATGGCGTCGTCGGCCTTGCGCTCCTTGAGCGCGCGTCGAACTCGGTGCCCGTGAAGCTGCCGCCCTTCTGCGCGAACCGGAGCAGCGTGAGGTCCACGGCCGGGTTGTACACCATGCGGATCGCCAGCGCCGCCACCTCGCGGTCGTCGCGCCCGCCGAAGAAGAGCGCCGCCACGCGGCACCCGGCGCCCGGCACGCCGCCCAGGCCGCGGTCCACGAGGATGCCCACGGTGCAGGGCGAGAAGAGCTGGATGCTCTGGTTCAGCGGCTGGATCGCCGGGTGGAACACCTCCATGGCGCCGTCCACCGACCGGTGCTTGTGGAACGGCAGCAGGATGAGCGCCGAGTGCTGCTCCTCGGCCGCCGCCGTCACGTCCTCGTGCATCGTCGCGTACGGCGACACGGCCGCCATGGTGCGCGTCGACACGCCCGCCACGTTCTCCTCGTACGCCATGAAGGCGTGCGCGATGTGCTGAACTGCAGCTCCACCTGGCTGCGCCGGTGCGCCGAGTGCTCGAACGACGACGACGGCGCCGACGCGTTGATCAGGAGCAGCGCCGACGACCGCCCCGCGAACTCGATCAGGTGCAGCGCCTGCACCGCCACGGGGACCGGTCCGACGGCGACGCCACGTCCAGCAGGGTCAGCATCGCCGGCGCGTCGCGGGGCATGTGCACGCACGCCAGCACGTGGAACTCCGCGTCCGGCTGCGGCCACGCGATCGTGCGCCGCTTGTAGAACACCAGCCGCCGCGCCGGCTTCACCACCAGCGCCAGCAGCGGCGTCACCAGCGCCGTGATCAGCGCCGACATGAACACCAGCACCGTGAAGGACTGGTCGCTCATGATCCGCTTGTTGCGCCCGATGTTGAGGATGATGAGCTCGATGATGCCCTTGGTGTTGAGCAGCAGCCCGATGGAGGTGCCGTCGAGCAGCGGCATGCCGAACACTGCGGCGACGCCGACGGCGGCCGCCACCTTGAGGGTGGCCGCGGCGAGGGCCGCCACCATCAGCAGCACCGCCGCCGGCGTGCTGGTGATCTTGGCGGTGTCGGTGCGGAGCCCGCTCATGGCGAAGAAGAGCGGCAGCATGGTGCCCACCACGAAGTCCTCCACCTTCTCGACGATGGCGATGCCGACGGGGCCGTTGGGCACGGCGAGGCCGAAGACGAAGGCGCCGAAGATGGCGTGCGTGCCCCCGGCGTCGGCGACGAGCGCGGCCACCAGGACGCCGACGAGGACCCAGCACTCGTGCGCCTCAGTGACGACCTCGCCCTCGGCGACGCGGCGCGCCAGGCGGACGAGCATGGGGCGGACCACCAGGTAGCTGGCGCCGACGATGAGCAGCCCCGACACCATGGTCCAGAGGCGGGGGACCATGCCGTAGCGGACGTGCGCGAGCGCCGTGGCGACGCTGAGCCCGGCCCACGCGAAGGTGTCGTTGATGAGCGACGCCGAGATGGAGAGCTGGCCCACCTCGGAGCCGGCGAGCTTGAGCTCCGCGATGTTGCGCGCGAGCACGGAGAAGGCCGTGGAGCAGAAGGTGGCGCCGAGGAAGACGGGGAAGGAGAGGCGGTTGAGGAACTTCTCCCCGGCCTTGGCGGCCGGCGGCGGACCGTCGTCGTCGCCGGCGCTGGAGAGCGCGACGTAGCCCGTGACGGCGCCGACGAGGAACGGCGGGAGCGCGGAGGCGGCGGCGAACCAGAAGCTGCGGAACCCGGCGCGGAGGATGGTGTGGAGCTCGATCTCGACGCCGATGGTGAAGGTGTAGTAGACGAGGCCGATGAGGGACATGGACTCGAGGATGAAGATGCTGCGGACGGGGAAGGCGATGTCGGAGAAGTGCGGGACGCGGCCCAGCACGGAGGGCCCCAGGAGGAATCCCGCCAGGATCTCGGCGATGTAGCGCGGGAGGCGGAGCGGCGCCAGCAGCAGCGCCACGGCGCGGGTGGTGGCGGTGACGAGGATGATCTGGAAGAGGAGCAGCGGGAGGGAGAAGTCCAGCGGGTTGTCACCGGACCAGATTCCCATCATCGTGATCTTCCTCGGGTCGAAGCAGAAGAGGTCCGACCGCCCCGCCGACATGGTGTGGTTCCACAGCTCCGCCAGCGGGTCGGCCACCCCCTTCGCCGCCATCCCGTCCTCCGCCGGCGGTTCGATCGGTTCGCTCGCTTGTCGGTCGATTGTAAGTTCGTTCGTCGCCGCCGGCGATGATGCTGGCTAATGTGACGACGGTCGGTCACTGGTGGACGGGGAGATGCGCGTGTGGGGTGCTGAGTGATCCATGGGAGCCACGACGGTGCTGCTATTCTTGGCCGGCCGGAACTCTGCTGTTGTGCATGGTCTGGTTGTGAGCTCGACCTCCACGTGGCAGCTGGTATGTACGGCCTGGATTTCCCCACGAATTTTGCAGCTTCATTCACGGATTTGCTAGAGCTGGGTATTTATAGCTCTAGAAACGTTTATCATACCAGTTGGATTTACTACTTATGTCATTGCAAATTATTTGACATTTTGATTTTTTTTATTTATATAATTTTTATATGCACTTAGGTACACGCTAGATTTAGTAGTGACTGAAAGCAATATATTTGAAAAAAATACAAAACATTTTGGAATATGTGGAGTCTTAGATATAAACATTTGGATTACTTTCATAAGTTTCATTTAATCTACAAATTTACATAGTTAACATGCATCTCCAAAGTGGAGTTGTGGCAAATAGGATGTGCCATGGGAAAATTGACGTCTCTTTTTTTAGATACTCCTAGGGATGGTATTAGAAAGTCGTTTAGGACAATGACAACGGTCTCCCAAAACACAACTTTTGACCTCTTATTATTATAAAATTTTTATAGATATGTGATATATGTATACTTTTATCAAAGTATTTTTTAGACAAATCTACTAATATAATTTTTATATTTACAAACTCAACGACTTAAAAGTTATTGATGATTTATATTCCCGATGTTTGACTCAAATCTTGTCCAAAACGACTTCTAATACCATCCCGGAGTAATGATGAATACAACAATCATGTTTTTTATCAGAGAGGTGAACATGTTGTTTTTTACTCAAACCTTGTTGATTCGACCTTACGTTTTGTGTTCATCCATTAAAACTTATCATCCTAACATTTTCTATAGCTGACATGTTTATGTGACATTTTGTACCATTTTTAGGATCATTTTGTACTGTTAACTATCTAGACCACACCATTACAAATTTAATTATGATCTAAGCACTTTTGTTTGTGTTATTCTGACCCTATTTCCCTTATGTTATTAAAAAAAGATCCTTTTTAGTATATCATCCCACTATTACATTTTCAATCCCAGTCAGGATCCACCATGTTTCGTTGTGTATATATAGTTGGGTGCAAATTAAAGCCTTGTTCGTTTAAATGGAGGGGCCGGATTGGGGATAAGAATTGTTCGTTTAAAAGAAACATGCATGGTTCTCATTTTTTTTTTTTTGAACATCAGTTTTTTTTTTTTTTGGGTAAAAAACCATCTAGCTTTGATCTACTATATATGAAAAACTGCATTTGTGGGCTTCACATGGGCTACTTTTGCTGATTGTTCTGCTACTTTATTATACACTCGGCCCATATGTTTGGACGGAAAATGCCGATGTGGGCCTTCTCCATTTGACGAAGAGCCTCTTGGGCTCTTGGCCTTCGTGCCTTGCTTTCCCTGCGCTCCACCTCCACCGCTCCAGTTCCTCAAAAAAAAAAAAAAAAAAAAAAAAAGCGGGTGGCTTTTGTAGTCCGATGGTAGGGCGGTCAGGTGGGGCCTACCCACCGGGGTTCAAATCCACGGTGCTTTCGCGACCTTTCCCTGGGATTTTCCTAGGATTTTCCGGCGTTATGCATTAAGTGGTAGCGGCGTTCCCGTCGGCTGACGAATTTAGCCGATGGTGACTTCGAGAATCTCAGGATCTGCGGTCTTTCGGTCGCCCGGAGGGTGCTCATAGGGGGTAGGGTTTGCGCGTGTGCTCATAGGGTGAGTGTGCGTACGTGTTGTGAGTGTCTGCGTGTGTCATTCTAAAAAAAAAAAAAAAAAAAAAAAAAAAAAAAAAACCCTCCACCGCTCCACGGCTGCCGCAGCCGATTCAGTATTCACGGCACCGCCACCTGCTCCTCGGCGGCGATCTGCTCTGCTGCGCGCTCCTAGACTCCCAGTCCCAGCCACGCGGCGGTGGGCTGCGGCTGCTTCGAGGCGCGGCTGTTCGTTCGCGGTGCGTTCTCTTCTGCCCCTCTTTTGTGTTGTATTTGTTCGGAAATGGCTGCTCGCCTGCATGTTAACTGCCTTTCTGTTTCCGTCGATTCAAGGCGGCCAGCCTTGCTTGAAAGGGATCCGACTTTCTCCGCTGGTGGTGCTTCTGGATTTCTCAACCTTGTTTCGTTCGGGGTAAGCGATGGGGGTATTTCACTGCTATGCTCGCTCATGTGTCTGCACTTGATACGCAACCTCCTCTCCTGTACCAAGAAATCACTTCAGTTCGTCACCAAGTCCTGTCACGCCATTTACTTTGTTGTGCTGGTGCTGTTCAGCTGCTGTGTAGCATTACACTAGGAGGGACGGGATCCGTGTAGGCGAAGACTATGCAGCGAACAAAGAGCAAAGGGGAACGGAGAAGTGTTCCCAATCTCCCAACCCCTTTTTGCCAAAGTTGGATGCTTTCAGGATAGGAAGAAGGCATGGGTTGGGCTCGAATACCCCCTTTATTCCACTCTTAGCTGTATGGGCGAATTTCATTACGCTTCTATTTTAGTTTTCTCAAAAGCCACAGACAAGGAATGTATGGCAGCTCAACTACTTGTCCTTGAAAGGAAAAGCAGATGGCTACTTAGATAGTTTGTGGTATTATGGTGTAAGATTTACAGTTTGTTCCGAGTAACAAGATGCCAAATTATATAGTAGGCTGCTAGACCCCGACCTAATCCAACATACCTGCCACGGAAAACAACGTCATTCCTCTGTCGTCTCCCTAATACACCCGTTCTGCTGTCTCTGTCCTAGATAGATAGATATCATGTGTGGCTGTTAGAATTCTTGATTTTTAAAGGAACTTCTCTTACTACAAGGAAATGCTACCGTCGTTCTCCAGTAGACCTGTACATAGACTTTGTTCAATAAAAAGATGATATATACTTCTATGACCTACAGTCTGTGAATTCAAGCCTCAAACACACGGGCACCAGGATACTCCTTTTGCAAGTTCCTAGTATTGTCTACTTGTATCAACAAGACTTTCTCCAGAACACATTTCACATTAGCACCAGTTTTAACAAAAAGTGGTCACAAGTTGGCAAACTGTCAAACATGGAGTAAAGTATCTTAAGATAGCGACATCATTGAAACAGGATTTTTCTTTGTCATGAGCAGACAAGTCCTGTCTCTCCCATCACATGCTAATGATGCCCCTACATATTCTTCATACTTACTATTCTCAAGAGCCTTGTTCTGACCACCCCTTTTCCTTACTTTCCCCTTCTCCCTCGACAAGGCCGTCTCCAATTCATCACCCTCCTGTTCCTTCATACACAGGCCATCATCAGACGAGAGGGAGAATCAGCAAGGACTGACAAGAAGATGCTGAAGAAACTGCTGCCAAAGACTAAGAGCAAGAAGAAGAAGGAGGCTGCCTCCTCTGCCATACCCACGTTAGATCGGCTCCATGAGGTTTTCCATCTCCTTTATTCCTTCAATGTTTTATCTTCCCTGTTTCTGATCTTCACTCTTGCTATGCTTGTGTTCCCTCAATAGTGATATGTCAGCTGCAGTATTATTACATATTGCTCCTTTTTTTTTTCTGGCAAGATAAGACTGGATTAGGGGTTGTGGTTTGTGGAGATTTAACATGTTCTCATCCAAAAGCTTTTTTTTTTTTTTTTTTTTGTAGAAACTGGTTTCTTGTAAAATATAAGGGTTCTTTCTTCTTAGAATGGTGCCTCACTCATCATCTTCAGAGTCTCCCAGAAGAACTCCCTGTTTTTTTCCCCTTTCCCCCCTCTTTTGCTTTTAACACAACATTGTGGAAGTATATATTAAAACCAAGTGTCCTAAAATAGCCTATCCATCTTCAGCTGAATGCTGTGACATATCATGTGATTTCTGAATTCAATGGATTTTCATAAGATAAGAGTGGAAGAAAACAAGAGAAGATTAGAAGTCCTCGTGCTGAAAAAGAGAGGAGGAATTCCTTCTGGGCATAAACTGCCAGCCTGTCGTAGATGCTGACGTTTAGATAGAATAATCAGCTAAATTCGAGATGGTCAGCCCCGTTTTCATTCCTAGTCAAATTTTGATCAGCACTCATCAATTTTTAAGGATACAATAATGTATAGTATTCAATGCTGACTTTGTGAATTATCTGTTCTGTGATCATGGCCCTCAGTCTACATTATCATTGATTACCAACAGATCAGCAATTTATATCTGCAGTACTGAGATATTAACTTGCTACCTTAGATTTACCTTTCATATTGGTGTGTATTTGTACTGTTATGTGTGCAGACTCTAGAAATGCTGGAGAAGAAAGAGCGTTTCCTCCAAAAGAAATGTTCCGCAGAAATCGAGAAGGCTAAGGATTATACAAAATCAAAGAACAAGAATGGTAAGGAACGTTGCTTTAGTGCAAACACATCTGTCATTCTTATATTTTGCTGCAATCTTATGATAAATTGTCGTTCTTAATTGTTGAATATGCAAATCTTGCTTGCTTGCTTATTCATTAATTTTTGAAATTTTTGCCACCAAGAACAATGTTTGTTCCCTCATTTTTTTTTTGGTCAAAAACTAACTTTGATTTAATGTCTTGCACACGCTCTATTGTTAAACGTGCAAGCAAAGAGAAACTATATATTAGTGATATTGCATGTCTAGACAACATTCTAGACTATATTGTGTTCTCACTATGCTTGGAACAAAGAAGGATTCTTCTTCGGCTTGTGATGCTTCTCAGCTTCTATTTTATATCTCTTTAGCCTTTTCTCAAAATAGCTCTTTAGCTCATGTGAAATTCCTTCTCTGTTTGTTTCATCTCAGCTGCAATTCAGTGTCTAAAGAAAAAGAAACTGTACGAGACACAAATCGAGCAACTATCAAATTTTCAGTTGCGAGTTCATGACCAGGTAAAGGAAAACATGTATGCACACAGTGTCGATCTTTAATCACACATCTCAGAGCTTGTTAAAACTTAAAATGGTGCGATAGACTGATAGTAAGTTGTTTGTGTATATATAGATTATAATGCTTGAAAGCGCCAAGGCAACTACCGACACTGTCGATGCTCTGCGCTCCGGATCATCTGCTGTCAAAGCTATTCAACAGTCAGTGTAAGGCTCCACCTGCCCTCTTGTTGCCACTACGATGTCTTGTACTGCGGTGTAACACATAACGTCTTCGATGTTGTCGATTTCTACATTTTCTCTTGAGGCAACAAAGACCCATTCTCTGCTTCTGCTGTTGAGCTTGTGCACCTTCTGACACTAACTCAACTCATGTATCCGTCTTCTGATTTCAACAAACCGTGCGTGTCAATTCTCGTGCAGGAACATCGATGACATTGAGAGCGCCATTGAAGAGGCGAACGAGCAGACGGAGAACATGCGGGAGATACAGCAGGCGCTTGCGACCCCAGTTGGCGCCTCCGCTGAATTCGACGAGGTACTATTGGTTGCTTTGTTCCTCCCTCAGTCCCTCCTTTTAAACTGTGCACACCACTCATTTCTCTAACCAGTAGTTTTGTGGGGTATTAAAAAAAAAAAAAAAAAAAAAAGGGACGAGCTGGAAGCGGAGCTAGAGGAGCTAGAGGAGGAAGACATCGAGGACGAGTTGCCTGAGCCGCCAGCAAGGCAGTCCGCGGCGCCTGTAGAACCGTCGGCGAGAGCGAAAGCGGCGTCTGCTCCTCCGCAGAGCAGTGATCTGAGCGAGCTGACCAGACTTCAGGCTGAGAGGCAGTTTATATAGCTGTAGGCAGGCAGACTGATGGCATCTGTTGAGGCTTTTGGCGTAAGACTCGTATAGATGTTTCATCATTCACTGTAAATTCACCTTGTTGCCGCAGGAGACACGACCCCTTCTTTATTTGCAGGTAGCATTGTCATGGACTCATGGGGCGTGTTTGAGGAGCTGGCTGAATCTTTTTTTTTTTTTTGTTGTCTTTTCCCTTGCCTTGCCTGGAGTTTGCTTGACTGGCGCTGTGCAAGCGCGGTATATAGAGGCAAAGCGAGAGTCTCTGGTGGTTTTGACCGATGCCTGTCTTCATCAGCTATAAACGCACCGTGGTGCATGTACTGTAGGTGAAAAAGATTGCCCGGATTTCACGGCTTCTCTAGTCTAGTGTGATGAGATGACTGAATTCTGTTGAATGGCTGGTATTGTCGCGACGGCGTCCGGTCCGATGATGCCATGCCGTGGACGAGCGACCGACCATGTTCCAGACCAGCGACGGGCGACGGCCGGCCCTCCTTTATCTAGATGAATGATGCAGATGACCAGTGACCATGTCAATGCCGCCGGCCGGCCGAGGTGGCAACGGCCGTGCACATCTGTCCCGGTCCCGGAGCGGTAGAAGAGAGACGAGAAGCTTTGACTTCGACGGTTTGACCCCTTGCCCTGTCCTCCGCCGTATCCAGCAGGCGACATTGACACGTGTGTACATTTAAGTCTGTCCTTGAGGCTTGGACGGTTGGACACTGGAATGTGGATGGAACCGGTTGGCTGGCCGAGACCGGAGGACACAGACACCGCGATGCATGCATCTTTCAGGAAAATTCGATTCCAACAAGAGATGCTACTAGCCGATGCGGTAAAAAATTGTCAAGATGCTCTAAAAACACTTGGAAATGATTTTGTGAGCGTATTTAGTTTTTTTTTTTTTTTTGAAAGAGAGAGGACAAAACCTTACAAATCGACGAGATTCGAGAACAAAAAGTTGGTACAATGGACGGCTGCACTTTGCTATAGTATAGTATCGATCACTGACACGCGTGGGCATATTCCCATCCCACCACGACTGACATCCTGACCCCACACGTCAGCCAGAGCCGAAACAGTGTGCAATTCCGCTACGCCCACTCGCAAACGCGACGCAACGGAACGGAACGGGGCCCACCCTTCTTCCTTGTTTGCCCCGGAGGTTCGGAGGCAAAGGCTACACCAGAGCATTACCAGAGCATTCCCCTTCGCCTCCTCCGTTTCGCCGCCACCACCACCACCACGCCCCCGCCGCCCTCTCCCATCCTTCCCCTCCTCCTCCTCCTCCTCCTCCTCCTCTTCCCACCCTCGCATGACGACATCCCCTCGCTCGTAGCCCTAGATCCACCCCTCCCTCCCTCCCTCACTCGCTCACGCACCACCAACCCCTCCCTCCTTCCCTCCTTCCTCCCCTCACCCACCCGCCCATCCGTGCCCTCATGGACGCGGGGGAATGGGAATGGCTGCAGCGCGCGAGCGCTAGCGGCGTGCGTGATCGGAGGCATCGTACTAGGCGCCTCTGTTCTCGCGCTCCACCTCGCGGGCGGGCCCGCCGCCATCCCGGCCCTTCCCCTGCCTCCGCCGCTGGGGGCGCTCCGCCGCCGCCTCCGCCGTCGCAGCGGCAGCCGCCGACCCGTGCGCGTCTACATGGACGGGTGCTTCGACATGATGCACTACGGCCACTGCAACGCGCTGCGACAGGCTCGCGCGCTCGGGGACGAGCTCGTCGTTGGTGTTATCAGTGACGATGAGATCAAGGCTAATAAAGGGACCGCCCGTCACGCCGCTCCACGAGAGGTTCGGTCCGGTCGTCTCCTGTGTGTGTGTGTGTCACCGTGGTCTTTTTCCGTCTCGATATTCTCGTGTTTTTTTATAATTATAAATATATATGAATATCTCTGATCTGATGATGTGACGCGAAACGTAATTCTAGACTAGGTTGGAGCAGCAAGCGGTTGCTGGAGTGATGTTTTGTTTTATTTTCCGTAGCTACCTGCCCATGACCTCAGTTTTAGCAGTAATTCACCAGTCGAATCCTGTTTGGGAATTTCAAACTTTGTTGGTTCTTGCTGGCCCATAAGTATTACTGTGCTGTGCAGTGGACTGCTCCAAAAATGCCTTGCTCTCAACTGGGTTCAGAAAACATTCTTGCATGAATCCAATTCTGCAATCTGCACATAAAAGGGAACAGTTCAAAGGGTTTTATTTATGTGTTCTTTTTCGTAGTTAATAGTATTATAGGTTCATCTGGAAATGGAGTCGTGGCCTTAATTAAGGGCGTAGCACTAGTGTTTCTGTTGTCACTTTCATACAAAGGGAGGCAGGTTACTTGGTTTCACACTTTATGCATAGCACTAGTGTTTCTGCCTATGTTATCAACTGGGTTCAGAAATTTTTCTTGCATGAATCCAATACTGCAATCTACATGATCAATACTGAGGGTTTTATTTATGTGTTCTTTTTGGTAGTTAGTATGGGTTCATCCACAAATTGAGTTAAAAGCCACAAGGGTAACAGAACTAGTGTTTATGTTGTCTCTTCAATAAAGGAAGTAGGTTAGTTTGTTGCACTCTCTGCATGTGCAAATAATCCTTGAATGATCTTTTTTTTTTATTTCATCTCACCCTTATATTGTGTTGTTCCTTTACCCGTGTCCTGGTTGTACAGAAATTTATGCCTCTGCTTGACTGCTCTCTCTGTCAAGCTGTATCAATTCTGTTACCCCTGACTCCTATATGTTGTTTCACAAGTTTCTGATGATTTTTTTTTCTGCTAATGCAGAATGATAATGGTCCGTGCTGTGAAATGGGTGGATGATATCATTCCAGATGCACCTTATGCTATAACTGAAGAATTCATGAACAAGTTATTCAATGAGTACAACATAGACTACATTATCCATGGCGGCGATCCTTGTTTGCTACCGGATGGTACTGATGCATATGCTCTTGCCAAAAGGCTGGTCGATACAAGCAGATTAAGAGGACCGAGGGAGTGTCGACAACAGACATTGTTGGTACTAATTTTGCTTCATCTCTAATTTTCACCTTGCGATGTTAAAGTTTGCTTTTGCTGATCATATTGGATTATGAAATGGGCATTATTTAGGTATAGTTCCCAGTTTCTAGTTAATTTTTGTTCAAATATCGCAGTTGTCCTTTGATGTGCTATTGATTCTAGATCTACCAAAAACTTCTTTTGGGAACTACTGTACTGTTCAAAAGATTTCCTCAGTTGATTTGTTCATTAGGAAACCACTGTGAACCAACTGTCATCTTAAGAAATGTTTAACGGATGACCATTCCACTATTGTTCTTGTTCCCAAGACTGCAAGCACAATGAAGATTCTGCTGTACTCATTTCTGGTTTAGAGCTTTAAAGTTATTCAACTTGTTGGGGACAGTGAATTAGTCATTTCTAGTGAATACAATTTATATGGTGATGAAAAAAGGCTTTATTCTCATGCTGACCGGTATTGCTTCATGGTAGGGCCGGATGCTTCTTTGTGTGAGAGAGAGATCATCTGATGCCCACAATCACTCTTCACTACAAAGACAGTTCAGTAGCGGACATGGTCAGAAAGTTGATGATACTGGATCTGGAACTGGAACAAGAGTATCTCATTTTCTTCCCACATCTAGGCGAATAGTTCAGTTCTCAAATAGCAGGGTATGACTTCTGCTGTTCTGCAGCTTCACATACAATGATGTATCACTTAGATTGTTCACTGACGTTGGGAGACCAATTCTTGGATTGTTCACCGACGTTTTGAGACGAACTCTTGGATAGTCACTGAATGTACACATTCCCAATGCAGGGTCCAGGTCCAGATTCTCGGATAGTTTACATAGATGGTGCTTTTGACCTGTTCCATGCTGGACATGTCGAGGTAAATGTAAATTCCTTTCCACATGCCCACACAGCTGAAAGTGGGGTAATAAAGAAAGAAATCCTCATATCTGTGTCAGCAAGTCTGTTTAGGACACAAATGCCTGTCCTGGCTGTACTTCTGTTTTTACAAGGACACAAATCCTCACATCCATGATTCATATATTCTTGTGTTTATAGTTTCTTTCCGTGTAGATATTACGACTTGCTCGAGAACTTGGAGATTTCTTGCTTGTGGGAATTCACACAGATCAGACCATAAGGTAATATATGATGATTTGCATCTCTGTTCTCCCTTATCTTAAGTTAGTCCAGTTCTGCAGTAGTCCTTGTTTATAGTCAGAGTTCATTTCTGTTGAAGCATTATATCTGTAATGTATAACATTCAGTCTACTTTTCTTTTGGCGTTTTTTTTTTTTTTTTTTTTTTTTTTTTTTTTTGCAGTTCAACTCGAGGGACGACACCGCCCAATTATGAATCTCCATGAGCGAAGTTTAAGTGTTTTGGCTTGTCGTTATGTTGATGAGGTGATCATTGGTGCTCCATGGGGCGTTTCAAAAGACATGGTGAGTTATCTGTTCTCTTCTCTCCATGGAACTAACTAATTTAGTTACAGAACGTATGATGAAATGTTTGTATTTGGCCGGTTGCTCCGTGTACACAGCACTCGTAACACAATTGACCGTAAGATCTATAACATGGAATTTACATTATGCCATTGAAAATCTGAGTCCAGATTAACTTAGTATAAATAAAATAAGGCTGACATGCTCTTATCCATGGATTGATGCAGAAGAAATAAGCCTTGCATAGTATGCTTGCATCCATATTTTAGTTTGGATATAGATAGGTCTGAGGCTTTGAGCTTTGCTTAACTGAGCCTCAGACATATTTAAATAGTTGGTTGATATCTAAAGTCAGATTTCAAATAGGTGTAGACCCATTAGCGCTACCTGTCCATTTTGGATGCTATTTACATTGGACTGAAATGACCAGAGATTAGAGCAGCTCCAGTGTGATGATAAATCGAACCATAGTGCCCAGAAAACGAACCATAGACACTGAGTGTCGAACTGAATGTTTCAGAAGCAAAATCGCTCTGCAGAAGAGTCGAACCGGGCTGAATAAACAAATTGGCAAGTGCTTGGATAGAGAACTAATATTTTAGTTAGATGATGAGACTTACAAAAACGAAGTTCTGAAGCTCACACTAGAGGCGTCGACGGCTTCTGGCACCCTGCTCCTTTTCGCAGACCAAAATTGATGGCACACTGGAGGTGCCCTTGGAGACTAGATCCAATTTTGATAGAAGCAGGAATCAAGTTCTTACAGTGGTCTTAATCTCAAATACGCAGCCTGCATAAGATGTAAAAACAAAGGACCAGGGCCCATACCTGCGGCCTATGTTTTTTTTTTTTTTAGCTCTGTTGGCTGCAAGCCTCCTCCACAGGCTCTGTATCAGCAGCAGCCGAACAGGCCCATTGAAATTTGAATAGGCGGGAAATGTAGAGATGGCACCTGCACAAAACAGTGTGATTATGGACAATGTTATTGCTACTTCGCTACAAAAGAAGAGCAAAAAATGGAGTTAATAAAGAGCAAGTCCTATAGGTTTTCCACTATTTTGTTCCTCATCTCTCCAACTGAGGGCCTTGGTCTTCATCTGAGAAACTGAGCAGCTCATAAATGAAACACCATGGTTAGTAGGTCTCTGCAAAGTTATCAGTGGCTGAGTTTCTGTCCCAACCAAATTCGCTCTTATATCATCAGTATATTGAGAAAAGGTGGGTATTGTACATCATAACAGGTGCCATCAGTGTCATCAGTTTTTCCACACTGGTTGTATAAATACCAATTAGAAAGGCGCATGTTATTTAGATATTTTAAGGTTAATAATAGAGCCCTCTTCTCTTATGTATTGATAGAGGCCAGGTAAATGACAAGGCGATGCAATTATGTTATGATCAGCATGTTTGTGTCCTGAATTCTCTGGCTTCCTTTTTTCATGTGCAGATTACCACATTCAATATTTCATTAGTTGTTCATGGTACTATTGCTGAAAACATGGACTTTACAGAGGTAATTAAGCTTTATATACATAAGAACGATTTCTTTACTTAACAACACACATTGACACAAATGTTGCAACATTGATAACTAATTGTTCCTAATGCATTTTTTAGGATGATTCAAACCCATATGCTGTTCCAAAAGCTATGGGCATTTACCGTCGGCTGGAGAGTCCCTTGGATATCACTACAAGTACTATCATCAGGAGGATTGTTGCTAACCACGAAGCTTACCAGGTAATTACTCTGATAAGATGGTTATGTGTCCTTTGTATGCAGTACAAAGCATGTTGTACAGTACATGTTTACAGTTACATTACACGCGTCAGTCGGTTTTGTCGGTCACATATCAATGATGTGCATATGGGAGATATCATTTGCTGATATTGTGCTGATGCATTACTGCTTGAGCAAAGGCAGCCTTGCATGTCAGCATGTGTCATTAAATAATGTCTGTTTTCTTGGGACCAATCTTCCCCCTTATACTACGCCTGGCAACGTGTTCTTTGGTGTGGGGCTGTTGTCGTTTCATTTATTCTGGTCCATGGATCTGGTGCTGTTTGTATTCACTTTTGCTGTGTCCATCCATGTGCCATTTTGCAGAAGCGGAACGAGAAGAAGGAAGCCAGTGAGAAGAAGTACTACGAGAGTAAAAGCTTTGTCAACGGGGAGTGAAGTTACGAGTAGCAGAACTTGCATGAAGATTGTTATGTTGCCTAGATCATTTTAGATCCCAGCCTTTAGCAACGGCAACAGTTGGTTGATCTACAGTTGTACCTTTTTCTTCAGTATCTTTGATGTTCCGCTGACATAGCTTAGGAAGCATCAGGCGCGACATGGAGGAATGACTAGCAGAGGCGATCGCGAGTCAGGCGAATCTAGGAGCATTTCCATCTTTCCTCCAGTGTCTAGCCAATTTTCCCCCGCTGTATTGTATATCCGCCTTCCAGCTGTTGTTTCAGGCTGATTGGCATTTGAGATCTATAGGCTTTCCGGACCCCTTGAAATTGTGCGATATAGTATGAAAACTAGCGTGATTAACTATTTGCTGCTGCTGGTGTTTTTACTTTCTTTCCCATCTTCACTGTATGCGCATCTTGTGACACTGGCAGCAGCAGTCCTTTTCTTGAAAATCAGGTTGGGTTCTGACGATCTGACGTGCTGTTGAACTGGATGAACATATGGACCGTCCGTTGTCGGCGGTGGCAACAGCGACTGATGGTACACCTGGCTGGCTGGCTGGCTGAATGGTTGGTGACACGTTGGGATCTGATGATACGATATGGATCTGGTGAATTAACTGAATTCTGACAAATGGTTGCTGCCGATCAGCTGGGCCTGCTGCTTGCGGATCTTTTTCAAAATTTTACCCTCTTTTAAAAACAATTTTTCAAATTTATCCCCACTTTAAAACATTTTTCATCAGGTATCCCTTTTGGTCGCGCCAATCCCGGTGGCGTGATTTTTACACATGTCGCGCCACCGCATGTGGCGCGCGCGCGGCATCCATGGTGGCGGGCTAGCGTTGACCGGTCTTTGGCGTGGTCGGCCGTGGAGCCCGTCGCGTCGCGCCAGTGCATGCGGCGCGACGGACGGGAGTTGGGATCACATGCAAACAAATAGTGCTACCAAGTCCTATCCAAATTTTGAGAAAAAATGTCACATGAGATATTGAAGACTTTTCGTTTGTTTAAAAATTATTGTCCTACCAAGACCTAACTAGGCTCAAAAGATTCGCCTCGTATTGTACATCAAAATTATATAATTAGTTTTTTATTTATCTACATTTAGTGTTCCATGTATGAGATAAAAGATTTAATATGATAGGTCAATAGTTAATTTTGAAGAGAGAATTGAGGAACTAGCAAGATGAACTTTAAATAGCTCAATGATGTGACCATTGCTACATGTACTACTTGCGCCGCGCAAATAAAACAAAAGTAAAAAAAAATATGCATGCGTCTTTGAAATTTAGCTTTGGAAAAAAAATGTCGCATGAGACAATCGTAGCACTTTTCCTTTGTTTGTGAAATTATTATCCTACCATGACCTAACTAGGCTCAAAAGATTCGTCTCGTCCCGTACATCAAAATTATATAATTAGTTTTTTTATTTATCTACGTTTAGTGTTCCATATATGAGACAAAAGATTTGATATGATAGGTCAATAGTTAATTTTGGGAGAGAGAATTGGGGAACTAGGCAGATGAACTTTAAATAGCTCAATGATGTGACCATACGTGCTTGCTGCATGTACTCCTGCCGCCACGCAAATAAAACAAAAGTAAAAAATATGCATGCATGCGATCTGCCCGTCCCTGTTTAGTTCCTCAATTCTCTCCAAAATTAACTATTGACCTATCATATCAAATCTTTTGTCTCATACATGGAACACTAAATATAGATAAATAAAAAAACTAATTATATAATTTGATGTACAGGGACGAGGACGAATCTTTTGGCCTGGTTAGGTAATGGTAGAGACAATAATTTCACAAACAAAGAAAAAGTGCTACACTATCTCATGCGACATTTTTTTTCCCAAAGCCGGATAGGACTTGGTAGCACTATTTTCATGCCAACTCCCGTCCGTCGCGCCACATGCACCGGCGCGACGCGACGGGCTTTCACGACCGCCCACGCCAAGACCGGCCAACGCCCGACCGCCACCGTGGATGCGCGCGTCGCGCCACATGCGGTGGCGCGACATGTGTAAAAATCACGCCACGGATTGGCGCGACCAAAAGGGATACCGATGAAAAATGTTTTAAAATGGGGATAAATTTGAAAATTATTTTAAAAAGGGCAAAATTTTGAAAAAAATCCGCTGCGGGCTTGCTACGCCTTGTCGCGGATCGAAAGAGATGTGGTACCTGTGATCTGCATCCAGCAGCCGCCTGGGGCACACACATCTGCTGCTGGGACTGCCTGTGCTGCGAGCAACCTTTACTGTGTCTGGTCCATTGGCTGATTTGATTTGCTTGCCAACAAACATTTGGTTTCGCTTTGATATCTTGGATTAGGACACTTGTCGTCTCCTGATTTCGCTTTTATATCTTCGATTAGGACACTTGTCGTCTCATGGTTTCTGGGCGCCGTTATTTCCCTGACCATACACACACGTATCAGCAAATGTTGTGCAACCCGGATGGGTCGAACCCGTTTTGGTGTTTGGATGTGGAGCAGCGGGGGTTGGGTTGATCCCCAAAGCAAATATTTGTGCAAAGATGCGGGTTGGCTTCGTCCGTTGTAACGGGCGGACGGCGAACTCCGATTTCTTCCGTCGGGGGTACGTCGGCAAGACGGACGACGCCGACCGCCGTTAGTGCGGACCGTTCTTCTCCACCGACAACCCGTCGTGGAGCTGCTCACCCGAGATCGAGTCATGGTGTGCCTCGTGGCGACGGCGCTCCCTCCCCCGGCGCGGTAACATCGGATCTCGCGCGCGCGATTCGCGCGGCGCTGGGCCGGGGCGGCGCGTTCAACATCGGACGCCTCGGGCGGTAGGGCCAGCCGGTGGGCCTTCTACGTGTGGGAGGGGGGTGCAAAGGGCGGAGGTCGCGGTGCGAATGAAGAAGAAGAAAGGGCGAAAATCCAATTTGGTTTCTCTTGCGGGGTTCCTAATGCGTATGCTAGAGAGAAGCTTTTATAGATCCAAATTTTTGAATTCTAGAAAGTCTAGGGTTTCCGATGAGAAGTGCATCCCAATCTCTCGTAGCAACGCCGTTATATTGCCATCCAACCCCTATTCCCAATTTCTTTAACCAAACATGAGATGAGTTGACTCCGTCCCCAAAATTAGAGGTGCAACCAAACAATGAGATGAGTTCAACCCAACCCACACTTGAATGCCACTTTCGCCCAATTATCTACAACGGCCGAAACCCTAGCCAAAGCCAGGTTTTCCACTCGGCCCAAAAGGCCCAACGACTAAAACCCTAGCCACCACCACGGGGGAGCAAAACCCTAGCCGCCATAGCTACCATCGCCCCAACCGCCAACCTCCAACCACTCGTCGGTTTCATTCCCCCCCAATAGACGTACAACGAAAAAAAGGGGACAACTTCGGGATAAAAGGACCGCCCCGTCCGCGCATAGGGGTCTTCGCCGAAAGGTGCCTCGGGGAACTCCGTCCATAAAGCGTACTGCCGGGCCTTGGCGCGGTTAGGCTAGGTTTTGCCACTCGCCCAACAGCCCAACGGCTAAAACCCTAGCCGGGCCGGGTTTTTCCCCACTCGCCCAAAAGGCCCAACGGTTGAAACCCTAGCCGCCAATCCCCAACCACTCGTCCCGGTTCATCCCCCCCGGACGGGCGTACAACGGGAAAGAGGGGACAACTTCGGGATAAAAGGATTGCCCCCCGTCCGCACACACAGGCTCCGCAAGCGTGCCTCCGGAACTCGTTTGTCAAGCGTGCACGCATGGGTAGGCGGGCGATCAAGTTTTTGGGCGGCTCTCGGGCGCGAATCGTTCCTTCCCGACACGCCGCTTTGCAGCAGCAAGCGGCCACAAAAAGGCGTGACCAAATGGCTCCGACGACAAGGAGTAAGCGCCGATGCTTTCGCCGCAATCGGGTTTGGTGATGTTCCTACCGCGGGCACCGGCAACCTCACTCAAGGGTATAATCTCGAAACACCTCTCGTTTATGCTATATGCTTACCGATACTTAGTAGGCTTAGCATATGTTGCTAGTTGCAGTAGCAAGTTCGGACTACATGTGCTTATGTTGTTCATGTTAGCTTACATCTTAGCGTATTGATGGATTAATGCATCTCGTAAAATGCCTAAATATTCAACATATGCTTCACCATCCTCACTTTTTGATGTGAGACTAAACCTTACATATTTTATTGAGTAGACTATCGTCGCACCTTTTTTTTTCCCTCACCTTCTGTGTCCTTCTCTACTCTTTCTCAGTATTCATTGATAAACTTATATTGCTATAATGCTATGACAAGCTCACCAAAGATGAGGAATGAAAAACACTATAGCAATCTGATAAGAGATGCACTCACGTATATACTCTTCAATGACGTTCTAAGTTATAAATAGTTTTGACTTTTTAGTATATAGGTTTTGCTACACATCTAGATATAATAATAATATGTAGATACATGCAGAATGGATGGAAAAAAGAGTCATAACGACTTATTATTTGGAATGGAGGAAGTATTTCATTGGTTTTACTTCTTTTGTATTCTAGGTTTGTCAACGCATTTTTTTTTGTCATTTTTAGCTGTAAAAGTATAATTAAATTATGGTAGCAGTCCTATTATTAACTGCAATCGTCAATTGTTTGTTTGTTTTTTCTGTTTCGACAAACGACTCTCTGCATTCAATCAAAGGCTCTCTGTGCCTGATGCTTTGCATGTGGTATGTTTTGCGCCCATATCATGCGTGCTTAGGTGCGGGACCGAACTGCTGAAACAGACGCGGGAAAACACAAACAGAGGAGTTCGGCTTTTGTCCTGGCGTCGTAGCTGAGCCTGAGCGTGCCTTTGGATGAAAAAAAACAACAAGGAAATCGATCTAAAACAATAAACTGCCCCCCTGCTTTCTGATTTACCTTTGGCTAATGCCTTGTAAAACCCAACCTGTACACCTCCCGGGCTAAAAACCCGGCATCGAGTGGCAATGGATCAGGTGAGGACTGTAGTTAAGAATGATATCATCAGCAGCAGTGTGATGAGGCTGCTAATCAACGCATGCATCCCAAGGAGTGTTAAAACTTGAAACCATGTGTGTGCCTTGATGGCAGAAGGTAAGGGATGGACCTAGTATCATGATCGTACAGTATATATATCTCGTGCCTTGGATGATCGAATTATACGGAGCATAAGTGTACTACAGTAGGATGTGATGATGCATGCATGCATGCAGTGGATCTCTGATGAGCTCGACCTCCTTCCTTCCCAACTGTCACTGCGTTGCCCGTGCATGCAGGGTGCAGATAATCATATTGTTTACCTGCCCATGCCATCTCCTTTTCACTTTTATCACCAACAGTTGTCACACACACTTGACACTAGTGCAGCATGCAGCTGCCAGCAGATAGAGTACATAAAGCTGGCCCTGGCCGTGTGTTAATCAGCAATTACCCTAAGCAGGTGGCAGTTATAATGGAAAGGCAGCCACAGCCAGGCAGCTACCAACGAACATGGCAGATCGAGATTAAACAACACATACACAGTGATCTTGGCCTGTGTCTGTGTGGCTCGAGATGGATCGACTAATAAAAAGGGAGATGAGATCCTCCTCGCTTGAACAAGGAAGAAGAAGAGAATGTCAAAGGCGTGTGGTGGCTGTTGGTAACTGTATTCTACAGGCGTGGCCTGCATGATCGATGCAGCAGTGAACTGCAATGCACGCCGGCCAGCAGCAGCAGCAGCAGCTTTGGTGCGTGGTAGCTTTTGCTAATTCCAAGGTAGCAGAAGATGAAGATCTTCGTCTGCTGCTGCTGCTCCTTTAATTTGGAGCTAGCAGATGAGCATCACATGCAGCTCCATCACACTGCACGTGCCATCACACGCTTTGCCTTGCCTCGAGTGGCCGCTGCTGTCCCGGGCCGACGACGACGACGACCTCATCTGCTGCTGCCGGTGCCAGTGCCAAGCACCCGTGCAAGGCTGCACATGCGTGCATCGGTGCATGGGCAAATCGCAGGACGGACGCCACACCCTCTCTTTGCCGGCCGGCCCTACCATCGTCGTGTCGTGTGGTCCTCCTATTATTTCTCCATACATTGCAGCGCCATAGAGATGGATTTTACACTAGAATTATAGAGCTTAACAAGATCTCACTCTCCCGTACCTAAACAAATCATGGGAAATGTGCTTTAATAACACCAGAAGATCGAACAATTTTTTCATAGAAAAAAACAAAATAAATACCATTGAACATCGATCTCAAACATGTCAATTTTTTAAAATTCCACAAAAAGCTTGGGTGCCCGCCTGCCGATGCAACAGTCGCCATGGTACCGCGCACGTCTGCTTCCCCTAACCTCGCTTGGCAAGGCCAGCCTTGCTAGCGGAGGCGAACTCACTTGATTTGGCAAGGAAAATCTTTCGGTATTATTTTTGCATGTTTAGCTGAATTTGTAAGAAAGAACACGAATATTTATCACACAAAGTAGTGAGTATGTTTTTTTTTGACGTGTCTAAGGCCCAAGGGGCGCCTCAATGGGAATTTCAACTAAGTTTCATTTACATTTTTGATGCCATGACAACGTGAGTGACATCTAGATGAAACTCTATCGACACGATTATCAACTATCACAATGACTCATAAAATTAAATGATATAAAACTCTAGAATGAAACTTTGCATTAAAAACGAGTTTCGATCCAAGTTCGCTTTTCGCGTTTGCTTCCCTCTAAGGCGAACGCTCCTCTACCGATGCATTTTGACATCCCACAACCCGGCAGTCGCTTAGCCCCGTTCATCTTCAGCGCAAGGGGCGCCGATCATTGAGCTATTACGCAAGTTTCATTGTTTTCAAAATGAAACTAACCACCGAGGCGGCCTAACAATTTAGTATCATAAATTTGACACCCTTTTCTATAATCTGATAACATTTAAAACTATTTAACTTGAGATAAATTGAGGAACTGATTTCTAGATGACAAGTTTTTTATTTCAAATTATTTGCAGTCAATACGTAATACGTCGGCCGATGCCTATGTGGCCGGGTTGGCAGATACGGCCCAACCGAATTATCACCTGCGTCTGCTTGTGCGCCGCCGGCCGCCACGCTCGCCGGCGACGAGCCTCCCTCCATGCCATCTCTCAGAAACAGGCCAGCAGAGTCCAGAAAATGTCAGCTCAGAGAAACAACAGGGCTCCGACCCACCCGTCGTGCGCTGCTGCCTCGCTGGCACCGCGCGTCCTCCCTCGCCACCTCCGCACCGCCGCCGCGCTCGCGGCCGCGGTGCAGGGTCTCATCGACGCGTCCCCGCCGCGGGCCGAGTCGCAGACACTCCACGCGCAGCTCCTCGCGTCGGGCATCACCGGCGGCACCGACCTCTCCGTCAAGCTCCTCGTCCTGCACCTCCGGTGCGGATCCCTCCACAACGCCCGCGCCGTGTTCGACGGAATGCCGAGCCCGTCTCGCGCCGCGCACAACTACCTCGTAGCGGGATACTTCCGGCGGGGCCGCCCCGTCGAGGCGCGCTCGGCGTCGTGCGGCGGCTCGCGGTGTCTACGGGGCGGCTTGACGTCTTCGCGCTGTCCATGGCGCTGAAGCTGTCCGCGGCGCTTGCTCTGCCTGGCGTCGTCGCCAGGGAGGTCCACGCGCGCGTGCTGAGGTCCGTCGCGCAGTCCGACGAGATCCTGTTCGCGGCCCTGGTGGACGCCTACGTGAAGAGCGGGTCGCTTGGCTACGCGCGACGGGTGCACGGCGCGATGCCCGTGCGGAGCGTGGTGTGCTCCACGGCGCTGATCGTGGGGTGCATGAATGAAGGGCTGTTTGAGGATGCTGAGGCGATATTCGAGGAGATGGAGGGGAAGGACGTCGTGGCGTACAACGCCATGGTGGAGGGGTACAGCAAGACGGAGGAGACGGCGGAGGGCTCGCTTGAGGTGTTTAAGGCGATGCAGCGAGCAGGGTTTCGTCCCACGGTATCGACATTTGTCAGCGTGCTCGGGGCCTGCTCACTCTTGTCGTCGCCAGAGCTTGGTGAGCAGGTTCATTGCCAGGGGACGAAGAGCGGCCTAGTCTTTGACATCAAAGTTGGAAGCGCTCTGGTTGACATGTATGCCAAGTGTGGCCGGGTGGAAGACGGCCGTAGGATCTTCAACCAGATGCCAGAGAGGAATGTGATCACCTGGACTTCGATGATCGACGGGTATGGGAAGAACGGCCTCTCTGACGAGGCCCTCCAGCTGTTTGGCGAAATGCGAGAGCAGCGAGATGTGAGGCCAAACCATGCAACCTTCTTGAGCATTCTGTCGGCGTGCGCACACGCTGGGCTGCTGTCTCAGGGCCAGGAGGTTTTCCAGAGCATGGAGAGTGAGTACTTGCTGCAGCCGCGGATGGAACACTATGCATGCATGGTGGACTTGCTGGGTAGATTCGGAAGCGTGCGGCAGGCCTATGATTTCGTCCGAGGTATACCGGTGAGACCAAACTCTGATGTGTGGGCCGCGCTGCTCGGGGCGGCTACACTGCATGGGGATATGGACATGGCCAACATTGCGTCGAGGGAGGTCTTGAGCTGAGCCGCAAGGGGGAGACCGGGAGCCTACATGGCATTCTCCAACACACTTGCGGCAGCTGGGAAGTGGGATGGTGTGCACGATGTTAGGGAGATGATGAAACACCGAGGCGTGCTGAAAGACACTGCCTGCAGCTGGGTCGGCTCTGAGAACACGCCGCTTGTCGACTGATGTACAGGTAGAGTTTTTACCTACCCATACCATGTAAAATTTGTCCTGTAGCATATTAACATCAATCTATTGGAGAACAATGCATTTTTGCAATTCATATGATATAGAATCTATAACAAGTGTCATGCTGCGGGCTTACAGCTGAGAAGTATTACTTTAGAGGATCATATCTGCAAAAATTAGTTATAAAATCTCCATACAGTCTCATCAATCATCATTTGAATTTTGAGAAGTATTACTTTTTGTTAGGTCTAAAATCCAGATCATCAGATTTATTGAATTTGTGTAGATTAGGAAGAATGCGGTTAAGGAAAAAAATGAAATTATACTTATACTAATTATTTGTGCTAATTATATTAAGGAATCCAGAATTGCAACGCTCTAGTTTCGTTTTTCTAAATTCATTTTCATTATCAACTTTGTTTGTTTGTACTAATTCCAGGAACGGTCATGGTTGATGTAGTCAGAGTGAACGCGGATATAAGCCACCAGAGAACCAGAGCAGTCCCCTTTGGAAGAAAAGAGAGAACCAGAACAACATTTATGAAGCATGGCAAGTTGCCTGGTTCTGATTATTTGAGTATATTGAAATTTTCATTTATCGAATGCTTCAATCGATTGGCACACTGAGGTCAGTGGACTGTCTTTTCTCGATTACAAAAGTCGGCAAGCTTCATATATTAGGCAACGAGAGAAGGGGGAGACTGAGCAGCCAGCGATTCAAGTATGTCTTCTACTCTTTGAGAAACCCCTATGTGCTTTATTTCTTTTTCTCTGCACAAGCTTTGCACCTTTGTCCTAAACTCATAATTTCCTTTTGCTTCCATCTCCTGCATTTTATATAGCATTTTATCTGTTTGTGGCGTCTTGTGGTTATGTGTGGAAGAGAAATTTGACATATCCTTTTGCAACCTTTGTGACAGGTGTCATTGTACTGTCCTTGCTGCTGCCCGCCTTCATTGAGGGTGCTACTGCGTGCCCACGCTCAACTGCCCACCCTCGGTTAATCTTAACCGTGGCTGTTAAGGCCGCTACATGCCCACTCCCAACCGTTGCCCTTGGGGAAACAGTCTCCACTTCACCAAAGCCTGCAGCGCCCAACATCAATAGTACTCAACCATCATTAGGTTCAGGCTCGAATTGTCTTTTACCTTTTTCTTTTTGGTTCTGGGCCTTGTTCGGGCTGGTCGGTGCTTTGGTTGGGTAAGTGCTGATTTGTTGTGAGAAAAAAAATACTGCCGGGCTAGTTGGCTTGGTTGGTTGGTCTTTGGTCTTTGGTTTTACGTGAGAGGAAAAACACTATTACCGGCTGGTTCAACCAGCCAGCCGAACAAGGCCCTTGCATGAAATAGTTAGAATGGTGGACCCATGTTGTCCAATTGCTTCCTCACAGAGGACAATGCAATAAGTTGATCGCAACGGCGGATGCGCAGATTTTATCTTCTGCTGACTGCTGAGCAAGAATAGTTCATGTTTTGCATTTGGAATGGACGAATATGGAGTTGGAAATGCAATACATTTGAGTAGTAGAAAACAAATTGAATGCAGTGGTGGCATTTGAAAATATATTATGTCATTGTTCTCGAGACATGCTTGAGTTTTTAGAATAAATATTTGCATTCAAAATATCATACAGACCTGTATCTACAATATATTGTGCCGTTGGTTACAGGAGATGCATATTGTGCCGTTAGGGACAGGAGATGCACAGGTCTAGCTATCTTTTCTTTACTCGAAGATCAGATCATCCCTTGGCGTCTTTGTCCCTGGCAAAATGGCAAGTAAAAATGATCAACATATTCTGAAAACAATTTCAAATGATCCTTATATAGATACAATTGGGTTGGGAGAAGTCAGCGTGATCATCATAAAGCATGCATCGTTCCAACATATTGTCAATCATGTTGTCCGCTTTTTACCATAGTTTTGAAGTGGGAATGACCGGTCATGCCACGGATTTCGCTTGGCCGCCCCCATGGTCTATATGGCACATGACTATTGGCTATCATGCCAAAGTTGCCATGATGTGATAGCTACATTATAGGCTATACCATATAATGATATACAAGGGTCCGGTTAGACCTTGATGTGTTTGGCAAAAATATATTACTGTAATACTGTTAAAATAGTAATGGGGTAAAGTAAAGAAAAGTGACAGAGTCCACCTAGCTGTTACAAAAAAAAAAAAAAAAAGAGCATATGACTCACATTTCTTTATTCTATCTCTCAAAGTTTTTTTTTTTTTTTTTTTTTGAAAAGATCATCCCTCAAAAAGAATTATCACGAGCTTTATCTACTTAATATCGCACAACAAGTTGTGGATATAGGAAAATAAGTGACGAGTTCTTCTCCTATTATCTTTCCTAGGTTGGGGCTCCATGCTTAGAGATCAAGTAAGGGGTTTGAGCCCACCTCGGCTCCGTGCTAGATCCGTCCTTGCTCACAACATTGTATTCCTATGCATGAAGTAACTCTAGTTTGTCACGACATATGAAGCCGTTGCTTAATACTGCCTCTCTCTTGGTCAATGTCGTATCTACGACAACCCGACAACGACGAGGCAGAGGCGGAGGGGTTGGTTACTTGCTTTTGTCCTCCTTCTTCCACCCTTTTTTACACATGCCTAAAAGTTGTTGGGAAGATTTGGAGGCCTTCAATATGATTTCACTATGAAGCTGTAATATTCAAGAGTTATGGACAAAGGTAGTGATGAAATGGTAGAAACGCTTTAACATCAATTTGATAATTATTGAATACTCCCTCCATTCCAAATTATGAGGTTGCTCGACTGATGGTTTATGCGTCTGATAAGCCGAGTAATGTTGTTTTGTCGTGAGAGGAAAACATTGTACGATGGTTGGTAAGATCAAGTGAACACGGCAAAAATTGATAACCAAATGGATGCACCCAAATGGTTAAAACAACTTATAACTTGGAACGGAGAGAGTAGTGGGGAAGCATATGTGAGCACATATAAAGGGGCGTCGATATAATGAAGCAAATAGATTGACATCAATAAAAAGAATACAAATCATCATCGAGTGGAAGCAAGACTAGAATGATGAAATTTTGTTTTCTAAGAAAATACATGATGCTCGACTAGGGTTTATAGTAAAATGATTTAGTGAATCCTCGGTGGATATTTGATTTTTTCCTACATCTTATTGTGTTCCTTGCCACCAGATATCGAAAGATTTAGTTCATCGATTATATGCCCTTCTTCTCTCATTCTCCTGCCAATTGCATCACCCATTGCCATCTTTCGCATGAGCGGTCATGCCATAGATCCTTGTTGGCCACCCCTTTGGCCGTGGCACGACTAGATGGCTATTCAAAGCCTGGTTGGATTCAAAGCTGCCATGGACCATGATGTGAGAGTTTGGTTAGCTACATTATAAGCCAAGGCATACCGTACAAAAGGGTTAGCTCTTGATAATTTACTAGTAGATAAAATATAAGAATATTCAAATATTAGATTTTAATTAATGGGTCCAAAGTAAAGAAAAAAGGGGACAATTCTACCTAGCTGAAGAAGCATGCACATGTATCCTCAGAAATATATGGAGATTTGACTCACATTTTTTTAATTATTTTTAAAAGAAATATCACAAGCTCTATCTACTTATCTCAACACATGCCATTCCTACTTCTTTATGGATGAGCTAACTCTAGTTTGTCGTGACATCTTGGGCCGTTGCTTCATTATTACCGCCTCTCTCTTGGTCAATGATAGATCTAGGACAATTCGACGAGGAGGAGGCGAGGAGACGTAAAAATAGTTGATGCTAGTCTTCATTGTGATTCACTGTGGAACCATGATATTCAAGAGTTACATATAAAGATGGTGAAGAAAAACGATAGAAATGCTTATAGATTCGAAATTTATGCAATAGGTAAGAAAATATTGGCGAGCACAAAAAGAAAGGGACAATAATAAAAGTAAATATTTCTCTTAATCTCAATGTGTTCCTTCACATGGGTAGGAGCTATTTTTTTTTTTTTTCTAATTTCTCCACCGTGCTTCCACTGCCCAGCTGTGGATAGCCATCTAACTTTCCGATCCAGTGAACAGGAAACATAAAGGTCAAACCATCCCATGAACTGTCCCTATAAAAAAACAACATGTTTAAAAAAGCTTAATACATAGAAAAAATAAAATAGTTTGCTGAATCTCATACCCAAATATCTGACGGTGTCTTCTTCTTTCTTGAAGGCAGCTCAGCTCAGCTGCCCTGGAGTGAAGTGAAATGGGAGCACTGCACTGTACTGCACTTTTTAAGGGATCCACCACCTCTAAATGTGGTAGGTGCTAACTTTTACCATTTTCTCATATTTTTTTCCAGCGTGCTTTCCACTGTCCAGCTGTATAGCCATCTAAATTTCCAATCCAGCGAACAGGAAATATGAAGGGTCAAACCCCGTTTTAATAACCATTCGATGAACTGTCCCTATAAAAAATAACATGTTTCAAAAAAAGGTTAATACTAATACATAGAAAAAAGAAAATAGTTTGCTGAATTTCATACCCAAATATCTGACGGTGTCTTCTTCTTGAAGGCAGCTCAGCTCAGCTGCTGCCCTGGAGTGAAGTGAAATGGGAGCACTGTACTGCACTTTTTAAGGGATCCACCACCTCTCTCCTCTCCCCCACCGTTCGTTCCTTCCTTTTTCTCCACCATTGGAACACACTCTCTCACTCACTGTCACACGCACACACTGCACAACAACTCATCCGCAGTCACAAGCTCGCTCGGCTGCTGCTCCTCTAACGGTTGAGGCGTTGCTGGTGCTCCTGCCTGCCGGCTACCCTGCCCTGTTCACTGTTCTGTTCCGCGCATCCCGCAGGAAGGGAAGGGGAGGAGCACACAGCTTTGTTGCTCTTGCTCCTCTGTCCACCAAAGAAAGAAGGAAACACCCGGAGCTCTAGAATCGGAGTCGAAGGACGGAAGAGGGGGATGGCATGAAGCGACCTACCAAGAATGAGAGGCTGGGCTACCCACGGCACAAGTAGAGGAAGAGCACCAGCAGCCACAGGGAGGAGGAGGAGATGGGCAACTGCGGCACGAGGGAGGAGAATGCCGTCGTCGCTGCGCACGCGCAAGGTATCCATCCATCCTTTTCGAGTTTGCCCGCCCGTGGTGGATTTCTCGCGGGCTCCCGGCCGCCCCCTCTTGTCGGTGCTTGCTCGGATCTCAGCTGCGGCGCTTTGAATTCCGCCAAAAATTTCATCTTGGTGGATTGTTTCTCAGGTCCAATGTTGTTGGGCTCACTGCGGATTGATTGTGATAAATACTTATCTTTCTATTGTGCCGGCTTTTGGATTAATCAGTGTTGTGACGATTTGGTTGCGAAACTGGATTTTTCTGGGGGAGGGTTTGTCCGTCCCATGTTATTACGGAAAAGATGGTTTTTGATTGAAGTCACATGTCAATTTTCTCTCCAAATGTTTGATTTTAGTACTTCAGTGTGAGGCTTTGATGATTTTTTTTTTTTTTTGGTCCATTTTCCCCTTGAGATGAATCGGTTCTAGTTCTATTTATCCTCATTTGCTCATGTTTTTTTCTTATTTATTTCTAGTTCGTTGAAAACTTGTTTGATTCATCTTCTCCTACTTCTAGTTTGTTGATCTATGATCTCTTCTAAGCTTCCTTATCTTCTTGATTTTTGTACCCCGAAGCCTACTTGATTGTGTACATTGAGAAAATCTAATGGCTCTTCCCCCGGCGTGCTTCAATTTCTGTGCCTCTTCACTATTGTCTATTGACTTCCAATTTCGCACGGATAAAAAAAATCAGGAGTCTGTTCTAATAGCTGCTACTTGCGTTTTTTTTTTTAAAAAGAGCAATTTGAGGTTTTTCTAATTTACATGCAACTGTGCAGTAGATCTGGTCCCCTGACCTCTTTACCCATGCTGTAATCAATTGTGCATGTGTATCTCTTCTTTATCTATTTCCTGCTTTCTACTCAGAAGTACTATTATTTTAGTGAGAAAGGTCATTTAATGGATGCTAGCAGTTGGCAACTCATTCATTTTCACTTCTTATTTTACTTCCAAATAGAACAATGCCTATAATTCTCCACAAATCTTTGAGGTATAAAATTTGTCTTAGTACGTATACCTGTGACCTACTAAGAATTTTCACTGTGGTTAGCTTTTGGTGCTTGGTCTTAGTATATGAGATGTCCTTGTTAGTTGTTACTTCAAGTTTGTAGTTACGTACTTGGCAATAGTTATACTTCATATTTCCTTCGTTTTTGTTTTCTTGGTTGAGGACTTATATTCCCTTCTCATGCTTTCAGTTCAACAGCTCCACTTGTTGCAACATCCTGTCAAGAATGCCATCGCAGATAGGAAGCACACCCGCACCTCATCAGATATAAGTGATCCTTCCACACCTAGGAAAGTTGAAGATGCCAAGAACATTTCCATATACAATGATGTTATTGCCTTCACATTGTTTGAGCTAGAGACGATCACAAAGAGCTTCCGTGCTGATTATGTTCTTGGCGAAGGAGGATTTGGGACCGTTTACAAGGGTTACATAGATGAAAATGTCAGGGTTGGGTTGAAGTCACTTCCTGTTGCAGTCAAGGTTCTCAACAAAGATGGACATCAAGGGCACAGAGAATGGCTTGTGAGTAGATAAATTGTTCAGTAATTTTCATGCTCACTACATTTTCATTATATGCATGGAAATGTGAAAATTGTCTACTAATATATCGTACTTGCACACTATGCATGGCACATTGACATGGATACATGTAGATATCATCAGGTTCTTGTTGCTAACAAGCATGCTGACAAATGAAATACACATATGAAGGATTTCATGCCATAATGTTTCATTGGCAATCATGTTTTTGTTTCCATCACTGTCTGGATTAGTTCTCACTGCTTTGTCGCAGTGTGTTGTTGACCATGGCATGGAAAATTGATAAGCTGATAAGGTTATCCGTAGCGATTTCATGCTCGTTTACAGAGATGTGCAGTCCTTGAGTCATCCTGTTGTTGACAAATAACATATTTTATTTGTCATGCTTGAAAAAGATAGTATCTTACTTGCATGACCAGATTAACAAATATTACTGAGCAAAGAAACTTGAGGCATGAAGTGGAAATCCATGAGCAAATGTGAATTTATTCGAAAGGTTAAGCAAGCGTATGTAACTGCCTGTAGAATGCTATTGAGTTGTTTTTGCACATGGTTTATAGTTACCATGCTTATTTCTTGCCTACAAAATTATTATGCCAGTATTGTGCTTTGCTAAAAACAATATAAAAATGATTTATCCATCTTCTGTATTTATGTCAGACCGAGGTTAACTGCCTGGGGCAGTTGAGGCATCAAATTTGGTGAAGTTAATCGGGATATTGCTGTGAAGATGACCATCGACTGCTTGTCTACGAATTCATGTTTCGAGGAAGTCTAGAAAACCACTTATTCAGAAGTAATCCTTCTACTCCTGTTTGTCAGATTGTGAATGGCATCATAACTGAGTTTAGTGATGCCACTTTTACATACTGTCTTCTGTTTTCTTGAATGCTGTCCACTGACCACAACTCCTTGAGCTGATAAAAATGTGGAATTGTGGATTTGCGTTGGGCATATTTTTATTTGCCTGGCAACAACTGATTCATTCATC
>JADLZK010005339.1:0-12630 GCA_015847255.1 Hyparrhenia diplandra | reverse complement strand
GATCACAAATTTTCACAGGAAAGTTGACAGATTCAAGTTTAAGTCAAGTTTTTCACAGAACAAGTGTAAATTGACAGATTCAAAGCAAAGTTAAAAGATTCAAAGCAAAGTTGACAATCCAAATTTTCAAAATGAGCTGTGTGCAATGCTGCCTCATTAAAAACCTTTCTAGGTAAACCCACCCTTGTGGGAGAAACCCTAGAAAGGAAAAGAGTACAACACAGCTCAAAATTTATTCAAAGTTTCAAGTTTCATGTTTCAAACATGTTAACAGCTAGCCCTATTACATTAGCCAACTCAGTGGCACCAACAGGAAACAACAAGTCACAGCAAAAGCATACTCTCAAAATCACAAAGTCTAGCTTGATTGCTCTAGACTATTGCTCTAAGACTTGCAATGTAACCAAAAGTCCAGCAGTGCAAGCTGCAACAGAAAACAAACTTGTCAGTTCAAATTCAAGTTGAAATTGTGAACAGCTATCAGCAAACAAACATACATCTTATATTCTTACCTTCTTCCAGTGCACTCTATCCACCAGTGCTATGGGAGCCTCTGCCGCTGCCACTGCCGGCGCCGCTGCCGCTGCCATCTCCGCTGCCATCTCCTTCAGCAGGAGGATCACCAATGTACATGTTCTTGAACAGATCTTCCAAGTCCTTGTCCACCACTGTGTGCTGCTCCTTCCTTGTTGCTTGGTCCCAGTCCTTGATGCAGGTGAGCATCTCCACATGCTCAGGAAGAAGCCGACGCCGGCGGTCTTCAAGAATCCTACCTGTCAAGCTGAAACACGACTCCGAAGCATCTCCACATGCTCAGGAAGAAGCCGACGCCGGCGGTCTTCAAGAATCCTACCTGTCAAGCTGAAACACGACTCCGAAGACACAGTAGAAGCTAGGACAGCCATGATATCTCGAGCTAGAATAGACAGAACAGGATAAGTTTGCTTGTGATCACGCCACCAAAGCAACATGTCAAAGTTAGGATCAGCCCATGACACACAATCACTGTCCAGGTAAGCTGTAAGCTCACTAACAGCAGATGTAGTACTAGATGGAGTTTGGGATGAGGACTCAAAGATCCTTCCCCATCTGTTAGCAGCACCAGATGGAGGAAGCATTGACCTTTGAGCCCTAGCAGTACCTGTCCCATTCCCATATTTCTCCTGGTACTTGCAAAACAACCTTGTCAGCTCAGTTTTAACATCACCATAGTAAACACTGTAATCAGTATTAAGTGCCTTACCAAGAAGTTCTAAGGTTCTGTGAAAGCCTTTCATCTTACCTCTAGGATCAAGAATCATTGCATATGAATAAAGTAATGGAATTTTCTCCCAATACTTAAGAAATTTGGCCTTCATAGGCCTTGCAATTGGTCTGAAATGTTCATTGCTCTCAGCTTTTTGCAAATGCTCAGCAATCTCAAACATTTGGTGTAACACAAGTGGAGCAGTAGGATAGTACACACCAGAAAGAATCACAGTGGAGTCATAGAAAACTTTCAAGAATTTAAACATATGTTCAGCAACATACCAATGCACAGGAGTCAACAACTCAGAGCCATAGTTGGAATTAATGAAAACAGTAAAGACTTCCTTGTAAGGAATCAAATGCTTAAGCATCAGGAAAGTAGAATTCCATCTAACTTCCATGTCCAGGCCAAACTTCCTAGGTGTCACACCTTTAGCAATACAGAAGTTCTTAAACAATGCAATCCTATGATTTGAAGAATTTAAAAAGTTCACAGCAGTTCTAATGTCATTAAGCCATTTTGAACAAACTTTGAGACCAGATTTCACAATAAGATTTATGATATGACAGACACACCTCTGATGCACAAGAAAGTAATCAACATGACTAGGATCATCTCTAGTAGGTGTAGGATAAGATCCCAGATAACCAAACAAAACAGGGCCCAATATATCATAAGCTCTAGAGTTAGCAGATGCATTGTCTAAAGTAACAGCAAACACCTTATCAATCAAACCAAACTCCTCAACAACAGTAGAGATACTATCAGCAATGTTTTCACCAGTGTGCTTACAATCAATCAATCTAAAACCAACCACCTTTTTTTCAAGCTCCCAATCTGAATTTACAAAATGGCAAACAACAGAAATGTAGTCCTCCTTAGCATTACCAGACCATATATCAGATGTCAAAGAAGGGAACGAAGAGATGCCGCCGAGAAGGAACCGGTTCTGAGCGATTCACGGTGCTTCGTCTATGTGCCGGTAGCCCGATCGACGGAGGAGGTGACCCGCCTCATCAGGCTCACTGCACCTACCCGTCGCCGCGGCGGGCCAAGCACACAAGGTCTCAGCGGGCGCCGTGGTCAAAACCCTTTTTGCTGTCGACCTTGCCCGCTCCATCCATAGGCGTGGGCGGTGGCGCGTCATCCTCCGCGGCCCGAGGACATCATGACGGCGCATGCTTTGCCGCGGACGGCGGGCAGAGCGCCCGGCGGCGGCGACGCGGATCTCGAGTCCGTCTCAAGGCCGTGGAGCTGTGTCGTTGCCGGGAGCGGCCGGCGGCGACCCCACGTCGCGGGCGATCAAGGGGCTGCGTGACCTCGGCGCCAGCGTGGGAGACCGCGCCCGAGTACCCGGCGAACCGACGCGCGTGCCTGCTTTCGGCAACCTCGCCGCCTTGCAGCAGCAGCAGCGTCCGGGACCGGCGTGCAGTCGTCGTCGGGCGGCGGCGGTGGGGAGCAAGGGTGGTGGTGGTAGCGCGTACCTGACGCCCAAGATGGAGGAGATGGTGGAGATCTCGCGTGAGAGCAGCAGCGGCAAGCGTGGTGGCGGCGGCAGCCAGCAGCAGCACGTCGGCATGTCGGGGCTTGTGGGGAAGATAGAAGAGGTGTAAGGAGCCAAACGGAAATACTCCCTGTGGCAAGCGCTTATTATCTATATCAATAAAAAAATTAAGAGAGTTTTTTTTTTTGTGACTTTCCTGCATTTCATTATCAATCGGCCGAGGCCTCAAACATGATCAGATCATACACGCATGTCGGAGGTACATGCCACAACTCCGAACAATGCGAAGCGGAAACCTGTCTTGCTAACAAATGAGCAACCTCTTATTACAATTTCTACTAATATATGAAATAGAAAAAACTTGTAAGTTGGAGCTAAGTTCTTCAATCTCTCTCAAGATATGATGAATAATAGATAGTTGCATCTCCTTATTCTTCCAGAGCTGCACAAACTGGAGGCAGTCAGTCTCCACCACCACACGCTGCAGTCCTAGTTCCACTGCTAGCCTAAGACCATCTCTGCAGGCAATAGCTTCCATGGAACATGCATCAAATCCGTTAGCATACCATACAGCTTTGCCTGCTATGAATGCACCTCGCTCATCTCTGACAACACATGCTGAAGACCCTTGGTTGCAATCTTCATAAAAGGCGGCATCAGTGTTTATTTTAACCCAGCCTCGCTCAGGCCGTAACCATCTTGGAGTTATCTGTTCCTTAGTTCGATGATGTGTTTGATTCCCCAATTGCCACAGATCAAACGCCGTGTCTTTCACCCAGTTCACTGCCTGATGGATGGACATCGGCACCTCTCCGTGGCGGCGCTTGTTGCGCATCATCCACAAAGCCCACATGCCGCACATGATGATGGCCTGATCCCTCTTTGGGCACATCTCAGACATCAGATCAGCCGCCCAAGTAGCAGGATTCAAATTAGGAATTTTAACCCCTGTCGCTACCTTTGTCTGCACCCAAAATTGGTTAGCCACCGTGCAATTTACAAGGACGTGTATGATTGATTCCTCTGTATCACCACACACTTCGCAGATTGGTACAGTTTCCACATGTCTTTTGTGTAGAATTTGTCTGGTTGGCAAGAACTCATGCAAAACACGCCACCAAAAAACTCTCACTTTGGGAGGAACATTAAGTTTCCAAACCTTGTTCCAAAAACCATTCTCAGAAGCACTCGGTTCATTAGAAGCCCACATAGCAAACTTCCTTTTATGTAGCAATTTGTAAGCTGATCGTACTGTATAGCAGCCAAACCTCTCCAATTCCCAGGCCCAGAAGTCAACAGGCCCTCGTCCTACTGGTTGTTTCAGGATTGCATCCGCATCAATTGGTAGGAATACATCTCTGATCAGGCTCTCATCCCACTCACCGTTGTCCTGTAGCAATTCAGAAACGGTGACCGGGTGACCATCTTCTCTCGTTGTAATCAGTCGAGCCCCGGGGTGATTAGCTATCCACCGATCATCCCAGATATTGGTAGCTTCACCATTTACTACCCTTCTGATAAGACCATGTTCTAGAGCTTCTCGACCTGCAAGGATAGCCCGCCAAGTCCTGCTTGCGTGCTTTTTCCTAGTTGCTTGCATGAAGTCTGAGTCATAAAAATATCTGCCCTTCAGAACCTTTGAACACAAGGAATCCGGTCTTGAGATAAGACGCCACCCTTGCTTACCAAGCATAGCCAGGTTGAAACATCTGAGATCCCGAAAACCCATTCCTCCTTTGCATTTTTGTTGGGTAAGACGATCCCAATTCATCCAGTGCATGCGCCGACTGTCTATTGAACTACCCCACCAGTAATTAGCTACTGAGGATCTCACCTTATTACAGGTATTAATTGGTAGCAGGAAACAAGTCATGGGGTAAGTTGGGATAGCTTGAACAATTGATTTAAGAAATTTTCTATAATAATTGGGGAAAAAATGGATGGCTCACATCGATCGAGAGCGGCCGATCCGACGGCTAAAAAGGCTGTAGGCAATGGGAGGCAAAGGCATGGAGGCAAAAAATTGCCTCTGGCCGTCGCTACGTGTCTATGACAAGGCCATAGGAGCAAAATTTACCTCTCATTGCCTCCACAAAATGTAGGGATTAAGAATGGACGGTAATTGCATTCTCAAGTATTAATTTTTTTGGTGAAGGGTAAAAGGGTAACTCCATACACACAAAAATATTGTTTTGCCTAGTTAGTTGGATTGGATTTGTTTTTTTTTTTTTTTTGTAACTCGTCGTTCTTTCTAGGGTTCGTTTCGTCAAGTCCGCCGCCGCCGAGCGGATCGGCACGCTGCGATGTGAGAGGCGACGGTGTGTGGAGGCGCCGACGAGCGGGTATGCACGCGCTGGGCGGCGGTCTCGCTCTCGGCGGCCTGGCCGCGGCAGCGGCACCGGCGCGGGCTGGAGGGTGAGGGGAAGGAGGCGGATTAGATGAGGCGCCGTTGTTGGCGTCGGTGTCGGCAGCGGAGCCGGGGAGGAGAGGCAGCGTCCGGCGGCGGTCGGGACCAGCATCGCGTCGTGTCGCGGCGCCGGCGAGCGAGCGAGGCGTCTCTGGTGGGTACTGGGGGAGTGAGCTGCAGTCGCCACAGTCATCCACATCCATCAGGCATCAGCACAGGCAGCCAGCCCAAGCAGCGATGCCAGCGGTGGCGTCCCTACCCCAGCCGCCCGGCGGCTGCCCGGCGGCCGAGGTTCTCCCCCCGTGGCATCGGCCCGCTGCGCCGGGTGGCGTCGGGCGGCGGCTCCAGCGGGCGGAGACGAGCGGCGGCTCATGTCGGAGCTGGAGCACACGGTGACGGCGGGCGCGGCCGAGCGCGTCATCCGCAGCTACGTCGGCACCAAGTCGGAACGCGCGCGTCCTCGCCCGCTCTCCAGGCTCCTCATGGACTCCGACCCCCTCGCCATCCCGGTGCGCCCCCTCTCTCACCTCTATCAGAGGAGCTTAGTCGTACCAAGAAAGCTTCGTCATTTTTCCCACACATAATAGATTTGAAATTTTCTGCTTGCCCTTGTACCTCGCATTACAATCTGTAAACAATCGATTCAACTTTCGCTGGTAGTTGTTAGCTCTGAATTGGAGCGACCGTAGTGTCTGTCTGAGTGCCTTTTTCTAATGAATTACTTTTCTGATGAACTGCCATTTCATTCATACTTGTGCATTTGCATACCAAGGACATTCCAGTGAAAGTCTATGGTTAATGAACTATATTTCAAATTCCAAAATGGTCCATGCAGAAGAAAATAGCATCACCTGATTAGTCATAAACTGGTAACTTCATTGTTGTTGCAGTTCTATGAGGCGGTCACACAGGCCCGGTGGTACAAATGGAGCTCTATCCATGCTGCTGCAGTTGCTGCCTTGCTTGAAGTCAATGGAAAGACCGGAGAATCAAGGTCTCTCATCTCCAACTCCATCTCGGAGCACCTCCACTCCACCAATGAGGTAGCTCTCTTCTACTGCGATGGACCTTCTAAACATACTAGTAGATGATCTGCATGAAAAAACATTAGTTAAAGTGACTCATGTGATCACTTATACCTGCTGCTGCAGGTGATTCAACTGTAAAAAAAATTCGACAGGCCCAGCAACGCTTGGTGCTGTTTTTTTATCTGAAAGGGATGTTTGTACTGAATTTGATGCACTAGCTATCTCAATAAAATCTCTAAGTATATGACTGATAGTTCTGTAAGTGTTACCTGCATTACATATGCTGTTATCAGTGATCCTATTATGCTTCCAACAGTTACCTGCATTACTAATGCTGTTATCTGACATTAAAAAACACATTTGCTAAACAGGGGTCTGTGCGAGAACTTTAGTGGCAGCTACTCGGACCATGATGAATCACATACTGAACTTAATGCAGGCGAGGGACAGCGACCTGGACAGCGAGAGGTGGAGGGGTGTTAGGATATTAGCCGATGGACTTGTGAATTCTCTGTTGGTACGACTCCTAGGTCCTGTGAGATATGTTTGCCAAGCCGGTTTAGGTAGCACTAGGCTGGGTGTGTGGCACTCGACTCCAGCTTCTGTACGGAGCCTGGTAGCCGATCATTGTAATCCAATTGTTCCTTGATGAATGAAATCTGAATTCTTGGTTTGACGCCTAAAGAGCAAGCTTGTTGCATTGATAAGAAGTCATAATGGTTCGCAATATGTTTCCTGTGAACCCATTTCAAAGTTTATCAAGCATGGGTGTGCTCTGGATATTTTGTCGTGAATGTTATGGAATATCTAAGGTAGCCTGTGACAATTGTGCGATCCTTACCATTTCTGTTTTGTTTATTGCCAGTGTTTTACGTAACGAGGATAATATTAGCAATAATCTATTTGGCGCTCCTGCCTAAGCAGGCATTTATTTTCTCCCTATCTGCATATGTGGTCTTTAAGTTGCTGCAGTAGTTCTCAAAGTGTGTTTTATATCTCATCCATGCCCTATCTGCATATATGGTCTTTTAAGCGTGGAAGACTGAACTTTCATTCACACACAATCTGAGGATAATACGACTTTATTGATTATTCAAGTAAAACAAATACAGCCTCGACTTGGGAAATATTTGAAGAACACAATATTCAAACTACCAAAAAACTAAGACTAAGTTAATCCTCTTTTTTTAAGATCGGCGGCAGATGTTGGTTTCATCGAGGAAGAAGAGGTGATCAGATCATGGGGACACTTTCCCATCGGATCGGCGGCAGATACGATTTTGCTTGATCTAGCTAGCCTAGTATAAACATTTAAAACTATATAACAATCCAATGGCTTAGTGCAGCACTGACGAACAGTTCCAGACAAGAATTCAAAGCGGAATATTTTTTGAAAACTAATCAGACATGAAAATCGATGTTTCATCGTATCTGATATGAAGAAAAAGACAGTTACAGGGAATTGGTTCATCGTATCTGATACAAAGAAAAAAGACAGTGACAGGGAACTGGTACCTCGATATGGCCTCAGACTGGATGACTGGATGGCGGCGAGGGTACGTGGGAATCCGGCGAACTCGAGGAAGGTGCCGCTCGTCCTCGTCGCCGCCGTTGGCTGGGTACTTCGGACGTCGAGGGTGAGGCCGGCGACGGCGAGGGCTAGGCCGGCCACGGAGACGGCGAGGGCGAGGGCGGCCACGGAGATGGCGAGGGGCGGGTGCGCGATGGCAACGAAAGGAACCTGGCGTCGGGAGAGAGTTCGTGCGTCGGGTTCGGGGTGGGAGTTGCGGCGGATTGGTGGCGGCGCGCGGACGAGGACTGGGAGGAGGAGGGGGTCCTTGTGCGAGGGCCACCGCGACGGCGAGGGCGAGGCCGGCGACGGCGAGGGCGGGCGGCTCGCGATGGCAACGCACGGAACCGTCGGGAGAGATCTTGCGTCGGGCTCGGGCTGCAAGTTGCGGTGGATAGGGGTTGCGGGTGAGGGTCAGGGGAGGGGTTAGACGTCCACAATGACAATGTTACCCTTCCACCTAAAAAAAAAGAATTTAGGAGAGGCAATGGGAGGCAATGGTAGGCAAAAATCAAGCACCATAGAAGGCCTCTTGATTTAATGAGTACCTCACGTCCAGCACAGCTTGCATGACGACCACCCCAACTCTCGATCCTACCTTTTATTTGGGCTGGTATATATTCAAATAAACCATTTATGTTTCTACCTGCTTCTGTTGGTAGTCCGAGATATTTTTCAGCCAAGGCCTCTTTCTGAATATCGAGACCATCAAGAACCTCATGTTTCAACTCATGGGAACAATTCGTGCTAAAAAAGAACGCTGATTTATTGCGGTTTACCAGCTGACCTGATCCACGATGATAAGAGTCCAAAATCTCCATTAACCTGTCAGCCCCCCTTTGCGATGCTTCTGAGAAAACAATGCAGTCATCCGCAAAGAGAAGATGCGAGATCCAGGGGGAGTGAATTCCAACTCGAACACCCCTTGACAAGTGCATTGGACCAACAGATTTCAAGAGACACGAGAGCCCTTCAGAGCACAGCAGAAAAAGGTAGGGTGATATGGGATCACCCTGTCGAATACCCCTTGTTGGCCTGAATGTCTCTGTCATAACCCCATTAATCTTAATAGAGAACGCTACTGTCGTGACACACTGCATAATGCGCCCCACAAAGTCATTATGGAAGCCTAGTTTCAGCATTATTCTCCTCAAATACTCCCATTCCACACGATCATAAGCTTTCGCCATGTCTAATTTCACAGCACAAGCACCAGCCTTCCCCTTCTTTCTTTTCAAATAATGGATGCACTCATAGGCAATGAGGACATTGTCTGTTATGAGACGGCCGGGCACAAACGCACTTTGTTCCTCTGATATAATCTCATCCAGGCACTCACGCAGTCTTAGAGCCAGAACCTTAGAGCAAATCTTGTACAACACATTGCATAAGGAGATTGGCCTAAAATCCTTCAACTCTTGGGGGTTTCTTATTTTAGGAATCAACACAATGGTGGTCTGATTCAGAATGTCCGGCATGGATCCACCATTGAGAAAATTCAGAACTGCCATTGTTATGTCATGGCCTAGTAAGTCCCAGTTCAGCTGATAGAACCCAGCCGTGAAACCATCCGGTCCCGGTGCTTTATTTGGTTTCATCAACTGCAGTGCACGCTCAACTTCCCTTGCTGAATAAGGCCTGATCAGCCTCTCGTTCATCTCCACAGTTACTTTGGTAGGAACATGGTTGAGTATCAATTCTGGCTCTAAAGCCCCTTGAGCTGAGAATAGTTGCCCATAAAAATCAGTTGCAATACTCTCTAACCCCTCCTGTTCCGTTACCAACGCCCCATCATCTCTTTTCAAGGCTTGGATTTTATTACGCTTGGCCCTTGCCCGCGATTTTGCTTGGAACATGGCTGTGTTACGATCGCCATCTCGCAGCCAGTCCAACCGTGATCTTTGACGCTCCATAATTTCTTCCCTCGAAAGCATTTCAGTCATCCTGCCCATAATCTGCCTCTCACGCCGAGATGGTCCAGAGCCAAGCGATTGACCTCGGACCTCCTCAAGTTCCTGTCGAAGAGATGACAGCGACTTACGGACAGATCCAAACACATCTCGTTCCCAATTTTTTAGCACAGTCTGCACCCCTTGGAGCTTATTATGTAGATCTCCGAGTACCGGAACACCATGTTGTGGTGTCCAAGAGTCACGGATTAGCGCCATATAGCGAAAAATTTGTTTCCTCCTCCTTCTACTCAAGGAGTATTCCATACATTCCACTACCAATGCACAATGGTCAGACATTGTAGTCTGGACATGCCAAACCTTCACCTCTCTAAACAGATTGAGAAAGGCATCAGTTGCAAATCCTCTATCCAGCCGAACTTTAACATTGTGATCACCTTCTTGGCGGTTATCCCACGTGTACGGCAACCCAATAAAACCAAGATCCGAGAAGCCGCAGAAATCAACCACCTCTCTAAACCCATCCATCTGCCATTCGCTTCTACCAACTCCACCAAAGTGTTCATCTGCATGTAAGATCTCATTGAAATCTCCTGCACATATCCATGGCAGTGAGCTTCGACTATTGAGCAGCCTCAAACAGTCCCAACTCCTGTATCTTAGCTCTCTACGAGCCTCTCCATAGAACCCAGTAAATCTCCACTTCTCCACCGCTGTAACAGGATCAAGCACTGCCACATCAATATGAAGTTTGTCAAGACTTTTCAGTTTGACTGAGACCTCATCTTTCCAAAGCAAAGCAAGACCTCCACCTCGTCCTCTTGTTCCAACACCAATACCATGCGCGAAACCAAGTGACCTCAAAAGACCATCCACTCTATCAGAGAAAAAACGAGTCTCTGACAGGAACACCACCAAAGGGCTATGTAGCTCACAAAGGCTACGAAGATCTTGAACTGCCGTGGACTGCCCCAACCCACGACAGTTCAGGCATAAGAGTTTCATTGTGCCCGACGGGAGCTGCCACTCACAGCCCCGGCCGATTTTGCATTTGGTTTGCTAGTTACCCTCTTCTGTTTCTTGAGAGTTTCAGTCATCCTCCCCCCACTGCTTTCCATGTCTCCAACCATTTGTTGAACTCGAGCATTCACTAGTCCAACCGGAACAAAGAGCGTGCGTGCTGGACACCGGAGGAATGAGGTTCCCTGGTGTCTGTGATGATGGATCCGTGTCTTCAGATTTTCTTTTACGCTGGCCCGGAATCAACAACTCCTCCCCGTGGCCAAAAAGTTGCTTGCCAACCCCAACTCCTGCTTTCACCCTTGCTTCTGTAGACGGCCTAGATATGACTGGATCAGGCTGCTTCAATGGAGATTGGACTTCCTGGTCATCCATTTTTGCCATGTACCCTGATGACGAGTGTTGTGATTCCTTATCTCTCTTGGTTGATCGACTATCTCTCGGGCCATCCGACTGTCCCTTGGGCGGTTTAGCAGCTGAGGAGGAGCCGCTGCCCCAAGACTCAGTCGCTGCTGATGCAAAGGACTGAATTCGCTTTTTCTTTACTTCTGGAGCCCGGAGGTGAGCATCGTAGGGCAGCTTTCCATCGATGTCCCTAGCCACTGGGTGAGGACACTCCACCTCTGAGTGACCCAAGATCCCACATCCAAAACAAAAGAACGGGAGTCTCTCGTACCGCACAGCAAACCAGCGAGGCTCCTCGGTCTTACTCATACGCAGAAGAACCCCACGACGTAAAGGTTTATCTATCTCAATAGCCACACGGCCCCTCAAATAAGCTCCACTAGCTTTCCCATCTTTATCCACATCCATCTTGACCACCTCACCGATCAGGCTCATCGCTCGGGTTCCCCTTTGCTGATTCATCCAACCGAGAGGGGGATTGATGATTCTTGCCCAGATCTCCATACGATCGAATTTAATCTCCGTTGCAATCATACGCACATTATACGGCTTCAAGATCACTGCATGTTTCCCCACCATCCATGGTGCTCCTTCCAGCACCCTAGTCATCTCCATCTTTCCGGCAAATTCTGCCACAAAGAGGTTATCTCCCTTCTCTCCGATCGAACGGATTTTCAGACCGGCTGGATTACCCCAGGCCGGCTTCATCGCAGATCGGACTATGTTGACATGGACTGCCATAGGAGAAAGGACCTTTGCAACAAGCGCCCACTCCATGGCTGGATCCTCCAACTCCTCTTCGTCATCAGTGAAATCTGCCGTAGCCCCCTCTTCCTCCGTCAGGTTGAGTTTGCTCAGCAGCTCCGAAACACTCGGGCCTGGGTTCATAAACCCGGCATCTTTTCTTCCTCCTCCTGCCGCCACCATTAGCGCGAACCTTGGAAGGAGAGGAACAACAAGGTTAATCTGCACCAATGCAGAAACCACACGATCCCACACACTAAAACCTAAGCGGCGATAGCGAGGAAACAATCTGTGGTCGACGGAGCCGGAACGGCTAACCGGCGATTTGCGGTGGCCGTCGTCGACTGCGTGCCGGTGGACGGGGCGAGGACGCCGTGATCGCTGTGACCGACGGCGGAGCAGCCCTAGAGATCGCCGGTGTGGCAGTCTAGGACGGTGGTGGGAACGCGGACAGCGACGGAGTCGTGGTCGCCCTCACGATCGCCTGGAGGGAGCTCCGGGGAATACGGATCAGACCCATCTGAATACTCTCTAAAAAAAAAAAAAAATTAAGAGAGTTGTGCCTGAAGATTTTACGGCAACAGAGCCTTGGTGAAGGGAGTTGTTATCTGGGCTCGTTTATGTTTTGTTGGCCATGGGCCGTAGTTGCTGTTGGGCTGCAGAGCCCGTGGTAGTGGCCGTATATAAGGCCTGTAATCATTTTTCTGAAATCAAATGAACCCGTCCTCTGTGGGTTCCCGCCCAAACCTGCTGTTCATGCTCCAAATTCCCTCTGTTCTTGCTGTTCTGCCCT